>VKKV01000311.1:0-309358 GCA_008080845.1 Phytophthora kernoviae | reverse complement strand
TTGCTGATGTTAGCCGCCTAACCGAACGTGATGTACCGCAGGCGATTCAAGTACAAGGAGTAAACGCTGGTTGCCAAGGTACCAACATGCTTGTTTTGGTTGTGAGTGAGCAAGAGTTTCCTATGATCGCCTAACGGGTGAGGTACTCGATTTCACCACGGCTTAAATAATTAATATTTTGATAAAGTATGCTAGCTATCTATATAGATATCATGGACACAACTATTACGTTCGGGAAGTACAAAGACTGCTCTATCCAGAGGGTGTATGAAAAGGATCCTAACTACTGTCGCTGGCTCCGTAATCAACCAAATTTAGATGAGGATATTGTCATTTTTCTTGCGAGCAAGTTCGCAAATGGATCCGATGATGGATCGTACCTTCTAAATTTCGGGAAGTACAAGGGCAAGTCAGTAAAGCAAGTATTTGCTATTGATGAACAATATCTACAGTGGTTGCGTTCATCCAAATTCGCAACTGAAAAGGCGCCGAAGCTATGTGCTGCTATTGATGAGCTAATGTAAGTGAGCATTTTTTCTCAATAATTCATATGAAACTTGAAAGAAAAAAAGTATGACTGGATTCATTGCTTTGAAGTAAATCCATTAGTTCGCTCATCATTCACCAAGATGTTAGCATTTACATCAAGTGGTTTTATGCTCCATAAATGCCCGTTCTCCGAAGCTGGCATGGTCAAAACCCAAGCTTGATGCTTTGGGTAAGTACAATGATGCACGTAATTCCAACGCTTCATAGACTTACCACATGGACACGAAACATTATGATGGAGTCGAGCCTTAAAAATAATATCCATCATTTTCTGCTTTATCAATATCTGATACTGCTACAGGGAATTTACTTATCGGGTGGATCCAGCACCTTTCCTTCGATTTCGATTTTGGACACAGCTCACCAGTTTTCATTATAAAGTTGCACATTGTTAATATTGAAACCTTGCTTATATACTTAGTAGTTTATCCTTCAGGATCAATCTGAATTTGGTTTTCAAAATCTATCCGAGTCTTCTTGAGTCTCAAGAACTATATCTGAAGTGTTGCCTGCTCCTCTCACTCTCAGGTGGTCGAGAGGTTGTCTCGTTGAAACCACCGGCTGTCGCTTCTAAGGAGACGAGAGCATTTAAAACTACTTCTGAAGTGGTGGCGCTTTCTCTCGTCCTAACGTGGTCGAGAGGTTGTGTCGTCAAAGTCGTAGCATTGCATTAGAAACGGTTAGCCCTATTCTCCTTGTTAAATAAAGCTAAGAAAAAACTGCCGGTGTAATGTGCTGGCTATTACTACTCTTCTCGCCGCCAGCCTGGGCAATGACGTTTAGGTAACCCACATCGAAGCTCGTGAACTTGTCCGCATCCGAGCAACCGGTGCAGCTCAAATTCTTCAAAGGTGTGGTATGTGTACGATTTGAAGCTCACTCGGGCGCCATCATCGAGAAATTGATGTCAATCTTGAATTCCCGACGTCGATAGACGTAAGGACCGACCTCTTCCAGCTGGAGCTTGCTGGCCTCACCTACTAGGTATGCCTCTGCGTTGGAGGCGTTGAACAGATATATTGTGAAATAATTCGGAGTGCAGTCGTCACAGTCGCCGTAGGCATCGTAATAAGACTCTCTTCAGCATCCGAGGCATCGCAGACACGACACCGTCACGGATTACGTTGTCAATTAGCGGAGCTAATGCCGATCCGTATACGATCCCGATCATTGCAACCAGTGCTCCCACAATGATCAAAGTAAGACCAAGTTTGCGCGGTCGGCAGTAGCCTTGTTTGCTTTGATTTGAAGGTTTGCCTTCCGCTTCCGTCGGCGTCTGATCACTACAAGGTGAAAATGTTAAGTTTGATGCATTGGTGAAAGACAGTCTGCATTTGTTAGCCGTACCCTTTCTGGTAGTCGTTGGTAGGCGATTCGTCCATATCGCTCGCGTCGATAGTATTTAGCGGATGTCTGGTCAGTGCAGTGCTGAAGGCGCTTGATCCTCGATGCCGCTAAATTGAAAGTGAGTAATTGATGTACGACTTTCACACCCGTTTACTCGATGCTTCGCCAAAGAAGACTAAGCCACTGGTTCCAGACGACATTGCAACAATAAAGGCAGAGCAGACTACCGATCTTAATGAACGGCCGATTACGGTAGTAATTGCGGATCCATAATCCGCGCCAATCAAGCAGGATGGTATTCTCGAGCAAAATGGGACAGACAACAGTTAGTGTTGTTATGTCAGAAGGTTTGACCATGGTCTATTGACGAAATACGAGAACCAAAGTCTGCCTCAGATAGAGATAGCATTTTTGAATTTGCGAGTGAAAGATTTCTCATCGCAAATTGTGGAATATTGTTGTGAAAAGGTCAGTAAAAGAGCTGTCGAACGCCGGTCAAAGCAACAAAATCAACAAAATATTGATTGTTTTCTGGCAAAAGTATGAGAATCAAATTTCATGTTTATTCAAATGGGATATTATCGGATGCATAAAAATATTCGTCCTCCACTTCGACGACGTGATGAACATATTTTATCCATTCTGCACTTCCAAGCTCACTAATGCGTCCACGTGTCAGCTTTTCGGCTTCTGTGAGTGAGAAGGATGTGTTGTGCTTCGCTACATGCACTTTAACTGCTGCCCATACCATCTCAATAGGGTTCAATTCTAGATGAGAGACCGGAAGGAAGAGAGCCACGCAGTCGAACTTTGCGGCTAAATCTGGTGTCTACGATTAGCTGGGCGACAGACTTCGTTATGGAGTGGCATTTGCACTTGCTTCCAGCTCTGCTTTTCCGGGTTTCCATGTTTCGTGGAATTGAGGCTCGACAGCTGGCCACTCATCGAATGGGACTTATTTGGATCAATGTTGGCTAATATCTGAGAAGGAGGCAGAACACGGAATTTGCAGGTGTTGGATGACATATTCCAGCTCTACTATTATCTTTAGCTAAAGAACTTCACACGCAAAATGAACGTGTAGCCATGTCTTGCAAGAAGATGGCTACATGTATAATTTGACTACCCGCTAAGTATACTTGGTAGTCAAAATAGTTGGCTGGCCAGCCATTGACGTCATTGACACAGCAAACCTCATCAGCGCCATGATCAGCAGCGAGTCGAGCGACGAGGAGCTCGCTACGCTGCACCAAGCTGCCGTAGCAGCTGTGAAGCCTGTTCGCAAGATCAAGAAGGCCAAGAAACCAGCAGCTGAGACTTCTCCCAGGCTTCGGATGACGTTACGAGCAAGAAACGACCAGCCCCCAGCTCTGATGATGCTCTGGACCCTGAAGAGGCTCAAAGACTCAAGCGAGAGGCCCGCAAGAAGCGCAAAGCTGAGGAAAAATTGGTCAGAGAAGCTGCCAAGAAGCAGCAGCAACAGGAACAGTTGGACAATGAGAGAGCGACCAAGGGACGTGCCTACACGTTGAGTATGGCCATCCCTGGCTCCATCCTTGACAATGCTCAAACCAAGGAGCTCAAGACATACCTGGCAGGCCAGGTGGCTCGTGCTGCTGTGATCTTCCAAGTGGACGAAATCGTGGTCTTTGACGACCAATTGGGGGCCAATGCAGGCACAGGAGCGCCCATAAAGAGAGCGCATGACTGTCACGTGTTCATGGCTCGCATCTTGCAGTACTTAGAGACGCCGCAATACCTCCGACGTGCTTTGTTTCCCATGCACTCGGATTTGAGCTGTGCAGGGCTCTTAAACCCGTTGGATTGCCCGCATCATTTAAGAGCACATGAGTGGAGTGTGTACCGTGAAGGAGTAGTCACGGACAGACCACTGAAGGACAAGGAAGGCTCGCATGTGTATGTGGGTTTGCAACGTGAAGTTGTAGTGGACAAGCGCATTACGCCTGGGATCCGCGTGACTGTGAAGATCGATGAGGCTTCTAAAGACTTCAAGAAGAAGAGTAAGAGGCTCTATATTTTTACTGTGAGGAGGATTGCTGGGTGTGAGGCTAATGCTGTGGGTTTTTGTTGTGCAGTGGTGGGAAAGCTGGTGTCGTCTGCGGAACCACGTGAGCAGCTTGGTGTGTACTGGGGCTACACGACCCGGTTTGCTACTTCGCTGAGCAACGTCTGGACCGACTGCCCGTTCCCTGGTGGCTACGATCTCAAGGTGGGCACTTCGGAGCGCGGTAGCGTGTCAGTGGACGATGCTGACTTTTCGCTGCCGAAATTCCGACACGCCCTCATCGTCTTTGGTGGAGTGGCTGGTATTGAGGAGTGCGTTGATGCTGACGAGACTGTGCCGGTGAGTGGTGAAGACTCCAACACGCTCTTTGATATGTGGGTCAACACGTGTCCTGAGCAAGGTAGCCGCACAATTCGTTCCGAGGAGGCTCTACTTATCTCGCTCGCGGCCGTGCGTCCCCATGTTACACGCAGCGGGAGATTGCAATAGATAGATGGCGTTGTCACAGCTCCCAAGGATTGATTAGCACAGATAAATAGCAACACATGGTTATTCCACTAAAAACAATCGTGTTCCGAGGGAATCTAGCCGGCTGCCGGTCTCTTGGTGGCTGGGCACTTCTTATAGCAGTGGAATTTGTGCGTACACCGCGGTGTGCGATTCTTACCGCAGCAACACAGCTCCTTACATACAGGACAACCGTTCGAGAAAATGTTTTCACCATGCTCTTCGATCATCTTCTCGGCGCATTTCTGGCAGAAAATATGAGGACACACTGGGCACCGCACATTCTTCTTGCGCAAGTTACCGCAGCGATGGCACGATGCTCGATGGCGCATGAGTACGTCCACGTAGTTCCCGTTGCTGTCCAGACGCGTTTGAAAACCCCGCGCTGCTACCGCCGGTGCCAGAGTTGAACCAAATGCGCCTTGCTCTAATGCTTGCGACGAAAGGTTCCCTAGCGAACTAAGGCCCTCAAGACCTTGTGTTTCTGGACCTGTCATGTATCCGCTGCCTGTGCCACCCATGTCATTCCCCTGTGCTGACATAAATCCGAATGCATTACCGCCATAGCTCGGTTGCACGTTCTGGCTGTGTGGTTGCTGCTGCAGCGCTGGGTCATTAAGGAACGGCTGATTTTGTGTAGATATGACCAAATGATCCTGTGGCTGCGGCTGGATCGGGCTGTACTCCGACCACATCGGGGTCGAGACAAAACTGCTCGAGCTGCTGTCAATACCAGATCCCCAGGGCGACGAATTACCGGAGTCAGGTGCCGACGCAGCCGAGTAGATGTAGGTCGCTTCATTTGGTGAAATCGGCGGCAGTTTGCTGTCGGCAGCCAACCCCATAGTTGGCTGCAACTCATCTAGACTGTGGGTTGACGCGCCAGTCGAAGCCAACGCCTGATCAAGACGTCCTACAATCGCTTGTGCCTCGCGCTGAGAGCTTGGCGTCCACGTGATACCGTTCACCGATTTGAGCGACGCGGGCAATGCGCTCCACTCTCGCAAGCGAGTTAATGCCCGAAGCAATGCGCGTCTATCCTGCTCGCCCACACGAGTGCTCATATTGTTGTCATTCGAGAGTAGCTGACGCGCATAATAACATACCGCGGTCCAAAGCTGCACATTGGCATCAATACTGAGCCATCCCGACGTGGTGTCGCTCCAATACTGCGCTAATACGTCATGCTGCAGTTCAAGCATCACCACATCGAGTTGCGCTTCCATCGCAGCAGTACACGCGAACAATCCCTGAAACACGGAACAACTTTGCACGCCACCTGCAAACCGCGCGTACATCCATCCAGCAGGCACCAACAATGTGCTCCCGGCACTCACCACACACTTGATGCATTTTTCTGTTTTCTCTGGCAAAAATGCCGTCGCAAAGTCTGGATCGCTCTTCCAGTCGCGGAGGGCGTCTGCATTTTCCTTCGTAGGCGGAATCAAATACACCCACAGCTCACCTCCCGTCACCGACAGCCACGTGGACTGACCCCGGAGGCTAGAGTAAAATCCAGATAAGCGTTTGCCTCAAGGAAAAGACCGAAGACGTTCGGGTTCGTTGCATTCCCAGTCGAAGATCCTGATCCGCCATCATTGTTGGGCAGTATGTTGTGCCAATCCACTTGAGTCACCGCCACGGGTGCAGCTACTTTGGATTGCAATGGAGTCTGCAGTAATCGAAATTCAGCATTGGCCAGCATTGAATGGTCCTCCTGTTGCCCCGACTCAGATATCCTCGCTAGTCGCGCCTGCCATGTCGCCAACGTCAGCTGTTGCCTCGTCTGTGTGGCCACGTCAGTGGTTCTCACTGGGTGGCTTTTTGTCAAGAGATCCGAAATCGTAGCAGCGTCCAATACCGGAAAAGGTTCATTCAGTCCAGCGACATTATGGCTCCCTCCTGCAATGATTACAGGCTCATCCAGAGCATTGCGTTGTAAGAACGATGGCGTTAAGTCTTGGGATGGGACCAAGTGTACACCTGATCGAGCGTACACTGCTGCGCCAAGCAACCGACGGAAGCTGGTCGAGCTCTTTTTGTGTCTTAAACGCGCAGGCTCCGGTGCGTAGCCACTCAAGTGGACAGGTAGCGGGGCGTACGTCAACGCGTCGGCGTTATATGGGGCGTTATTGGTATTGGGCTGTTCTGGATATGTATTATCCATGACATATTATGTTAGGTGCAGTCCACAGAATAATTAATTGGTTGAAGATATGGTACCCACGGTATTTCACAGTGTTGTGCTGTTGCTGTTGGCAGTCAAGACATGCAAACTTGGCTATGAGCAGAGCGCCCTGCTCGGTCACTTGGGCGCAAGCTCCGTGCAGCCATCGGCCACAGAAATGACACTCAATGAGGAAGGTTGGGGAGCGGGGTCCTCTATCTGGCCACATACGAAGCAGGCCATTTGTATGTCGGTTGTCTGGGGCGGGAGCATTCGAGACGCGTCCCAATTGCACCCGAGACGGCGAATTTTAAAGTGGGAGGAGGGGGTGGAAAGAAGGAGGGGACTGGGTTGATTAGTTTCTTAACGACAGCATGAAGGCCATTTCGGCCTGTAGGCCAGCCAGTTATGTAGTGTCGCGTGTCAGTGTTTTCGGCCTGGATGTGTGCGCCGTCGTCGTGATCGTACGAGTGCCATGGAGTGCCGTATTGGCCTGCTCTTGTATGGACATCAAAAGTGGGTGTGCGAAACATACAAAAACAAGTATACTGCTGAAACGAAGTTGGGCTAGGGGAACGATTGGCCAATTGGGTGCGGCTAGAACTGAAATGGGTTCACCTGCTGGTCAAAACGGCTGGTGAAGTGTCAGAGAGGTCAATAATGCTGGGGCTGTGAGTCACACACCCCTTGGAGAGGTGCATTGCAGTGAAAGACGCTAACACGAAATAGGTCCGCTGTTTGTGGAGCTCCAAATATTCATCCGCAGCGTCGGGTTCCGGTGGCCGTGAAAATCATTTTCTTGACGGGCTAGTGACTGCCACATGTTAGCAATCCGTCTAGCGCTCTCACATTCATTCTCAGATTTTGACATGGACGCGCAGCGACTGTTACAATCAAATGAGCAGCGAGGTGACTGCATGATATTGGAGAATGCTCCTTATCCGAAAGGTGCGCAGCCACTTGAGTAAAGTTCTCAATACTGATGGGCTGCATGCGGGTCTGCGAAAGCACCAGCGAGTCGCTGTATACATCTAAACACAAACAACCAATTGCTTTCTAAGAGATTGGCTCCAAACCAAATATACTATTCAGTTCTTATGGGCATTTATTTGAATGTTGTTTAACAGAACAATCAATGCTATCATTTACAATGAGTACCATCTCCAATGACAATAATGATAACCCTCTGCCGCGCGAGGACGTTCAGCGTGTTTCGTTGAGACCTGCAATAAGCTTGCAGACGTGGCAGACCGCGCAGTGAGCGCTGAAACAGCAGCAATATGTTCCCCGAGGAATTAGCATCGTGGTTGACGATTGCGCCACATGTCTTGCAGTGTAGAACAGAGTAAACTTCCGCGAGCGCACCACATCATCACAGCACTCACGACGCTGATATTGCTGCGAGAGGTCTCAGGGCATCCTGCTGGGGAGCCCGTAGTGCACACGACTGGCGCGGTACTTGTCCTCAGGTTCCACGTGACAGTACTTTTGGAGCTCTCTCTCTCCATTCAGGCGCTTTGATGGTCCACCAGAGCACTTCTTGATGAATCCATGGTAGTCTGTGCAGCTCTAGTCGCCAATCCCACAATCGTCCGAGATGTGTCTCGGTCCTCAACGACGAGCCACAGAGCTGATGTAATTTCTTGCGCGCTTGCGAATAGCGTTTAAACCTCATATCTCTGAACTTCTTTCAAATTAAGAAGTCCAGCAGCATATCGAACCGTGGAACCATGAACGCGACGTACGTCTGCAACTAGGCGAGCGAGCAGGTCTATTTAGTCGGCATGCCATGTACTGCTTCGGTCACCGCTGGCTCTGCTGTGTCGTACCACTGCTGAATCATCTTGTTTAGGGTTATCATTTAGTTATTAGCGTTTATTAGAATAAGGGAAAATTCCAGAAGGTGATACAAATTGTTTAAAACACAATGATTCGTATTTTCGTGTAACCTCAGGTTACGCTTGATAATAATAGCAAAACACCTCTTGGGTTGAAGGTAATTTTAGATACACATCAAATGGGTTCATGTCCTCTATTGAAGACTGTTAAAGGACCACATCTACTTTAACCTCCAAGATGCCATCCTCGTCCAACGCCAACGACACACCACCAAGCCTGATGGAGCTAAGAGCCCAGAGATGGGAAAGCGGCAAGGCTGCAGTTGCGGCTATCAAGAAAGTTGCACTATTACAGGGAAAGCAAGCCATCGTGGATAGAAAGCGTGGGATATTTCGATACCTTGTGTGTTCCAGTGCACCGAAATGTGGGTGGTTTCTGAAGTTGGCGCGGTATCGTGGGAGGGCGGGGCCTGGAGATTGGCATGTCACCGCGGCAGACATGGAGCACTGGAACTGCACAAGCACAGCTCAGCCAACGCAAGCTCAGGTTGCTGAGCATCCTGTCGTTCAGGCATCTGTAGCTGCGAATCTCGATGCTTCATCTCAGACGTTAGTGACGCAGCTGCGTCACCAGGTGGGTGTCGGGTGCAGCACCAGCATGATGTATCGCGCTAAGCAACAGATTCATGCAGATTTTTTTCTAAAGATCCAACGACGATCGGTCTATTGCCTAGTTTTCTGTCAGAGTATCAGCGGCTCAATCAAGGAACCTTCACCGAGGTGCAACGTCACGGGATAATTTCGATGTGCGATTATCATCTTAGACCCATCCTCATTCTCTACCGGACTTAACTTATTCGGTGTCGATGCTGCACATATGAAGCACCGTAAGTACAATGGCGTTCAAATTGTCATGACCGGACGAGATGGAAACCTCACCAACCAAATTGCAGCAGTTGCACTCGCACCTGTTGAAGACCACGACACTTACATCTGGTTCTTTGAACGTGTCATGGCACATGGCTTCCCTTTGGCAACCGTTCCGGTGTTCACTGATCGTCACAAGGGGATTATCTCTGCGACCACCGAATTGGGGATATTCAACATGTTCTGCGTCCGTCACATCATAGGTACGAAGTGTCTACGTGGTGGTTAAGCATTCGTTGTCTAGGGCTAACTCATATTTTGCGCAGGAAACATGAGAGCTGACAAGACCGTCCGACTTCCCGTCTCTCAGGAAAAATTTGTGTGGGCTGCGAATAGTTCGACCACCGAAAACGACTTCAACATCAACATAAAGAAGCTCGAAGACGTCAACCCTAGAGCCGTGCTGTACCTGAAACAAATCCCCGCGATCAAGTGGGCTCTCTTCCCACACTACCAGACTAGTCGGCTTTACGGGTGGCGCACAACCAACTTTGTCGAGAGTGAGCAAGCACGCAGTTTGAAGTTGAAGCCCCGTTACATGCTACCTTACGAGTAATTCAAGTGCTATGCCAATATTTTGATGCGGGAAGCATATATATGTGCGAAGTTGGTGGAAAGCTGGATGAAACAGCAACGGGTTCTAACTCCACGAGCGGATGGAAAATTTCAGCGAGAAGTGAAGGAGTCAGCATTCTATAGCGTCAACTTCAGCACTAATAATGTTGCGTTTGTATCACGAGTCGACAAGCCTCTCAAGCAACGCCGCGTCGATTTGACAACCAATGACGAACCATGCTGTTCGTGTATTCAGTGGCTACAACATGGCACCTCTTGTCGGTACATCATCGCTGTGCTTAAAGCACGACGCACTACTGACACTAGCGTGGCCATTAGTATGATGGCAGATTGCTACAAGGTAGAAAGCTATAAGCGTCGATTGAACCCACTTGAAGTCCCAGAAGAGGCGGTATTGGATCGTGACATCACTCTGCTTCCTGCTCTGTACCACCGCCAGGCAGGCCGACCACGGAAGCGCCGGATCAGAAGTCGCGGAGAGAGTGGAAAGGTGCGAAAGCTGTACGTGTGCGGCAAATGCGGCAAGGCGGATGGGCACAACAAGGCCTCGTGTAGGAGTGGGGAGTGATTGTTCGGATTAAAAAGCAGTTGAAGAGACTTGATACATACAGGTATAAAAATGATTGTTTTGTTAGTGTTGCTCCTGATTTGACATGGTATCCGAGAACGTGTGTACTGAGGGATTAATCCCATCCGACTTGTTCGAACGACTATCGGGTAACCCTGGTTGGTGGCACGTTATCCACACAGAGTTGCCCAGTCTAATCTAAATGAGACTCACCTGAAGGTGGATCGGACTGCACCAGGCCCTTAATTATGTCTCAGATCCGAATAAGTACTAGTACACGACAATTACCTCAAGCAATCGAAACTAACCATTTACAACGGTTGTGGGACTCGAACCCCCACTACATGACATTGACAGACCCCACTCAGGCCGCTCCACCAATATACACACATACTGGGTACAGTTCAAGGTTTTCAAGGTTACTCTGACGTTACTGTAACCAGTGGTTGCGCCGTTATTGAGGTATCAACACTGGTTGTGTTTTAAACAATTTGTATCACCTTCTGAGCAAATATTCGATTTGTATCACCTTTTGGAATTTTCCCTAATTATTAATACTTCCTATGCGGAGTGGAAAATGCCTAAGCAGTTAGCGATGGCTAATAAGCGGTGTGAAACCAAACGAGCTGAGTCAAAGTTCACACTGGATTCTAGCTCGCCAGTTCTAGTTCTGAAACTACCGAGTGCACGCAGCGCTTCGAGGGTACGAAAGGGGAGCGCTTTACGCCTTAAATCAGAATCAGAATCAGAATCATGTCAAGAAAAGTGCAATTTCAACAAGCAGTTCGGTGCGATCCGGCAGCACCGCAAGTTGCAGCTGAGACAAATGCCCGAAAGAACAAGGTAATACCTCGTCGGGTCGCTACACTCGCATTTAATTTGTCATGAGTTCGGCCATACTATACAGAAAGCCTTCGTAGTAGACGTTCCTTATTCTCCTAGGCATGCCTTGAGTCGTTGGAGTTAACCAGATATTGACTGGTAACAAAGCGCGTCGCCCCTCGGTCCGTACCAAGGATGTGTCCCAGGCAGGCAACAAGCAGGTAAGTGTAAAGCAGTGTCTTGGACTATAGTTGCGGCTCGTTCTAGGGTATTGTAATGTGAAACAGGGTGGACAGCCACTCTGCTTCTTGCATACACTGTATGCGTGTATGAGGAAGCGTAAGTCTTTACTTAGATTTACTATAAAAATACACGACAACGTGTATTTCTAATACAAAGCAAAGGCTATTTAGGTAGAAAATTGAAAACTGTATTTATGTCGGCCCGCCGCGTGGCGGGCCTCTTAGCAGACCTAGCTAAAGAATATCTAATTACATGGTGAGGGCTATGGTTGGCCCTTACGTGTTGCACCTATATGCATGCGCCTTATTGGTTGAAAGGTACCTCTTTCTACCAATAATAGTGTTCTAAACGTCCGCCACTAATAACCAATCAGTGGCGGCTCGAAATGATTGTAACCATATGTGTGTGTGGACCACACATGTATCCTGCTTCATTTGTATACATTCTATCCGCAATCCCTGCCGGATAGCTATACATATGTATATTTGTGTAGCCCTGCAACATTCTGACCTAACATAAGGCAACTAGCCTAGTGATGGACACTAGTCCGAAAAATGACAGCGTTTCATGTGACCCCGTTACGCTGACCGTGATAAGACGATCGGGTCCTAACGCGAATGCCGACACAAAACTGCCTCGCTCACTTCCACTATTGGTCAAGTAGAGCACACATGACTATTCCAGGTATATCGATAGATGAATTTGTGTGATAATTGGACTGGTCATTTATCTTTTGATCGAACTCCTTCTATCGACACTTGGAATAAACCACGGATGAGTACCTGGGCTATGCCTGTATCTGAGTACACGAACAATCTGGGAAACCTGGCCTGCCTCTCAAACCGATCCGAATTGCGCTCTATACGATCTTCCTCAGGTGGTTCCCAATCACCACCAAAAGTTTATCGAAGACTGTGGTTGAACCACCTCAAAACACACGAGCTAAAGATGCTCTTGACTACGAACACAAACGTCGACAACGGAAGAAAACCGAGAGAGATAATCTGCGTCGACAACTTGAGCAATACGAAATGCAGTTAGAGTTGCTACATTTTCACAAACCAAGTCAAAGTGCATCATCCTCAACCTCAAGTGGTGGCAAGTGGGGCTGGCTGGATGCTGCGATCCAGCAAGAAGAGAAACGACAGGGGGAGGAAGAACTCAACCGACAATTAAGAGGGTGTTTAATGGAGAGACGTCAGAGCACAAACGCTCGAAACAGCTTGGTAGCCAAGGAGTCCTTCACGGCGCAAGGATGGAGCAATATTTCGAGGATGCCTAGCAATCCTGAAGAAGAGTCTGCTGTTTGATATTACAGTCGCCTTTCAGACACGCACTTCGGAATCACACCAGGCAGCGCCTCATTCGATGTTTGCATTGCGAGGAAACACTAGCTACAAGCGAAAAATCGACTGGAACGCATGCAGCGACGGATTGGGGAACGTGTGGAGCAGCAGAGAAGCTAATCGCACAATAAAGCGAAAAATGTTTCCCAGGAACTCCAGTCGAAGTCAAGTAAACGCCAGCATTTGCTCTTGTATTAACGTATTAATGCTTAAATTTTACTGAATTCCTCAAAATTTGGCATGCTTATATCATTGCGCATTTTAATTGGAGTTGGCGGCTACCCTAAGAAGCTCGCTAGATCATCTCGCCCAGTTTCAACGAGCATTTTTCTCTGTAACATGTTATGTTTGGTCTTCATTCTGGTACCAATTGCTGTGAGAGCGTGGTTTCGTACTTGGTCAATGTGCTCGCCGTTAATATAAGTGCATCATTTTGCTTTCTCAGCATTAAGGCGATACTTGAGTCAGATTACGGACTCTTCAGTCGACGATGGCACTGAGCGTGCTGCTACCATCCAAGAAGTCTCACGAAAGGAGATCTTACCACTCGGGTGGAAAGAAATCGCCACCCAGGTGACCATTTCGCAGTCATCCTCAGTATGTTTGCGTAGCAAACCGATACCATCTAGACTTTCGTTTATCCTTGACCCGCCAAGATCAACAGTGAACTGCTTTTCAATCCCACCGTCGTCATAAATTTGTTTAGCCTGCAAGCAGAATTAAGAAGTGTCACAACAGCTCCTTCTGGCTGCACAAGAAGTAGTAAAAGCACGATCGTACCCAAGTCGTGTGTATAGCCAAATGTGGTTCAGTCGGCTGCGGTTGAGCGAACATCGTAGCTAACACTTCCCTGGCAGTCTAAACTGCAATTCAGCGGAGTCTCCGACGTTAGCTCCGTAACAGACCCAATCTTTGGATTCAAACGAACATTGCAGTGGCATCCAAGCGATGGTGGTGCTGCCGCCGCACCCGTCATCGGATCAATCGTCGCCTTGGCCTAATAGTACATTTGGTCCATTATAGCAATGATCTCTCTCCGAACTGCAGCTGGGCCATCTCGAAACGCAGGAGGGCTGCACTGAACGATACTGGACTGGTCATTCTGCGAAGCGCTCAAGCGAATCGTGCCATCCAAAGACATAATCTGTACATCGTTTCAACCCGTCAGCAAGTCGCTCAAACGCAACAATAAAAGTGGCCAATTTTTTTACCTCCATGGACGGGTGCTTGTCTAGCACATCACGAAGTGACTTGGACCACTTAATTTCAGCCGCCTTCCGTAGCGACATATTGAGCAACTCCGCTTCCACTCGTTCCTGCTGCATCTCTGGCGACACACAAACGCTCGATTCTCGAATCGAGTTGAGCTCTGACGATATCCTTGCAACAGATTCGCTGTCCCTATTCTGGCGGAGACGTTGCAAATGCATCTCCATGCGTTACGCCTGCATTTGCAACTGCAGTGGTTCCTCTTTCAACCGTTGACGGCGTCGAAAGTCCCTCTCGCGACTGCGTTCCTGTTTCGTGTTGGTGCATTCAGTTGCTGGCACTTTTTCTGGGGTGTTATTGCTAAGGATTGGCACATCGTCCCATGCATCGATCATAGCCAATGCCTCCTGCACGGTGGCAGCGTCCTCTTCTTCTATGAGCAGGCAGCTCATGGCTGCTCAATTTGAGCACTATGATAAATGGGCTCGTCCGTTTACGAAGCACATCCCTATACCAGCATCACGGTACACGCAGGCGAACCAGGTTACATTAAATATTATGTTTTTTGCACTAAAATGGAGACCACCCCCACCTCAGATTTGGAGGGGTTTCTTGGAGCTGCTGGACGACGTAGAAGGCTTCAATCTGTTAATCCTCGAGCTTGATCATGTGCATGAGGAAGATTCTATTGCCACAGACACTGCGCTGGATGAAGACCATGCATTATTGCAACTTTTGGAACTAAACAAAAGTGTTTTGGACTCGCCATACAAAAATCAAGATGAAAAAGTAGAAATTGCTACTGACAAGGCCAAAATACCTACTACAGGTTCTGATAAACAACAAGAAATTTCTCTGAAATCGACCAGGAAAACTCGCTACCAACGCAAAAAGAAGGAACTCGAGTATTTAAAAGTGCAAGTTGCAGAATTGGAGCAGCAATTACAAGGTCTGAAAAACTCCAATGATATTGTTGACAATTCGCAGTCAAAAGCATTGTGGGAACGGGTCGCCAAGAACCAACGGGAGGAACGCGTGAAGGCTGAAATTAAGAATATCAAGCTCTGAGAGATCCTGGAAGGTCAATTGAAAATTGCAAAAAGTCTGGAGAGAGTGCTCCATAAACGACCCGCTGACGAAGTTTTTGATTCCGGAGACCAACAGTTTCAAGTGATCTTTGGTATTTTGTCAGATCGGATCGTCGACCAATTTGGACGTGTGGATGCAATGATGAGAGGGGCGGGGTTTGCAGCCGTGAAGCGTGAACAAAATGGTGCACAAGTTAAATTGGATGAGAATAGTCGTTTATATGTGGAGATGGTGGACGCCAGGATTTCTCCGTTCGCTATGCACAATGTTGCATAGGCTGTGTGGACGACTCTGACAACGCAGCGCATTGTGTTGACGGACAGTTACTACAAGGTATGCGTCTTGTTGATATATTTTTTACAAAATTAGCGCACCGTTGCTGCTGTCCCCAGGCATTAGATTGCACGGACGATACGATGCGGGCGGAATTTTGTGTTGCATTATCCCTGCGAAAAGCAGAGGTGTTGGTCCGAGTGCATATTGTGGGAAAGCGCGTAGTGGAGGAACATCGGGTTGTCATGGTCTGGGCGACAATGGGGTAAATTGAAGGGGCTCCATTCAATATGTAGTGCATTAATCTGAGTGAATGTGGCGGGACTCTGATTGAAGAGCTTGTTGGCGAGAGTTCAGCGCACGGTGGTGGAACAATCATCGAGACATGTGTGCATTTGACGCCTGAGTTCGACGATATGCTTGGGCAGAGCTCGCAAGTGGGGGTGTTGGCAGATGTGATCGTCGGGTCCTACGGGCTCAATATGCAGCAATTGCATCAGACAGTTGAAAATCAACTATTCAAGGATGAAAGGTTAAAGTAGCATGAGGCCATCATGAAGATAAGGAACAACAGTGGCACGGGCCGAGAATGCTGAATAGTATGGTGAAACGAAAGTGTTTGTTTATGTTATCAGATTTTGTGGGTTGTTTTGTTTGGTATAATCGAAGGCACAAGCCACTAATGCTATCGGTTCCTTCAGAGGATTATCCGAAAATCGAGTTTCGAATTATTCGTCCTTACCATCCATGCAGTTTGTCGTTTGACGCAATTGAAGAGAGCACAGAGCTACCCTTCTCATAGCTCTCGTCAATTACTAGACTTTCAACTTGATGTGCAATTCGTGAAATGGCTTTATCCCATGCTAAAATGGCGATGTCCATGTTAGTTGCCGAGGGATGCTGAATCCACTTGGTAGCTCACAATGCTGCGTTGCGCTGAAGTGACTGTCGATGATTGAAGATCCTTCTTTCCCTGACAGTCCGGACTTTTCCTCATGGACAACGATCCGTAACGTAGTTCGCGTATGAAACCTGATTCTTTGCTCTTGTCGTAAAGGACTGGTTCCATCAAACTCTTGCAAATGAACACCACGCGGTCATGTTCCACATAATTACGCACCACCGTCTGAATATCAGTTCCCTTTATGTTTTCTGGCAGCGTTAATGCTTCCGCGAAAAAGCTCAGCTTCATCGTATTGTTCGATTCCTCAACGTGATAAGCGTGAATGCGGGAGCGTTTGGTGAGTGCCTCAGCAGGCTTTAGACCCTGAAATCCGAGTTGGCTCAGAGCTTTCCAAACCGCTTTCTCGGTCTGTCGAAATCCGAATGGCAGCAAGTTTCGCTGTGTCAGCTCAAGGAATGTTCCGACCGAAACGTTACGTTTGGCTTCTCGTTTCCGACCAGGACATGGCAAGTCGTAAAGACCCTTCTCTGAAAACAGAGCATCGACGCCAACATAGAGCTCGTCGGTGTCTAGAAGCATATTTGCAAAGACTTGCGGGTTATCGACCGGGACGGTGTACTGTAGAAGTTTCCGCCGCTTGACCCCGAGCATCTCTTCCAGCATCTACACAAACAGACATGGTTAGAAATACTACACTTTATCGTACAAGCCTCACTGGTTTGTCGTACCTCGATTTTGGTCCTGCGCTTGAGCACACGCTTGAGCACGCGCTTTAAATTCCTAGCTTCTTGGACCTGAATGTGGAACATTTCACGCAATTTGCCATTCTCTTCCTCTGAATGTTGACGGCGTTCAAGTTGTCTCATGGCAATCTCTTCCCAAAGTGATCTTGGTCGAGGAACGAGTTTGTCCACAATCAGCCGTTTAGGCGTTAAGGACTCCACCTCGGTCATGAGTTCTCGGACAGGTTCGCGCAGGTCTTCAATCTGCTGTTTGCAAGAAACTCGTGTCTTATTGGACTTTGTTTTGCTGGTTTCTCTGCGCTCTGGAGTGAGGAATCACCCGAAGACATTGAGGCATCGTCGCTCTTGTTGCCCAGCATCTCATTCGATACCTGACAGTCGCTGGTCGTTGGCTTGGCAGACGCTGGCGGTTGGTCTCTGAGACTCTCTTGAGCATTCCAATTGAACACTCCGTCATCACCAGGGAGCGACAAACAGTGTGGCGACGGTAGAAGCTCGGTAGCATTTGGCGGGATGCCATAGACATCATTCTCAAGACAGTTATAGCCAACAGGTAGTTCGAATTGGGACAGGAACGACAATACGGCGTCGAGCGACTCCACTTCGTCCCGCATTATTGTATTGTTTTAGTCAGCGTTGTCAACTACAGTGCACCGTCATAAAGTTGCCATGTACCACCTCACGATCTCTAGGACTGTGCTTGTGAAGAAATTCCAGCTGAATGGTAGACAGATGGACGGACGCCACGCCTCGTTTGATCGGGATGATCGCATAGTACAGATTTGCGATTCTGGACTTGCTTATTCGTGGAAGGCAAGGCCGTTCATCGTCGACTGGTGCCATCAACTCGCTTCCTTCTACATTTGCATGTAGCCTTTCAAACTTCAGTTCATCTGTTTGCATGGTGATAATTCTTCATGAAGCCTATCCTCAGAAGCGATCAGGACACCGAACAAAAATCGAGACGAATACCAGCTAGCGACTCAAACTGAGGTGACTTTATTGAGTCAAGAGTGAGGTAACCATCGATAAGAAAGTCTGCCAATCTGTGAGATAAATACCTGGTTCGGTACATAAAAGGAGTGGACATGACAAAAACATGAACTCAACTGCCGTTGACTTGACTTGAGTAAACCCAGTTCAGGGATTTTAAACCGTGCAATCGCAATGGAGGAACTGCGGAGCCTCTCAAACCCTGAGGTAGTGTTGACAGAAGGAATTTTTTTAATTTCGGCCAGTTATGTTTTTTTTGCCTCTTGGATTAGTTCAAAAGACCATTTAGGCCATGGCCTTTTGCCTAAAATATTTTGCAGGTTATTGGCGAGTAAAAGGTATGATATAAATTTTGACAAGGCGAGATGGAGGTTGCCCTAGTTGCCACAAGCGCATGCACTTCATACAACTCACTTCAAATCCGCGACCGACTGTTCAAGACAATCGTTCGCCGGACAAAATCCTGTGGTGACTGGGAGTGAACCACGCTGAAAGTCAGGGTCCACTAAAGAGAGAAGATCTCAACGCGGACTCTAAGGAAAAGCATCGAAGCTTGCATTAGAAGCAGACGGCAGTACTCCTAAGGTCACTGGCGAGCTTCTAGCAGGCTATGGCGGATCCCCTGGCAGCAGGGATAAGGACCCGGGCTCACCCGGGAAGTGATCGACCTTTGCACGCTGATATTGGGGGGCGAGGACAGCTACATGCCCGAGCAGGTAGTGGGGGCAAAGCACCGAAAGGAGGAAGACGGTGACGGAGCCCATACGACGGACAGCGGCAGCAGCAAACGGCGGCCGTCCGCCACGGATTGCACGACTACGATCTCGACAACGACGAACGACAACCACGAAGAGGAAGCGAAGACTGAGGTTGGTGAAACTCCCCAGTGACCGACGATGAGGAGATGAAGCAAGATGAGAACACCGACGGAAGCGACAACCCGTCAACGTTCGACGACAACGTGGCGGAGACCTTGAACTACACGGAAATGTACAGCTACTTGCACGCTGAAGTCAAGGATCTGAACATTTAGACAGCCAAGACGGTCGAAAGTGCGCTGGAGTATGTCCAACGCATGTTTGCCCAAGTATTCACAACGCACTCTGCTGAATCTCTGGACAAAGGGAAACGCCACTATCCCCAGATGACGGGCGAAGAAACAGGAGCCCTTCTGCGACTGTTCATACAGGATAGTCAAATCGGACGAGCGGATGCCCGAAAATGAAAAGGTCGCCTTTACGATATCACTCGGATGATATACAAATCCCGACGAACACTCAAAGCAATCATCGAGCACCGGATCACCACGACCCAGGCCTTCATGGGATCGAAGACCAACTTATGGTCACATCGTACAACAGAGCAACAAATGCAAGACAAGGACGACGATGTAGATATGACGGAAGATAACCCATCGCTATATCGCTTCCAGACGACTGGGCACACGCCGAAAGACATAGTAGCACTGAGACAAATATGTGAAACCTCATTTGGATTCCCAACACAGCCCCAGAAACCGACTGCTGCGGAAAATAAGATTATCAAGGGACTGGTGGAAGGAACCATTTTGTGTAGCAGGGCTACACAAGTATACATATGTATATGTATAGCTATCCGGCAGGGATTGCGGATAGAATGTATACAAATGAAGCAGGCTGCCTGTGTGTGGACCACACACACATATGGTTACAATCATTTCGAGCCGCCACTGATTGGTTATTAGTGGCGGGCGCTTAGGCGCTACTATTGGTAGAAAGAGGTACCTTTCGACCAATAAGGCGCATGCATATAGGTGCAACACGTGAGGGCCAACCATAGCCCTCACCATGCAATTAGATATTCTTTTAGCTAGGTCTGCTAAGAGGCCCGCCACGCGGCGGGCCGACATAAATACAGTTTTCAATTTTCTACCTAAATAGCCTTTGCTTTGTATTAGAAATACACGTTGTCGTGTATTTCTATAGTAAATCTAAGTAAAGACTTACGCTTCCTCATACACGCATACAGTGTATGCAAGAAACAGAGTGGTTGTCCACCCTGTTTCATTTTGTGCTCAAAGCTCTCGAACTTCTTGAAGCGCATCTGTACAAATGAAGCCTTGAGACGAATCCAGAACACGATACAGGCGCAAGTAGAAGGAGACCTGGTTCTCAAACTACACGCAAATTCCCCAGTGTTGTAATGGGTCTAGTCATTCCATTAGATGAGGTGGTTGTGTTGGACACACCATCTTCTGGGTTCATTGTGGGTAACAATTATCTGTTATGATATCTGTTAAATAGCCGATACCCACATGAATTATTTGTAATAGGCCCCTCTAGTCTATTATATGGACAATGTGATCACAGATTGGTGTGGTACACACACTTCCGTCATGAAGGTGAAGGTGACGCAAATATGGGTACATATTTGCTCGCATTCACCTTTGGCGCAATCAGTGATTACGCCAAGTGTTCTCTGCACTTCTTTGTGCATGATGATGGCTCCTTCCCTGGGAAACTGCCTGGTAACAAGGCCGGAGCACCACCTGAGTTCTTGTGGCCAATCACAAGACGCCACGCGGCAGGAAGATTCTTCAGAGGAGAATCTTCAAGTTCAACCTGATTCAACCCAATGATTTATATTGTATATGTAGGTTAAATTACATTTAACCCCAAGGGCCCCTAGTGGTTTTATTCATAGGATTCAGGAACCATAAGCTCATTTTAATTCAGTTGCAATTTCACCCTCAAGCCCTCAAAGCGCCTCTTCCTCCCTCCAAGTTGAGAGTCGCCTCCCTTGTCCCTCCAAGGTGAGAATGCTTCCTCTACCGCACAAGCGTGCGTGCCGTGTTTTGGGACTGTTGTAAACAGCGCCCCATTACAACTATGTATCACAACTCCTGGGCTTCAACGCCCGCAAGCACACTTGGCTCTACTCATTCGTTGCACACGGCCGAGGAGGATGCACACCTGTCCTCATTTGTCCCCGGTGGTCACAAATCACCGCCCTAGCACTCTGATATGTCGTCTGCCGCTTCAGCCTATTGGTTTCCACATACATACGTGCGCTCACCCAATGTCCTCTGTTTTCCTATTTCTTTCCGTTGGGTGGGTCGGCTTCGTACCGCAGTATCTCACGTGTATACTTAACCCTCGGACTCGGCCTATTTCTGGTCGAACTATAACTGACAGACTGTCGGCGCTGTCCTGCTAGCCAGATCCTACCTTACTCCTATGTCTACGACCTTTCGGGCCTGCCCTGTTTCAACCAGGTGATCCTTTGTCGCGATCCTTCTCCTTCTGTCTGTTACCCCTTCGCCCTTCCCTAATCTTTGTCTCGGTCACTGTTGCGCCTTCCATACTTCCTTCCGTTCCCGTCAACTTGCGACTCTTTGTGTATACAGTATCTGTACTTGTCTATGACACATCTTCCTCCCCTGCCTAGTTGTCTCCATCCGGTAATGTCACTCAGTAGTGATGTCGATTGTCACTGCTTCCAGATCAACTGGCTTACTGGGCCATGCTTCCCCTATTCTGACGCGTTCACCGTTGATTGATTGGCTAAAATGCATCTATTATATTTTAAGCCAATGTCTGACTTTCTTTCGTCACGGCTCTCCCCACCCTTTTGACTTGATTTCAGTAAGTAAGCGTAATCAGGAGTACCGTGACGAAGGAGAGTGGGGATTGGTCTAAACTCAGGATCCGTCTGGGATTGGTTTAAATGTTTGCGAGAGAGACGAGGCCAGTTTTTCCGTCGGATACATCAATCAAGTTGTCATGGGGAACGCTGCCACTAAGGCCCGCGAGGCACACGCTCAAGCCAAGAGCAAGCCCAAGAATTCCCGCAGTGTGCAGCAGCAGAAAATCCGCTCCGCCAAGGCCACGGGCGTGTTGGCTTTGCCTGATAGTAAACTCAAGAAACTGCCGGAGGTGCTGCCTACTCTCACTGCACTGCGGATTCTGGACGTCACTGGCAACCGACTGAGTGAATTGCCGCCTGAACTTAATGAATTGAAGGCACTCAAGACCCTCAAAGCGTCCTCCAATACCATTGCACTGCTACCAGATCTGTCAGGGCTCACTGCACTCACGACGGTATAGACCTTGACAAAAACGTATGAAAATAATTACTAGTCTTAACTTGACAATATGTGTATGTAAATTTGTGATGTAGCTGGTGCTGGACGGGAACGCTTTAGAAGACCTTCCCAATGCCTTGCCGCCAAACTTGACCAAGTTGTCACTCAAGGGCAATCAACTAAATGCTGTGCCTCACAGTGTGTTGGCGCTGAGTCAATTGCAAGAGTTGGACCTTTCAGACAATGCACTGAAGACTCTGCCCTCAAATTTGGGTGAGCTGCAGGAACTGCAGGAGCTCACAGTGGATGGCAACATGTTGACTGAGCTGCCAGCTGCATTGGCACGTTGTGGGAAGCTGAAGGTGCTTTCTGCACGGAGGAACACTCTGGTCGGGCGATCTGCTAGAGGAGTGGTGCAACCTATAGCTGAGGAGATCTTGGGTGAAAATTCGACGGTGCAGGTGATGAATTTGGAGGGCAACCCTATGACCAAAGAGGATTTCCAGGGAATGGACGGCTTCGATGCGTTCCTCACCCGACGTATAAACCTCAAGAACAAGGAGATTCACGGCGGTCTGAACTCGGATCTGAGTCTTTGTGGACTCGAGTAGGTGTGTTGTACAGTGGTGCAATGATGTCAAGAATGTTGTGTTTTTCTTTCTTTCTTGTGATTTATTTTACTTAAGTGTCATGATTCTTGGTCGAACCGCAATGGCTATAGCTGTGCGAGAGAAGCTGTTGGCTTATAGTTATCAATTCGGATGGATACGTGGCGTGAGATCCCGGTTGAAGGTCGAACTGAAGGGGTAAGCTGGGATTTTCTTACTATTGACGTTGTCGGTGTATCTACGTTTGCTGAAACAGCAGCGATCGCAGCTTCCAAGTCAACCTCACTGGTGCTCCACTCTTGCTCTAAGGCTGTAGTTATTGAATCGCCATCGTTGTTCTCCATGGCTGAATCATCTCTGTTTAGTGCCGACAACCCACGCACAATCTCGGCAAGATTCTGCGTGACTCGATCTTCAAGTGCCGGATCAATGGGCGTGGAGGATTGTAAGCAGATATTGCCCACGCTGTTGTCCAAGTGATTCGCTACGTCATACAGGAAGGCGCCCCCTTCTTTTTGCTCAGCATCTCGCGCCTCCCGTTCGTGCATGGTTTGCTGTTCACGCCGATGCAGCTTTGCAAAACAATTGACAAATTCCGATGAGCACGAGCACGACCCAGGCGACAGTCCAATGTTTTTGAGGAGCAGAGGTCGAGGTCTCGCTGGTGACAACTCAACGCGTGGCCAAACTGCAGTTGCGCTAGCGCCAAGTTGCCCAAGTTTGCGTAGATGCGCGCTTCGAGTTCACGATCTTTTCGTCAAGAGCATGCTGCAATGCTTCATGTTGGTGCGCTAGGGCAGGACCGTAAGCGTGCGCATCCAAGAGTAATAAGCCCAGGGTTTTCACTGCCCGCGCCTGCAATCGTGTGTCCTTGGATTTTTGTGCCAGCTCCAGTGCTCGTCGTTGTTCTGCGAAGGCATGCTTGATGCATACCACAGCAGTTTTACTGGTATTCGACGTCGAAGCTACGACAATTTCGCGGAGAGCTACGCCTCGATGATGATGTAGCAACGACGCTAATGCCAAACGGTTTGGAGCCTCAAACTCGGGACGCAACCTGGTCCTGCATGGGGCCAATGGTCTTCAACGCCGCTGTAAAGTGTTGGATAGCTGCTACTAGTGCAGGCGGGTTCCCGTACAGCAGGAAAGACCCTAGCGCAATATGCCGCGCTACCATGGAAAGTCTAGCGGCAGCAACAGCACTCGCAGCCCGCGCTGCAGCCTCCAGTTCAGTCAAGAAGAAATTTGTATCGTCATCTTCATCTGGGTCGTCTTCGATGTCAGCTCCTGGTAGCACAGCTTCGATGGCGTCGACAGCACCCGCTTGGAATTCCTGGTGACTTGATCGCCGTCGATTTAACCTGACGGCGAGACGAACACTCTGCAGAGTATCTGTGGAGCGGCTAGTGGTCAGTCTAGTTGTGGCTGTATCTCGTGCCGCATTCTGCAAAGGTTGACGACCGTGTAGAGTTGTCGGTGCTGTTGAAATTCGTGCCAAAGATGGAGCAGATCCCTGACGATATAGCTCTCGCCGCGCATATCGGGTACGAGGGCGAGCATTTACGACGACATCCTGAAGGGATTCGGTTTCCATTGTGTAGAGCAATCTGCCTGGAGAACTCTCTAGCAACGATGTGGTGTTACCCGCAAGTGTCGGGGCCAACGGCAAAGGACGAAGGCGAGGTGATATCCCCACGTGACCTGCAGAAGCAATATTATTGTCCCCCCACGCCGCGGGTGAAGTGAGGCTCAACTCTCCTCGGATTGCGACTTGCCGAGATCGTGGGCGCAATGTCGGAACCATCAATCCTGGACTCACCATTTCACTGACGTCTTCCTGCGTAGATGAAGTGCCGTCCTGCTGGTTGGGGCTTTGATTAGCTGGGATAGAAGGATTGACTTGCTTGCCGCCTCGTGTACCCCGTGAATGCTCTCGTCCTATAACTTCTTGTTGTCCGGTGGGAGAACCGTCTCGCTTTTGACGGTGGTCGACGTGCTGTTTGTTTAGCACTAGACCACTGCATGATGGTGGTCGAGTGTCAGTGCCGTAGCTGACCGACGAGCGTCCGTCTCGTCTTGTGCTGCCGCTGGAACCATCTCGCTTTCGAGACACGGACATTGTGCTGTTTTCCTGGACGTGGTGGCTATGTTGCTCGGCGTGAAAGTTCGGATACATCGATTTGACGTCCATCCGCAGCCTTCTTCCACCGGGTGACATGGCTGACGAATCCGACATGAGACCTACCTAGCGAGGTTTAATAAGCAGCCAGCAAAATCTCAATACGTGTTGTGAATGTTAGTCACTGCGATTATCCGTCGAGAGTTTCTTACCCAAGGTAAGACCCATTTATAGGTGGAGCGCTAAATTACTGACCTGGTTGTGCTTCTATTTGCCACGATCGGAATGAAATGGTAGGTGAATGGAGCGCAATTTGCTTGAGATGAGATTGGTTGAGTTTTAGGCACTCGAGCAGCGGACATACTTGTGGGATCGACGATGGTGGCCGTGCCAGAGCTACAAAAAAGTCGAGGTGTGTGAAGGCCTGGGGCAAAATGTAAGTGACCATTGTTCAATGAAAAACATAATACTCGTCTCCTGATAGCACTCCCTCTACCCTGAACAGTGGTGTTGCTGGGGTAGTTTCAACAGGGGCAAGCGTACATACAAAAGAGCCCAACAACAGCTTCTACTATTCTCCAATTAGCTTTAACTACATCGGCCTCATCAGATTCAGCATGCAGAATTGGTGGCCTCACCATTGGTTTCTTTTGACAAGGTGACGCGCGACAGAAAATGGCACTCAGCGTGCACCGGTGTGTTCACAGGTGCTCAAATAGTCTCCCGATGCTTTTACTGAAACGGAAACTCCTCGGCCGCCATGACGATGTCGCTACCTCCCGTAGTGGAGACGGCCGTTGTGGCTTGCTCAGCAGTGTAGCCATAGTTGGGCGTCATGGGCACCTCCGTCTCCTCCACAATCGGAGCCTCGGTGCTCTCATTGCTACCCTGAACCATTTCAGCGGGATATGCGGGAGTCGGCGTGGTCGAAGCATCAGTGTCCTCCTCATCTTGCTGAATTGGCTCACTCGTGTACGGAGTAGAGTATTCAGCCTGGCTACCCTCGACATCCGAAGCTGCGCTGTCGTAGCTGCCCTCGTATTCGTGCTGGGTAGGATACCCACCCTCACTTTCAGCGCTTTGTTGCGTCGGGTATCCGCCTTCATCATCATCCACGGCGCTCTGACTTCCCTGGTAAACAGGTGCCGTCGTGTACTGGCTTGCATTGTCCTCGTAGCCACCCTCATAGCTGTGAGACTCCTGCGAAGCATCGGTTGACGAACACGGTTCATCCTGATCGTTGCTGTCCCCGACGGAGCTGCTTGGGTACGAGGTCGGAGTGTCCTCGTAGCCACCCTCATAGCTGTGAGACTCCTGCGAAGCATCGGTTGACGAACACGGTTCATCCTGATCGTTACTGTCCCCGACGGAACTGCTTGGGTACGAGGTCGGAGTGTCCTCGTAGCCACCCTCATAGCTGTGAGACTCCTGCGAAGCATCGGTTGACGAACACGGTTCATCCTGATCGTTGCTGTTCCCGACGGAGCTGCTTGGGTACGAGGTCGGAGTGTCCTCGTAGCTGCTGCTGCGCGCAAGTAGTTGCCACCATGGCTATACTTATCGGAGCCCTTTCCACTGCAATCATCGCCGTCGGCGTTCTGGTCTGAGCCCTTATGGTAAGCGCCAGCATCGTCACCACCGTGGTTTTGATCACCGCCACCGTAGTTTTGGTTGCCATCACCCTTCTGGTAGTTCCCGCTGTACTGATCGGGCTGACCGGAGTATGGCGTCGACTGATCTCCACCGGGAAGCGTCAATATCGGGCATGGGGTATCCTTGGTCGCATCGCCTTCGTTTTCAGGTTGGTAGTTGTATGGCAGCGTTGGGCAAGGGGTGTCTTCATCCGCCCCAACAGGTCCGTAGTTGTATGGCAGAGTTGGGCATGGGGTGATTTCATCTACGCTGTTGTCCGTATCCTGAGGAGAGTACGGCGTCGATGTCTCCGAGTAGCTGTCTCCGTACGATGTCGCTGAGTCATCGGGGATTGTCACTTCATCGTCCGTCGGGTACGTCACTTCATCGTCCGTCGGGTACGTCACTTCAACATCGCCACCATAAGAACCAGACGCTGACGTGGGGTAAACTGTTGACCCCGTGCTTTGGTACGGGGTCTCTTGTTCGTACGATGACTCGGTGCTTGGATACGGGGTTGCATACGCGTCCGCAGTCTCTTGTTGAGACGGATAGGCGCAGCCCCACGTGGTTCCAGTCACAATGACACACTCCGCATCCACAGGAGCAACGCACTCGCCATCCTTGTAGGACGGCATACCCTCACTGCATTCATCAGTAGCGACGTCACCCTTCAACGGGCAGGCAGTGTTAGTCGGGGATGCCCCTGCACCATGACAGGCGGCACCGCGAGACAACGGGATCGTGTACACGGCGTCACCAAGGACAGATACGGGCTCGTCGGCAGAAGCACAGCTGACGGCAAGAGCGGTAGCGATGGCCATACTGAAAGGCTTGAGAACGCGAACCATGGTATTGGACTGGTGATGCGGAGATCGGAGCAAGTGGATGCAGCTGTACTCAAGATGTTGAGTTGAATCGGCAAATTGGAGAATGAGGACTTGGCTGGGGCAGCAAAATCGGAGCTCACTCAGCAAGAGGCGTATGCAGTCCAGGGCTATCGCTTGGCGATGGAAACATTGGACCCTTCATCACCACAACGTCGGGTTGAACGAGCTTTGCTCGTGTCTTCTTCCAGCTTTTGCTTCGCCTGTCCTCGAGGCAACCGTGACACACGTAGTTCATATTGGTGAAGCGACCGTAAATTGAGCTGAACGCATGTTAGTCCAGGGTGGAGATTTCAGTTGTTCGTGGTGACGCGCTGAATAAAGCCCTGCGAGCGCGCTCAAAGGGTTGGTCTCCGTGCAATTTGCGGCTAACACATGTGCAATGGGTCATTTCGCGGTGGTAGCGTGGTTATAGCAACACAAGAACAATTAGTATAGCACTCAAGACTAAGCAAAACACGCGTGACTTGAGACTCGTGCTGTCTGAACTCGAAGTTTTCGTCACTGGCTTGTGGTTGTGGGCACTATGCAGGCAACACTGGAATACGAACATGGGCAACAACATACTGAAAGCGAGTAGCCTCTCCGTACTCGAGTGCTCAGCTTTTGTCGATAGTCGAGCAAAGCAATCGATACTACTTGCAGCACTGGTAGAGAGTCACTCGATACAAAACGCTCCTTCCGTCAGCGTCATCCACAGCGGACCCCACAGGACGACACGCAGATAAGAGACATATCATGTGCACCCGTACGTACGAACACGGAGCCTTTTGCTGTTAAATATTGCATCACCGCATGATAGCCATCAGAACCCGAAGTCCCTATAGGCAAACAAACACCCGAATAGAACCCCTTCACGGTTGCCTAAGCTCAATGCCTTAAAAGGGCAAGATATTTTTTATGCATGTGGATATATTGACATCAATTCTATCAACACCTGGCTCTGGACATACAACTGTATCTCGCTACATGCAGTGATTCAAAAGTCTTCTTCCATTCGAGATGCTAGAAATTCCCATTCTGCATGCTCCCTTACTCAGCAGTGTAGCCATAGTTGGGCGTCATGGGCACCTCCGTCTCCTCCACAATCGGAGCCTCGGTGCTCTCATTGCTACCCTGAACCATTTCAGCGGGATATGCGGGAGTCGGCGTGGTCGAAGCATCAGTGTCCTCCTCATCTTGCTGAATTGGCTCACTCGTGTACGGGTAGAGTATTCAGCCTGGCTACCCTCGACATCCGAAGCTGCGCTGTCGTAGCTGCCCTCGTATTCGTGCTGGGTAGGATACCCACCCTCACTTTCAGCGCTTTGTTGCGTCGGGTATCCGCCTTCATCATCATCCACGGCGCTCTGACTTCCCTGGTAAACAGGTGCCGTCGTGTACTGGCTTGCATTGTCCTCGTAGCCACCCTCATAGCTGTGAGACTCCTGCGAAGCATCGGTTGACGAACACGGTTCATCCTGATCGTTGCTGTCCCCGACGGAGCTGCTTGGGTACGAGGTCGGAGTGTCCTCGTAGCTACCCTCATAGCTGTGGGACTCCTGCGAAGCATCGGTTGACGAACACGGTTCATCCTGATCGTTACTGTTCCCGACGGAGCTGCTTGGGTACGAGGTCGGAGTGTCCTCGTAGCTGCTGCCGCGCAAGTAGTTGCCACCATGGCTATACTTATCGGAGCCCTTTCCACTGCAATCATCGCCGTCGGCGTTCTGGTCTGAGCCCTTATGGTAAGCGCCAGCATCGTCACCACCGTGGTTTTGATCACCGCCACCGTAGTTTTGGTTGCCATCACCCTTCTGGTAGTTCCCGCTGTACTGATCGGGCTGACCGGAGTATGGCGTCGACTGATCTCCACCGGGAAGCGTCAATATCGGGCATGGGGTATCCTTGGTCGCATCGCCTTCGTTTTCAGGTTGGTAGTTGTATGGCAGCGTTGGGCAAGGGGTGTCTTCATCCGCCCCAACAGGTCCGTAGTTGTATGGCAGAGTTGGGCATGGGGTGATTTCATCTACGCTGTTGTCCGTATCCTGAGGAGAGTACGGCGTCGATGTCTCCGAGTAGCTGTCTCCGTACGATGTCGCTGAGTCATCGGGGATTGTCACTTCATCGTCCGTCGGGTACGTCACTTCATCGTCCGTCGGGTACGTCACTTCAACATCGCCACCATAAGAACCAGACGCTGACGTGGGGTAAACTGTTGACCCCGTGCTTTGGTACGGGGTCTCTTGTTCGTACGATGACTCGGTGCTTGGATACGGGGTTGCATACGCGTCCGCAGTCTCTTGTTGAGACGGATAGGCGCAGCCCCACGTGGTTCCAGTCACAATGACACACTCCGCATCCACAGGAGCAACGCACTCGCCATCCTTGTAGGACGGCATACCCTCACTGCATTCATCAGTAGCGACGTCACCCTTCAACGGGCAGGCAGTGTTAGTCGGGGATGCCCCTGCACCATGACAGGCGGCACCGCGAGACAACGGGATCGTGTACACGGCGTCACCAAGGACAGATACGGGCTCGTCGGCAGAAGCACAGCTGACGGCAAGAGCGGTAGCGATGGCCATACTGAAAGGCTTGAGAACGCGAACCATGGTATTGGACTGGTGATGCGGAGATCGGAGCAAGTGGATGCAGCTGTACTCAAGATGTTGAGTTGAATCGGCAAATTGGAGAATGAGGACTTGGCTGGGGCAGCAAAATCGGAGCTCACTCAGCAAGAGGCGTATGCAGTCCAGGGCTATCGCTTGGCGATGGAAACATTGGACCCTTCATCACCACAACGTCGGGTTGAACGAGCTTTGCTCGTGTCTTCTTCCAGCTTTTGCTTCGCCTGTCCTCGAGGCAACCGTGACACACGTAGTTCATATTGGTGAAGCGACCGTAAATTGAGCTGAACGCATGTTAGTCCAGGGTGGAGATTTCAGTTGTTCGTGGTGACGCGCTGAATAAAGCCCTGCGAGCGCGCTCAAAGGGTTGGTCTCCGTGCAATTTGCGGCTAACACATGTGCAATGGGTCATTTCGCGGTGGTAGCGTGGTTATAGCAACACAAGAACAATTAGTATAGCACTCAAGACTAAGCAAAACACGCGTGACTTGAGACTCGTGCTGTCTGAACTCGAAGTTTTCGTCACTGGCTTGTGGTTGTGGGCACTATGCAGGCAACACTGGAATACGAACATGGGCAACAACATACTGAAAGCGAGTAGCCTCTCCGTACTCGAGTGCTCAGCTTTTGTCGATAGTCGAGCAAAGCCGTCGAGAAAACACTAGTATGTGCATGAAGCTGGCCAGAAATTCGCTGTCCGTGTTTGCAGCACCGGTAGTAAGATCGGGGTCACTTGACACAAAACTCTCGTGAATTCGTTCTGTTGTTCAAAGTAGGTTAGCGCACACCTGCTTCACCCACAGCGGACAATTTCTAGAGCTCCAATTGTAGTCGTCGCTCACTCGCTTTTCAGGGATAGGCACACATATCATCTGCACCCATACGAACGAAGGTGAAGCTGGTCTTGGTCATTAATCATCGCATCGCTGCATCGTAGTCACCAGAATCCCTTATAGGCCTATAAACACCCGTACATAACTCCCTTTGTGCTGCAAGCATTTGCCACAGCAGCGGGCTTTACTTGGGTCAATAATGGCTACATCCAGATATGTAGCCATCTGACGTTTCATAAAAGTTTGTGCTGAACCCATGTTTGCTTGTTTCAAATATGTCTGTACATAATCTTATTAGCTGAATTTTTACCACGTAACAATTTCCAAATTTCCCGATAACTTTTTCAAACCGGTACAGAGAAGTTTCCCTGTTTAAATCGATCGACTTTAACCACCGCTGTGCAATCGAGGTGGACCGCCGCACCGCACGGCGGCTCACGCTATTATCAAGAAGGAAAGTGGTTTAGCCTCCTCGTCAAAACCGCACAAAGATCGAGAAAAAATGACTTGAGGGTACATCAAAACAAACTTTGGGACAAACTTTTTGAAACAGTGAAATTGTGGACCACATATTGTATTAACTTCTTTTTTGTGTCCAGTATTGGGCTCGCTAGCGTATCAAAAGTCCAATGGAGGAGACGCTGCGTCTTCAGTTCGGGACGGCATCCACGGCGTTAGGCACACAATGGGCAGCTTTGCAACGTGTTAATGGTGTCACCAACACTCCTCACGTACTGTCCTTCGAGGCTAAAAACCGTATAAGACGACAAACTCGCATTAAGCCCAAGACCCAAGAAGACACAACAGCATGGTACCAATTTACCTAAACAAAATAGTGTTAGGCATATTATTTTACTAACCCAAAACACTTATGATTTTTTGCGTAGGGCTGGAGGAATACAAGTGTATGACCAATCTGGATCTGATTTGGTCCCTACACATGACGGACTGTGGAACTGGAGTCTTCATGCCGAGCGTAACCTCGTGGAGGTGGACGAATTCCGTCCGCATCTGCCAATGCACAACTTTTATGAAGGTTACGCTGTTTCCAATGGTGGAAATATTTCCAATTTAACATTGGAGAATGCTCAAGACCGAGTGCGTGCAATACTGGAGACTTGTGACCAGTTGCGACTCGTTGAGGGTCTTGTGGACATGGACTCGTCCTGGGGCGGACTGGCACATGAGATGCTCACTTACACTCGAGAGGAGTGTCCCGGTGCAGTGGTGATGGTAATGGGCAATGATTGGAGCTATCCATTGGCCAGTGACGACAGTGATGCAATTTTTCGAGTGGCGTCTGACGCACGGGATCGCTCGAAGATTGAGGCTAGGAAAAGGGTGAATTTGGCCTCGTCTGTGGCGCTACTATCGGAAGCTTCGACACTTTTAATTCCTGTTGCAATGACACCTGGGTCGCTGTCTAGTTTGCGACTACCGCAACTTCGCTTCGACCGCGTGAGTTATGGCGACGTTGGATCTGTCGTCGCTACTGCACTGGAGGTCGCGATGTCGGCGCATCGTGGAAGGTCGGCATATGAAATTTTGGAGGGGTTGCAGCCCAGTATGAAGGTCGTGGAGCTGGCTGCGTCGTTTCCGTTCACAGATGACCCAACTGTGCTGCTGCAACGGATCAACGACAACATCACGAACGAGATTGGCCACAAGAGTCAAGATGGTGATCCATTCCAGAGCTGCTCGCTGCTGCCTTCTGTCGATAAGCAGCAACGTCAAGTGCATCCCCACAAGGTGCACTACCGACGTCTTCATTTCCGTGGACCATTCAGCGATTACTCGTCATTGCGATCTGCTATCGATGCATCTCCGATGTCGCCACGTGATGTGACGCTGCAATGGTCAGAGTCTTCACCTCTTGTACTGCCAGAATCGTACCGAGTCCAGACCTTCCAGAGCGTGTCGGTTGATGCTATTTCGCAGTTATCTCTAACCAGTCGGACGGGAGATTATTTGTCGGCATTGGCACAGCGTGTTTCCAAGAACGACAAACGCACACTCTATGAGTTCACGCGTGCAGGGATGAGTCCAGATGCCCCAGAAGAGCTAGAAGCCACGTTGGCAGCCATGGGGACGCTTATTCGGAGCAGTAGACAATAATTGTCTTCCCTAAAGCTTTACCTAACCTGTGTAGCCATTCACTTAAACTATGGCTTCATTTTTCTTATGTCGTACTTAAGAGAATGTCGAGAAGCCCTCGCCACTTCCAAAAGCCGCCTCGAAGCAGAAACCGTCAACGTCCTCGACACCGTTAAGGGAAATCGTTTAGGGGGCTTTAACACACTTAGGTAAAAGCGTAACCATGGATGGAGTATTTAGTGGTGCGGTGCGGACGGAGGCGAGACGTGAGCGCGGTCTCAGCTTCGCTGGATCGAGATGTAGCGTCGAGGAAGATTCGTGGACGGAGGTGGAGCGGCAGGAGTTGGACCACGCAGTGAGCAGACGCCATTTCCACTTTAATACAATTTTAAGGGGTTTAAGCTAATTTATGTCTAAATGTTTATGGTAATGTTTAGACATCATACGTGTCGGACAGTATGTATCTAGTGATGGAGAACCCCGTGGGCTCGCTGTATATGGGCGAGGCAGTGCAGTTTAAAGTGCACGCACTCTGTGACCAGTCGACATTGGGACAAGTTGGTGCTCAAGTGGATGGGAAAGCAGACGAAGTGATGCATGGCACGTTGTTTCTAACCAGCTACCGCCTACTTTTCCGGTCTTTTCACGTAAGTGTTTTATCTTTGATTTTTCATTTTGTATCTAACCAAGTGCCAACTTTAATTATTCTAAGCTAATTTTAATTATTTTGTGTACTACCTAAACCAATCCAGCATCACGAAGAGGAGCTTGTGGAAGTCCATTTAAGTAGCATTGCAGAACTGGCAGAGTTTCGACTGAACGACAAGCAAGGTCCCATGAGTCAATTGGAGATCTCCTGCAAGAATTTTGAACTGGTCAAGTTTAATTTCCCAGGGGAGACTGTATCGGGGATGTTTACGTCCGTATCAACCAGTTGCTCATGTCTAAACTGCAACCTGCGGCCTATGCGTTCGCGCGTCAGCCTGATACCTCAGGGTGGGCTGCTTACGATCCCGAGGCGGAATTTACGAGGTTGGGGTTTAAAACACCAAAGGCTGGAACCCAGATTGGGGGTTTAGGATCACACACATCAACAACAACTACAAGATGTGCCCTACCTATCCTAGCACTTTCGCAGTTCCTGCAACTGTATCGGATGGAGAATTGAGGAAAATTAGCGCCTTCAGAGCGCGTGGACGAGTGCCTGCCATTACCTATCGACACAGAAATGACGCGGTGGTGGCGAGATGTGCCCAGCCGCTTGTCGGGTTACGTAGAAAACGGTGTACATCGGATGAAGCTTATATGACTGCTCTACGTCGAGAATGCAATGGGAAATTGCTGTTCATTGACTGCCGAAGCCAAACGAGTGCATATGGGAATATTGCACTCGGCGGTGGATTCGAAGTGTATGTATTTTGTTTTGATCACTGAAAGAACGATAAATATGATTGAATTAACATTGGCGATTCTTGCTATACAGACTGGATTACTACAAGGACACCAACATCATGTTCATGGGTATCGAGAACATTCACTCTATGCGAGATTCCATCCGCAAGCTCTTTGACTTGATCAAGAACGAAGTGCGCGGCAATGAACGCCCCAACTGGCTCTCCTGTCTCGAGGTTTGTGTTTGCGTTGTTATTTTTTTTTAACGTCACTTGTGAAGATCTAACATTATTGTTTGCTTAATTCGCAACAGAGCACGCGGTGGCTTGAGCATGTGCGCTCCATCTTAGTATCGTGTTCAGTCTGTGTTGCGAAGCTGGTGGAAGGCACGAGCTTAATGATACACTGCTCCGATGGGTGGGACCGCACTGCCCAAATCGCGGCGTTGGTGAAAGTGTGTGCAGATCCTTTTTACCGCACGGTGAAGGGCTTCCAGGTCTTGATAGAGCAGGAGTGGTGTGCCTTTGGGCACCAATTCCGTGCGCGGTCTGGTCACACCAATAGCCAGGCAGCTTACTGGGAAGACGACAGCACGTCACCTGTGTTCATGCAGTTCGTAGACGCAGTGTGGCAGCTCTTACGCCAGTTTCCGTGCTCTTTTGAGTTCAACGAGCGCTATCTCATCGCGATGCTCGACGAGGTTTACTGCAAGCGAAGTGGCACCTTCCTTCACGATTGCGAGGAGGCTCGAATGGTTCGTGTTCGTATCTATTGTTGAGTCGTATGGTGAGCGCAGTGCTGATTCTTGTGTTGGTTTGTTGTGAAACAGGGATCGAAGACAGTAGTTCGATGCACAAGTGCGTGGACATTGCTGCAGGCGCATCCTCAAGCCTCTGATTTCCTGAACCCGTTCTACATGGTCCCACTTCGAGGCGATGGATCAACAGACAGGTCTCCAACGGTGCTGCAGTTCAAGTGGCATACGAGCTCGCTGGCAATCTGGACGGCATTTTATCTGCGCTCACTGGAATCGAGTGACTCTAGGGTACATCAGGTTCCTTTCTCTTCATTTTATTTGTAGATTTGTTGTATTATTGCCACGAGGATAAGCCGTCTCACGTGTGCTGTGGTGCTGCCTTGTGTAGGATGCATGGGCCAAGGAGCTTCAAGTCACTCAGCGCGACTTGCAGGCAAAGCTGAGCACTGCACACCAGCAACTACAATGTCAAGTGGAGCAGAACTCAGATCTGCAAAGCGAGCTGGATCGACTGCGTCGAGAGAGCGCTCAACTGCACCGGTTATTGGAAGGCGAAGTGTACAGCGACACATTGAACGGGCTGCTGGTTCATCAGGAAGACGAGGACGAAGACGGCGTACTGCTGAGCGTGACCCCAGTGGCGGAGAGTCGGACTACTCTACGAAGTACCCAGAGTAGTCCATACAACGATTACGATGCAGCAGTCCCCGGTTCAAACGACTCGAAGGTGTTTTCAACCAGCGGAGTGGGTTGCTTCCTTGGCGCCTCAATGAGTCAGGACTTTGAGATTCTGCAGTCGTACTTCGATCCCAAACGACGTGAATCTGCCTGTTTGCCATCTGACCCAACGTCACATTCTGGAGCTCCTGCAACAAGTGGGTATGATGGTTTGTTTAGGTCAGAGCGACGTGTTACTGTTGAGGAAGTCGTCCGGTGAAAAGAGACCAATAGCAAAAGTGCCAATACAGTTTTTAGCCTAACGAGTCTGGTGTTTGAACACGTACTTGGCCTGTCCTCGACACATTTACTGAGTTCAATATCTTGGTTTCACTATAGGGCCCATCGTCCCATCCACTCCGTGACATCATAATTTAATGTCGTCACAGGTTCAGGCTCACCTCGGGAAAGACGGCGATATGCGCGAGTGGCAAGGCAACGAGGACGGCAACCTGGAGGAATGCAAGCTTTTAAGCGGCGATTTTGCGGCGCTTCTGCAGGTTTTATTGGGGTTTATCGCCCTCTCGGTGCTCATCATCAAACGTCTGCGGGAGGTTCCGCGGCGTCCACTCATGGTTTGGGCGTTTGACGCCTCCAAGCAAATGATAGGCGCCAGCTTCGCACACGTGGCCAATATGCTCATCGCCATCATGTTGTACTCGTACGAGGAGCAGCAGAAAGAGGACGACGCCAAAGTTGACCAGGTACCTTTAAATTTTTAGAGCGATATGTTTAAATTTTTACACACTGGGTGAAAGACTAATGGTGTTTATTTTGCTGTTAGTGTGCACTCTACTTTGTCAACTTCACGTTGGACACGACAATAGGAGTTTTCCTAAACTACGTCTTGTTGTCAGCTGTGGTGTTGCTGGCGTTGAGGTTCCATTGGACTTCATTGCAAACGCCTGGGGATTATGGCATTCCCGTTCGAATCAAGGCATGGTTGTTGCAGTTACTTTCGTGGATTATCGTCATCTTCTCCGCCAAGTTCATCATCGCCATGCTCATCTTGGCCTTTGACAAACCGTTGAGTAGTCTGGCAATGGTGTTGTTCAAACCACTCAAGAACTACCCGGAGGTTGAGCTGGCACTTGTTATGATCCTATGTCCGTGCTTGATGAATGCGATGCAGTTCTGGATCCAAGACAACTTCCTTAAGAAAGATGTGCGGGACGAGAGTTTTTGGTGGCGCAGGCAGCACAGTCACCTGCTGGGAGTGTATGCTCCGACGGTTTGGGCACACCCACGGATGACGAGACCAGCGAGCCTGGCGATGGAGACCCCAAACTCACTATCGTCACGAGTGACAGCCCAGAAGTCAAGAAGAAAGTCTCCAACTCAACCTTTCGTCCGTGTAAACTGCTGCGCGCTGTGCGCGTTCTGTATGTAGAATTGACCCGACAGTCTGCTTGCGGTGGCAAGCAAAGCAATCTGCACGTTTTAATACCAAAGAAAATCTCAGCTAGAAATGATAACCAACGTTAGCCAACTACAAAGTATCTCTTTATTCAACCTTTGACAAGCAACAGGTCGCTATCGTTCTCATATCATCCTACATTCGCCAGCTTACTTACGACGCATCAGCATGAGCGCTGCAGCGCCTAGACCCACAAGCAGCGTCGCACCTCCTGCAATCATAGCGTTGGCATTGGTCGAGAAGCCCGGTCACGGTTTTTGCGACGTGACTTCTTGCTCTTCCGACGCACAATCTCCTCGTCCGAGCTACTTTCGTCACTGCTATCCGACGAAGACATCTCGTCCACCTTGGTGAGCAGACGGTTGCGCGGCTTTGGACCTGCCACGTTCGAGCTTGCAGCCGAACTCGCTGCAGACACAACGCTGCCGTTGCCTTCGTGCTGTTGCTGCTTCACCACGTCTACCACCAGCACCAGGCGTTTCCAGCCGGCGCGTCGAGCCATATGAACTGCCTCAACAAGGCTTTCATCCGATGTCAGCAGCGCCAGGTCACCCTCGTCATCCTCATACTTAATACGAAGTGCTTCTGTGCCACCAAGGCCCATCTTGAATCGAATCTGCTCTAGTAACGGCCCCATCGAGTCGAAGCGGCACATAATGCGGTGGAAGTGGCCCTGTGGGCCGTCGCTTACCTTGAACACGAACGTGTTTTCGTCCGTCATGCTCTGCATCATTACGCTGGTCGTAGCTGTATTGGCACCACTGACGACCGACACACTCTCACCCAGCTCTGCATACGCACCCAGCGAGTTCGAGTAGCGGCCAGCTCCATTAATCCCCACAGCACTCGCGGTCGGCGTACCCACGCTAGCATTATACTCGTCCCGCTCGAACTCTTCAATGGTGCCCACGGAACGGGCGTCATCATTCATGCCGCCGTACGCACCACCAGCAACTTCCTCCTGCAGATTCATAGCCGTCTGCCAGAACTGCCGCCAATCACCGTTTGAAGTGCCACCTGACGTGGTCTGGAACTGGCCGTAACTCAGACAAATCACATCAGCCATGCCCAGAATCTCGCCATCGTCCGCCAACACCGGCATGAATAGTTGACCAGCATCGTGTAGCAGTCGCAGGCCGTCCACAATGCTCATATTTGGCCCCATCAGATCGGGGTCCACTGTCATCACCTCTTCTACTGTAGTTGTTTCAGCATACAGCCCCTTGGCTACCAGTTTGCGTAGTAGATCCTTAGTTGTTACCATACCACACAGTTCATGCTCGTCACCCAGCACAATAGCAGCCTTCTTCGTGTTCGCCATAAGTTTTGCCGCGCGTGCTGCCGTGGTGTGGATGTCCACAACGGGTGGCATGAGTTCACCGTCAAGCGCATCTCCAACGGTAGGCCGCACCATTTTCTCCATCATAGGACCCAGCAGGCGCTGCAGATTCGATCCAGTGCCAAGGTCCCGTGAGAACTCACTGGCCGCTGCCTCTGTCGACTGCTGTACCTTCTCCAAGCACGTGATGGCATCATAAAGACACTTGGAAATATCCAGCATGCCTTGCGGTGTACCATCCGAGCCAAGCACCGGTAGATGCTTGAAACGACCCTCAAGCATTTTCGTGATAGCCTCGATGGCCTGGTCTTCCATGTACACACATGATGGCTTGGTAGTCATTACGGACGCAACAGAGCAGCTTTCAGGATCAACATCTTCAGCCAGCACACGACGCGTGATATCAGTATCAGTCAAGATACCCCGAAGCTCGCCTTCTTCCGTAGTCACCACGACTGCCTCGACGCGCGCTTGCCGCATACGCTTCGCCGCCTCGGCCACAGTGATAAACTCGTTGATGCGTGTGACCTCCTGTGGTCGTAGCATTGACACGGGCCGCATAGCACCCTCGGGCTCAGGAACGTGATCCATCATTGACGAATGATGGCTTTCGGTGTATTTGCCTGGTCGTCGTCGAGAATATCGCGAGCCAGCCATGCTTGCAAGCTCGCTGAACTCATCTTCATCATGGCCTAGGGCCAACGACATATCCCAGAATGCGCGCCAATCTGAATCGTCATCAATAGCCTTGCCAGTCTCAGCAGCTGCCCCACTCGCAAACGTGCCGTAGCACAGCGACAGCACATCGAGCATACCCACAATAGTACCAGTCTCATTGTTCACGACGGGTAGATGCAAAAGTTGTGTTCATACATGATGTGAAGCGCATCCACGAGCTTTGTGGTAGGCGGCGCCGTTTCGGGATTAGGCGTCATAACCTGTCCGACTGTTGTTTCTGCAGCATCCAGACCAGCGCCAGTAACCCGTAGCAACAAATCCTTCGGAGTGAATACGCCCAGCACCTTCCTAGTAAGCGCCGACGTGCCAATATCATAACCTCCTCCACTGATGGAAGATCGGTGTCCCCCGCTTACAGATGATGCTGTATCAACGTTCGGATCTTCCACGATAAGCGCAGCCTTGCGGGACGCAGCCATCTGGCGAGCTACTTCCATCACCGTATCGTGCTCGCTTACGAGCGGTGGCAGAGTCTCGTCCTCCAAGATCGAGTCCACTGTTGGTGAAAGTAGCTTCTCAACCATGGGAGCCACGAGCTGCTTCAGTGCGCCTTGCCCCGATCCAATACCCGTGGCCTGCAGTTGCTTCTCTAATCGCTGACGTAGCGACCCGCTCGATGTTTGCTGTACCTTTTCAATACGCGTGATTGCATCGTACAAGCACTTCTGGATGCGTAGCATACCTGCGACCATACCTGTTTCATCCACAACTGGAAGGTGGCGGAACTTGCCCTCTAACATCATAAACATAGCATCCATGGCGCTATCACGTTCATCGACGAATTGCGGGTCTGGGGTCATGGCGTCTAATACACTAACGTAGAACGGGTCGTTGCCCAAAGCCACCACACGCCGCGTGATGTCCGTATCCGTAAGAATACCAAGTAGCCCGCCGTCCCTACCGATGATCAAAGCCGCATCTGTCTGGTCAAGACTCATCTCCTTTGCAGCATCTGCGACGGTGAAAGTCTCTGAGATCGTGATCGCCTTCGACGGACGCAATTTGGACACGGGGCGAACATCGCCCTTTGCCAAATTCGCCTTTTTACCCTTCTGGCTCAAACCACTGATGCTACGGCCATGTGAAATCCCACTACGGAAACTGTGCATTGAAGACGTGTCGTCGTCATCGGTAGCCTCGAAAGAGGCGTTCCAAAAGGATTTCAATCACTGGGCTTCCCTTCGCAAATGAACCATAACTCAGCGAAAGAACATCGATCAGACCGAGAGGCTGTTTGTTTGACTCCGTCTGCAACACCGCGAGGTAAAGTGTCTTGTGGTCGTGCATCGTGTGCATCGCATCGATCACTGATGTCGAACCTATGATGGTTGCATCCTTTTCTAACATCACCTCGCACACAGGCGTCGTGTGCACGGGTAGGCCGCGCGCAAGCACCTTTTCCAGCATTTCCTTGGGCGTGAACAGACCACAATACTGACCGCGGTTCCCCACAACTAGAGCTGCCTTCTTTGTGATCGCCATCTGCTTCGACACCTCGTACACAGACGTAAACCGTTGTACCCGCGGCGGCTCAACGCCTTCTTCTTCGATCACCGTCTTGATGTCAGGTGAAAACATTTTGTTGACCATGGATCCCAGCAACTGCGAGACACCTCCAGTACGAGCACCACCATTAACGCGGTTTTTCATCTCCTTTTCAAGGGTATGACGGAGTGCCGCCGAAGATTGTTCCGATTTCTCCATCTTACGAATAGCATCGTACAGACACTTGGCGATGTTCAGAATACCCACAACCGGTCCATTGCGCTCAACGACCGGCAGGTGACGGAACTTGCCCTCCAGCATGCACACAAGCGCGTCGATAGCAGGGTCGTCATTTGAAACAAATACGGGATTGCGCGTCATTACATCACCCACCAGCGTTGATTCCAGAGGCCGATTCTCCGAAACCACTCGACGGGTTAGATCCGTGTCCGTGACAATACCGTTAAGCAATCCCTCCTCTGACACAACCAACACACAGTCCATCTTGCTGCGCCCCATTGTGCGCGACAGCTCCGCGATAGTGGTTTTTCTGAGACAGTCAAAACCTTCGTCGGGCGCAGCTTCGCCACCGTGCGGCTCTTCTCTTCACGTTCCGCTCTTGACAGCAGCGTCGTGCGTTCACGGTCACCTGCTTCTGATGGTTGGGAAGGTTGATCCAACTGCAGTGTCGCGTTCCAGAACTCTTGCATTTGCTCGCGATTCTCGCCGTAGATAGCGTCGACGGTACCGTAGCTAAGGTCTAGCACGTCGACCATTCCGACAAGTTCGTTTGAATCGTCCTTCAGTACTGGGATTTCAAGACACCGACTGTCGTGCATAATGTGCAAACCATCCAAGACAGACGTCGAGGGTGTAGCGATCTCAGGGTCGTTTAGCATCACCTCCTCCACGTATGTGGCCGAGGGTCTAAGCCCCTTTGCAATTACATTCAGCACCAGTTCGTTGGGGGAGAAAATGCCCACCAGCTTGTCGAAATTGAAATCATCGACAATCAGAGCTGCCTTCTTCGATGACGCCATTGCCTTCACTACATCGCTAACAAGCGATGACTTTGGCATACGCGGCGAAGGAGTGGAATCATTCTGTGCCTCACTCTCAAGGATCGAACCTAACGTTGGTGTTGACAACTTCTCTAACATCGGAGCAAGCATCTGCTGAAGAGTCGACGACGTGCCGCTCTTCTCCAGAGAGGCCTTCAACTGGTCGCTGGACTGCATCGCATGCTCCAGGCGCTTCGACACATCATAAATGCACTTACCAATATTCAGGACACCCGCGATACCGCCGCCATCCACAACCGGTAAGTGACGGAAGTGTCCCTCCTGCATCATTAGCAGCGCATCAATGGCACTGTCAGTAGGCGCGACGTACTTGATGTCCCTCGTCATCACGTTACAAACAGGAACTTCCTCGGGGATCAAATTCAGCGCCAGCACACGGCGGCAAATATCCGTGTCGGTTAGGATGCCATTCAGACCACCAGACTCATCCACCACAAGTAAAAGCATCCGTCCGCTTCTGCTTCATTGTCAATGCCGCTTCAAATACAGAGGTAACTTCGTCAATCGTAATAGCCGGTAGAGGACGAAGGCTAGACACCGGACGGATGTTAATGCCTTTGTCTCGGTCCTTCTGCTGGCGTGCTTTACTAGCAGTGGACTTGTGTGTGGATGTAGATCTGCCTGACTTCATGGAAAGGGTGTCATCGTCATGATAGTCGAAAGCAGCGTTGAAAAACTTGCCGATGTCGCGAGATTCACCGAAAGATGCCAAACTAATCGACAATACATCAGCGACACCCATAATTTCACCAGAATCCGGAGATACAACTGGCAAATTTAAGAATTTTCCATCATGCATGATGTGGAAGGCGTCCAGCACCGACGTCTCTGGAGCTGCCGACTCTGGGTTGGGGGTCATGACATCGCCAACTATCGTGTTGTGAACATCCAAATCTTCCGCAATCACCCGAAGCAGAACATCCTTCGGTGTGAAAATACCAATAAGCTCGGGTGCGTCCGGGTTCGTGCTTACCACAAGCGCCGGTCGCCTCGTGTCTGCCATGTATGTCGTTGCCTCAAAGACAGACATGTGCGAGTACACAAGGGGCGCCATGATCTCACCAGGCGCTGAGAGCACATCGTGCAGGGATGGCGACAGCATCTTCTCAAGCATTCCACGAAGCATCGCGTTATTGCCACTAGCCCCAGCTCTTGCTGAAGCGAGGTCGACATGTTTTCAACCCGACGAATCGCATCATGCAAGCATTTAGCGACATTGAGCAAGCCCACAATACTTCCATTGTGGGAGCTCACAACAGGCAAATGGCGGAACTTTCCGCTGAGCATGATGTCCATTGCCTCCACTGCGCTGTCTTCCAGATTTACGCAGCTTGGGTTTGGCGTCATTACCGTACTAACAGTAATTCTTGCTGGATCTACCCCTTCGAAACTACCCGTCGCGCTGCATCAGTGTCCGAGAAGATACCAGTCAGCGCACCTTCCCAATTGGTCACAAGTACTGCAGCCGCCCGGTGGGATTTCATCAGCCTTGCTGCTTCCACAACTGTAGCGTCCTCGTTCACCGTGACTGCCTTGGCTGGCCGCAAGCGAGCAACTGTGCGAGATGGGTCAGCTGTAGACGACGTCTTCTTCGTCTTCGATGCTCTTGATGAAGTAGACATCATTGACGAATGCGACTTCGCAAAAGAATGTCCAGATGTAGCAGAACTGTTGGAGCCAGACCGCGCGCGACGCTCGAACGTTGGCTGCTTCGGTATTCCAGGGGCCCTCGATGAGCTCCACGCAGCGCTTGCGGAAGGAGCGTTGTAAATCGCAGGGGGATGCCTTGGCATTGGAGAAGGAGCTGTGATAGTTGGAGGAGATATTTCTTGGGGAGCAATATAATCATTGGTCGGAGGTGCAACAGTAGCAGGATGTTCCTCAAGCGACAGAGAAGAGCGTGAGGCAACAGGGGATGCTAGGGGGTTTCAGACACAGGTCGCTTTTTACCCGGTAGAGCAGCAGGAGAAGAATTCGGAGCCAACAAAACATCCTCAGTTGCCGGGCGAGCAGAAGGAATTCCACGACGATCCACATTTGATGGAGGTGTGGGAGCTGCAGGTTTCTCTGGCGGCGGCGGGATAGTCTCTTTTTCGGAGAAGGTGGTGGCGTCGGCTCTGCTGGCGGAGGAGACACGGGTTTCTCTGGAATAGGTGGTTCAGGTGTAGGTGCAGGTGCAGGTGTAGGCTCAGGTGCAGGCGCTGGTGCAGGTTTCGTAGCAGGGAACGTTGCTCTTCGTTTCTTCAGAAGATCGATATCATTCTGGATTTGCGCGCACTTTTCGAACTGTTTCCGTTGCATCAGTCTATTGAGCTCGTTATTGAGCTCCTCAATCTCCGCATCCAATTCCTCTGGGGTCTTCTTCTTCTTCCGTGCTGTCACCAACGCGTCCAAACTGACTTGCAAATCACCGCACTTGCCGAAATCTCGAGCTGCCATCGCCTCAGCAATCGTAGTTTCCATAGCATGAATACGCTCGTCGAGTTCCTCCGGTTCCAGCTCGTTCAGGTCTTCCTTCACTTGCTTCCGAGCCTCTTGTAACACCTCGAGTTGCTTCTGGAGCTCGGCACAGAGACCAAACTGTTTGGACATCGCAGCTGCTTCCATGTCTTCGTTGACCTTTTGATTTCAGCATCAATCTCTTTTGCAGTGCGCACCTTTTTTCGAGCTTCAACGATTTTCTCCAACTCGAGTTGCAAGTTTGCACATAATTCAAATTGCTTGCTCAGCGCTGCCTCTTCAATCGCCTTCTCCATGTCGGCAATCTTCAAATCCAACTCTTTAGGACCAAGCTCTCCAAACGGATGTAGCAAATCCCGCTTTCGAACCAGATACCCACGGGCAATCTTTTGCACGACCACTGCCTTCTCGTTTTGAAGACGGTATTCTGCTCGCAAGAGCTGGTACTTGCTCATTGCCACTGCATGCGTAGGATGTACATCACACGATAGGCACTACGACGTAGCCGTTGAAGTCGCCTTTTCGCAATAAACTGCCGGCACTTCGTTTGAATCTTGATGGCAGATTCCGCTCTCGCAATATTGCGAACCCACTTCTGGATCGCTCGCGCAGCAGATTTACAGCGCAACACCTCGAGCTTGCGCAACTTGAACGCCATCACTCGCTTCAGGAATACCTTCGTTTTTCCTAATTGCCACTCCTCTTTACCCGCACCAAGTATTGACGAGATCTCCTCAATGAGCTCCTGAATATTCTCGGCGTCAGGAGCGAGGGATTGGTAATCATAGAAAAATACATCGTGATCTTCTCGTAAAGCAAAACCACGCTGGCGGATCTGGATTGCCTCCATCATTCCTGAGTATTTTAGCTGGCGAGCGCAATCCAAATCATTGAGCTCGCTCGGGCGTTTGAGCTCGTTTGGCTTGATACAGCGCACATATCGAGGGTTTGCCAGCGAAATCTTGTTCATTAGTTCTTGGAGTTGGTACCGGAATTGGGCACTAACCGAGATTTCTCGAATGTTTCGAGATTTGTTTCCCTGCTGGTGTATTCCCTTGCCCTTCATCTCATTTGGCCGCCTAGAAATCGCGTGTTGTTGCTGCGGCTTGTTTCAGGAATGGCTTCAATCGACTGCATGTTAAGGTCGAAAATGCCGCGTAGCCAGTCGCTCTTCGACTGCCGAATCAACTCCTTCATGTCATCGTTCATCGTCTCGTTGTTCTTGTCATTAAAACCGCTAGCGTCGTAGATCACCTCGCCAGCATAGTGCTTAATGCCAAAGTGTAGGTCTGCGTCCATCTTCGGATGCACGTAAAACTTGTTCTTACTGCTTGCGTGACCACTGGAAGTGCGTCCGAAGGAAGCGTGCAAGTTTGACACAAACTTCTTGTTCGCTTCTTCTCCCTTGAGTCGCCAGTTATCGTCTAACGAAATGAAAATGCCCGGCTTACCGTTCACCTTGCTCTCAATGAGGTCTAGACACTCTTGGTTGTCCTCGAAGTCGATGTGCTTCCAGTCAATTCCTTCCTTCGCGTAGTCATTCTGCTCCACCTCCAGCATATGCTGGTTAAAGTGCCGCTGGAGCTTCTCGTTCGCATAGTTGATGCACAACTGCTCGAACGTGTTCCACTCGAACTTCTCAAAGCCGTAGATATCCAACACACCGATAAAGCCCCACTTGTCCTGGGTGCGTGAAATTGTACGGTTCAACTCTGAAACGAGCCACAAGAACAACGACGAGTAGATGCCCTTAGCGAGCGCATCCCGCTTATCGCGAACCTGCTCTGAGTTTTGCTGCTGCACGATGACCTTACCGCCGACATAAAGCTGGCGTGTGAGCAGCGCTTGGGACAGCGCATCCTCACTAACTTCCAACAGCGACGCCACGAGTTTCATGCCATTGGCCGAATCATCCCCCACTATTACGCACGTGTCGTTCTCCATTGCAAACTGCAAGTTGCCCAGACGCAACACCGCAGCCAGCAGTGCAAACACCATCTCTTGTCGTTCCTCGGTGATTCCGATCGTCTCCATGCAGTGTCTCGTAGTCGCAAACTCCTTCGCATCATCGCACGAGTGAATACTAAAGCACTCGCTCTTCCTCAGATACTCATAATCGTGTGGCGTTTGCAGCTGCAATCTCTCTCGCAGTGCATTATCCGCTCCGGCCAGCAACTGATAGAAGATATGGTAGTTTCTTTCTCCCAAACTCTGCGACACAATTCTCGTCTTCTCCAGTAAAAGTTTAAGATCTGCGCTCCAACAATCTTGCCGTGGTGGTTGAACTGGATCTCAATAAACTTGCCAAAGCGACTAGAATTGTCGTTCCTCAAAGTCTTTGCATTGCCAAAAGACTCCAGCAGTGGGTTGGACTCAAGAACTCGTTCCTCCAGCTTCCCGAGAGCTCCAGACATGGCTCCATTGGCTGCATTCACTTCTGGTTGTTGTTGCACTCCATCTTCATTCGGTCCTTTCCTGTAACTTGTGGCTCTAGCCAAGTACTGCATGATGATCTTGGTTGTCTCCGTCTTGCCGGAACCGCTCTCTCCACTAATGATGATACTCTGATTGGCTGGATCTAAAGCTCCTCCTTGGATTAATTGAGTATAGGCGTGATCTGCCAATGCAAACACGTGCGGAGGTAGCATACCCATCGCTTTCCCATAGTACTCGGTCATCTTGCGTTCACTGTACGTGTCCAGCTGCTGGTACGGGTTGATGGCGATCAGAATGTGCCCCACGTACGTGTAGATGAGTTGATGTTCGTATCTTTTGCGGAGATTTTCCAGTAGAGATTGCTCCGAGAGGTCCGACATCTGCAGAATGTCCTCGAACGTGGAGGTGGCTCCACCGTTGGGCGAGTTCTCCTCGTCCTGCATCTTCTTCTTGAGCTTGGCTCGCAGCAGCCTCTCCTTACGCGTGCCCCCGCCGCGTCGCATGGTGCCTACTGCAGGAGCTCTGGCTTCGTGTCTCGATGAGCGCCCACTGCGCTATCAGTTGCGCGATTATTTGCCAAATCTGCGTGTGAGACGACCAAAGGGGACGTAACTATACGACGTGCGGCCTCGAATGGCGAGGGAGCCATAATCGAAAAACCTCGGGACAAACCATGTCGACAAGCGAACAAGTGAGGTTTTATGAGATTTGGTTAAAAAAGGCGCAAGGGACGGGCTTCAATTACCCAAATTTCAAATGGGTACGCTCAGGAAAGAATGATGGTTTGCATCTCTTAGAGCCTGAGCTACTGCAGATATCATCAACATTGTCAATGCTGTAGCGACAACGAGGCCTGGGAAAATGGAACTGAGTGCCGGTTTCTTCTCTTTCCCACTTTCAGATATCATATGCAAGCAGAGCCATCGCTGGGGAAATGGGCATACCCACTTGTGTGGTCCGACTGCAGAAAAACACGCGCTTGAGTGGCGAAATGGTGCACATCATCGCCAAACGACCACCACCAAATTATCGGAGCCCTTGGGGACTTACAATGACGAAACAACATGTATCCATCACAAGATGCCCGGTAAGACGATTTTTTTACCGCCGCGGCAAAGTACCGGTGGCCTGTCAACCTGTAAGTTATCAGACCGCAGCTAATCTCCACCACACATTAACTCCGACATCGTGGACTACTACTGTAGCCGCCCCACTCGCAACAGTGCTTTGGCATGGATATCGCTCAAACCGAATAACGGTTGAAATGGACACCAACGGAAAAGCCCAAAAATGAAGCTATGCGATGCAACGACGACACACAGCAGAGCCTGCACTCGATCGTGGCAATTGCAATACCACAAACACAACGACACAAGCCGATTGCACAAGGCAAGCGCGACGAAAGTGTCGCTGCAAAGCACAATGCGAAAAGCGAATTGCCACTCGATTTAAGTTTTGTCTGATACATGACTTCCTGCGCTCGACTGACTACCTACGGGACAGCTTACCACCCGCCTTACATCTGGACGCAACATTGGTCTTCTGCAGGCAAGTGTGTTCCTTGCGTGTGCTATGCCCAGACTTCAATTCCTCTAGTCGACCTTGATGGACGCGTAGATCTTGCGTGTGAACCACAGCGACGCACCGACGCCCACGGCACCCGTCAGCAGTGACAACGCGCCTGAGATGACCGCCATGTAACCGAAGTAGAGCATGGCACCGATGAAGTTGGCGACGTCCAGACGCGTCCAGAAGTAATACGTCGAGTAGAGGAACACGTAGCCGCCGCAAGCTCCTGACACAAAGAGCGACCGCCACCACCTGCACAGCAAAACAACGTCAACGAGGCATACGTCAGTCAAACCATACATTAAACTTCACTGAGAAGGCTTTCCAAACATACCAGTTGTAGTCTTCGGCGCAGAGCTGGAAGTAGGTGAGCACGATCGTAATCTCTGCACACGTGTTGATAAGGATAAGGAAGGCAAGCAACAGGAAGCCGAACACGTAGTAGTATTTGTCCGTCCACAGCGACGACAGCACGAAGAAGAGCTCCACAAAGATGGCACCGAACGGCAGCACGCCGCCCACGGCCGCTGCAGTCATGTGGGTCATGTACCATGGTTGAGGAGGCACAGGGCGCGGGATATTGCTCGTTGCTACCGGGAACGGAACAGGCGCTTTCCTGTGGATAGTTACAAAGCAAAACAGGTCATCAGCTGCCTATTCACGATTCACGAAAGAAAATCGGCGTGCAAACGTACCTGAAGCCAAAGTAGGCACCAGCAAACACAAGTGGCACAGAGATACCCGTCCAAAGGAAGAAGACAAGCAGAATGGAACCGAAAGGCACAGCGGCGTCCGAACCAGCGCCCCATACGAAAAGGTTTAGGAAAAGAAGAGTGAAAACATGATGCCAGGGAACAGCACGGCCGTGAGCACCGTGCACAGCTGCCAGCGTTTGCCCTTGAACATTTTGTATGTGCGCGCCGACGTGAAGCCTGCCAGCATACCCAGCAGCACAAAGCAGACGAGCAGCGCGATCACAAGTTTACCTCGGTTCGAGGGCGCCAGAACGCCCACAGCAGCAAAGAACAGCGTGACGAGCGCCATGCCCAGCAACTGACAACCTGTGCCCACCATCACGCAGAAAAGCATCGGGTTCTTCGACGGCGGACGGAACACGTCAGCGTGCACAAGCTTCCAGCCAGATTCCTCGCGCTCCTCAGCGCGTTCTTCCTCCGTAGGCACGCGGTTGTACCGGCTGATATCACGGTGAAGACTGCGCATCAGAATCATTCCCACCATACCGCTCAGGAACAGCACGATCACAAGTGCATTAATGATGGAGAACCAGTGGACCTCATCGCCTCCCGAGCCAGCGTCAAAGTATACGTCCCACCGCGTACGCCACTCGTGCTCATTGTCCTGCACCCACTCCACACTGTAGGTCCAGAACACCGGCATCTTGCCATCCTTGTTCTTGCGTACATACAGTGGGCGCTTCAACTCGCTCGAGTGTTCGCACGAGTCCATCCGGTTGAGTTCCTTGTCGTAACTCTTGGTCGAATAGTCAAAGCTGTAGGGGATGACCTTAAAATCCACGATGCGACCTTCATCCTCAGAGGCCTCAGCTGTGCCCAGTGGGTTGTTGTTGTAGCCGATCAAGATCTTGACGTGGTTGTTGAGCTGCGGCACCACTTCCACCTCAGGATTAAAGCTTCCCAATGGGAAGCCTACCGTCATGCCACCTTCAGAAGACAGGAAAGTGGCTGGCAGATTGTCCAGGATCCAGTTGACGCGGTACGAGTCCTTGATCTTGTTCTCAAAGCTCTTAACATCCTTCTCCTCGTACTCTTGTTGGCACAAAACAGCACACTGTTGGCCTTCCAGGAACTTGAGTTCATATGGCGAGTTTTGGATCCGATTTGCTGTTAGATACTCGCCCAAGTTCTCCGATTTATACTCAATTTTCTCCGGCTAAAAATAACATACTGCGACGTCAGATCATCCACTCCGATTTAACGTCTTCATCACTCCTAATAACCACCTCCAGACCCTGAATAACACATCAACAGCTTCATTACCTGACAGAACGGCAACTTGTAGTAGTCCAGAGGCAGCAGCGTCTCCGCCGACTTGAGGCTGTTGACGAAGAGCGGCAGCACCTCGCCCTTCGAGTACGTGGTCATTTGTACACCAGGCAGCGAGAAGGCCTCGCTGGGGTGCCCCAAGACGCCACAGCGATTGCCGCTGCAGCCAGCAGCGGTTTACTGAATCCAGACGTCAACATGCTCCCTCCTCTCACTATTGGGGCTTCAGGACGCTCGCTCTCTTCACAGCGAGGCAGCAAAGGAAGAACTGGCCGCCCCTACAATTCCACTTTAAATAGTGTGGTTGACGTAAAATACGGATGTGTACGAATGCAATCCACATTTTACGTCAAACACACTAATTTATGTCGTAAGTTTATGTCAAAAGTTGCAATCCTTTTTTTTACCCATGCTTCAGCCTTGGTATTGACATTGTCTGTCTACTACAATTCGTCGCCTTCCCACTCGTCACTATCGAGCTGCTCGAGTTGGCGGGTCTCCATTTCATCGCTTCTCCAGCCGCCGCCTTCGTACACATCCTTTTCCACGACATAGTCTCCGGCCAGTTCGCAGCCAGTGTGCACTGCAGTGCCTGCCTCCATGTACTGCACACCTTCAGGCGAGATACCATTGATGAGCACGTCGCCAACTTTTGTTGCACGCACAGGTTGAGTGGAAGCGCAAGAGCAGCCGTCTACATCGCAGTCGCGAATCTCTTCCTCGTCCATGATTTCGTCGTTGAAAGGGTGAGTTGCAGTCGAACTTGCCCGACAATCGTGTCTTCTGCCTCAATAGGATAGTTCTTGTCTTCGAAATTACGCCCGATCAGCATCTCAACCTTCAGGCATAACTCTCCGATAAGCATGCTGTACAAGAAATCATAAACATTATGTCAGCAACTACACCATATGCAGAGAATATGATGTCGTCACTTACTCCTTCACAGTGTTGTCGTTCATCACGCGAATCACGAGGAAATCGTGCTCTATGCACCGAATAGTCGCAGTGAGTCCTTCAATCCACCGAGGGTTCTTGCCTGTCAGTGCGTAAACACAACAATGCAAGGATAAGCGACGACGTTCGACTGAATCACATCAAGCGAAGTAACCAAGCCAGATATTTTACGTCCATACCTCCATTGTCATGAGTCTTCGACTTATACACCAAATCCTTGCTTGACGGCGTGCGGCTTCGCCCAAGATACACCTCGCAGTACGGATCTTGCGTCCCAAAGGACTGGATATTACGTACCTTACTTCCAGAAATGAGTCAATGTAGAGCTTCGACTTGCCAGGGATAAAGTGCTGGGGATACTCGCCAAACTTTACGGGGTTGCTGCGATGGGTTCTCTACATAGATCGAGTGCACGTAACAACATCAGCAACCAAACCTCTCATTTTAACATCTCCACAATTGTGCTCACCGTGGCTAACGACAGGTACATCAGCACCTTCAGAAAACCTTTCGGTGTCAATACAAACTCCTTCTCCATCGACCGTCCACGGGACAAATCTCGCATCGCCAGAGAAATCTCTCCGATTACAGTACTACAATAATAAAAAGTCGGTGAGCACCAATAAGACATCCATCTTTTGCATCATTAATCACTCACTTCTTCCCCCAATTGTTGTTCTTAACTCGGAAACGGATGATGTCTGACGAGATGTCGGGGATTAGAATAGTTCCCTTGGTGTTCCACATGGGGTTAATACCTATAGAAACAGTTCATTAAACAGTCAATCTTCTATTATCTAAGACCATCACTCTGGAGTCTCATTCGCACCTCCATTGTCGTGGGTATCCGTCTTGAACGCCGCTTTTTCCTGCTCCCGACCCCCAGTCATTAGGTACACACTACAGTATGGGTCCTGTTCGCCTAGTGTCTGCACGTCCTTGAGGTCGCGTGCCGACAGGATCGTCAGGTATAAGATGGCGTCGTTGCGTAACGCAGTGGGCGCCCCGCTACACTGCTGGAGATGGAAGCCCGAGACATGGACGACCGGCTGTAGTGGCTCATCGTTGTCAGTCAGTCACGTTGGTAGGGTTTTCGATTATGACTGGGGCGAACCCATAACATGACCACTGTGAAAATCAAGACGTAATATTAAATACCCTGATAAAACGATTGATTTAGCAAATAATATACTGTTTCTGAAACATTTCATACAATATACCCTTGATAAATCGATTGTATTGTGCCAGGCCCTGATTTTCTCTGTGGATTTTTAGCTCTCATTCGATTTCAGTATGCGCGGAGAGGACAAGTTGGCACTTGGAATATTACGGTCACGTCTGGCACCAAAATGATCATGTATGTTGATGATGAATAAGACTCTGTGTGTGTCGACCTGTACAAAGTGCAGGAAGCAAGACAAGATGCATTCATAGGAAAGGCAAAAATGTATTTGGAGAAACGTTCTTCTCTCTCAAAACACAATCAACGCACAGCGCGTGTCAGACCATCCACGAGTCACACCTGAGTGATCTGCTCGCCTGCAGCACCTTTCTGCTCACCGATGCAGAAGCAGCAAGTAAAAACAAACGTTCTAGTTCAGCAGGGCAACAATAGCAGCCGACACAACCAACGTCAAGGACGTGGCAACTGACACGGCGTCGCTGGACTTAGACGAGTCGCTTGACTTCTTCTTGCCGTCACCGCTCGAGCTCGACTCCACCTTGCGCGTGCACTGGTCGCCAGCATAGCCGCTCTCACACTCGCACACGTTGCCGTCACCCGAGGACGAAGCCATGCCCACAGTCTCCATCAAGAAACGGGCAGCAGAGCTGTCCGTGCCAGTAAGCTTTCCGAGCCAGTAGAGCTTTCCGAGCCAGTAGAGCTTGCCGAGTCAGCAGCCTGCACGGTACCAGCGTTGGTCGATGAACCCGCGGATGTGGTTGAAGATCCCGAAGTGGTGGACGAGCCCGTGGACGAGCTAGTAGTCGAGGCCGCCACACAGGTGCCTTTGCCATTGCAAGCCTTTTTCGACGACGGGTCACAGAACGCGCACTGGTCACCAGTGGTACCTTCGTCACACTCGCACTCCTGCGTCTTGAGATTACACGTGCCAGCCTGGCACTGCGACTCGAGCGTGCACTTGTTGGACTCAACCTTCTGGCAGTAAGTGCCGTTGTAGCCGACGTTGCACTCGCAGTAGTAGTCCATCGAGCCAGACGAGTACGGGGAGCAAGTACCGCGGCCCGAGCACACAACGTCCGAGTCCTCGTTATTGTTGGGGTTCACACAGCCTTCATTGATCACAGCCGTGTAGTTCATCTTCTCCGACAGGTCCCAGTTGTCCGAGTCTTTCTCGAACAACAGGTTGGTACCGTCAAAGTCCAAGCAACCGTAGATCACACCCACAGACTCAGCACTGGAGCCAGATCCCTCTTGGATGTCCATGCACGTCACGTAGCCGGAGGTGTCGAGCCCGAGAATGAGCCGTTGAGGCACTGGTCCGTGCCGGACGGCAGCTGGTACGCGCACACACTGCTGATGGACTGGAAGGCCGTGTCCCACGTGGAGAAACTGGGGCACAGACCCGGGAATGTGCCGGAGCACACGTCGCCCTCCGTCTGGTACGGCAGGCACTGCTTGACATCCTCGGTGCCTGCGCGCGTGGTCTGCACACTGATGCACACGTAGTTATCCTCGCACGACGTGTCGTCCTTGCAGTATCCGGGTTGGCCGGAGCCGGACTCCGCCTTCACGGTGGCCAGCACCGCCGCCGAAATCGCCAAGTATGCAGTCGACTTCATGATTGTCTTACTTGAACCGAGTTTGTACCTGTCAGCAGTTTGCGAACGAGGGTCTCTTTCCTAGCAAAAGAGGGAATGGCCGCCGCTGCAGGAAGCAAAGGCGAAGAGTCGGTCCGGGAGAGGGGAGGATTCGTCGTCGCGTTGTACTTGAAAACCTTAGCCGCAGCATAGCGAAGCCATCATTTCATACAACAGTTTATGTAGTTTCACAACTGTAATGAATATATTGTTCAAGTGAGAGGTCATTTTGTCTGTAGTATATGTCATGTAATTTAGATTTAACAGGTTAAAGGACTGGCCACGTTTTCGCACAGCTGGCGTACGGTGCATCCATATCCAATCACAGCGATGCCTCTCAGAATCAGCCGCTGGACGCGTGAAAAAACTGATGCGGGTAGCAACCAGGAAGCGACGCCACCCACCTAATCTTATTCGCTCCGTTGGTTGTATGTGTATTGATGTTCGGCTATTTAGTTTGCGTAGTGGCGTTATATGGTTGCCATTCTCCGAGCTAAACTACCGCGGCGAGGTAAAGTCACCTCCGTTTCATTAATGTCATTTTCTTCTTTCGTGCATTACTCACATCCCGTGAAAGGCTATAGGGCTAATTTTGCGCTGGTCGGAAGAATGTCGTTCGAATGTCGTGCAACCTGTCTTTGAGCGGGCCGACGTAAACGTACTCTCTGTCCGGGCTGGTAGTGAGCTTCCATAGTTAAGAATTAAGTTGCTATTACCGGTTACACAACTTAAATAAAGAACGCCCGGGGGTCGGCGCAATGTGCCCGCGGGCGCTGTCGGCCCAGGCTGCGCATATGAGAATGAGCATCGTCTACCGAACTTCGTTTGGCTCGGCTCCGCTCCACTTCGGGAAGTACCGCGGAACCCGCTGCACGGATTGCAGTCGCCAATCGAGCCTGATCTTATGATCATTTTGCTGAGCAGGTTCATTGGCATGACTTGAATAATTGCCTTGTGGCCTGCACGACCTCCTCTGATTCACTTCAACTTCGTTGACAACCTACGAAGCCACCCCTGTATCAACAAGATGCGATGGCCAGCGTGGCGAGACTCACGCAAGTGAGTTCTGCAAAAAGCTCTCTTGAGTCAGTCTCGACGTCACTACAACGACAATCGTAGAGCACTTTCTGCATGTTTTGCCAATGTTGCTAGAGTTGTCAAGCGGACGATCGAATGTGTCCCAATTCAAATTGGATCTGCAGCTGCGCAGCAACGACGGTGGACAACCAAGTCGCTGAGCTGATGATTGTCTTGAGTGTCGATCGCCGTTGCAAGTGTGTTCCTCAAAAAAAATATGCTGCACACGGAATCTACAGGCGAAGATCTTGCCACAACAGGTCCAACGAAATAACTATCAGGTTACCCATTTAGATGGAGCATTTAAATTGATCCGCCGTGGGCGACAGCGGGGCACAATAACCTGTAGTCTACTTGCAAAGGCAAATGGCAGCAGGACTTACATTTCTGGTTTCATGCTGAGAAGCCTTCCTTGTGGCACAGAACCACTGTCTCACTTCAACATGTTGCTACGGATAAGTATCATTAACCTGTCCACCGAAGGCATTGTTTATGGCGCATCCATACTGCAGCGGTCCCTCCAGACTTCTCAGTTTACGGTCGTTTCCACAGTCTCGCCCCTATTCACTCATACCAACGTCCGTCAACCTCGCTGTCGTCCATGAAACGGAGTCTGTCGCGGTCAGGTTTATCGTGTTGCATACAAGCAAGCTACAGGCGCGCTGCTGCTTGTATCCGCCAGGTTGTACAGTGCAACCTGGTGGATACTTTTGTTCGGACGGTTTTCATTGGACGCTCGCTTCAACTTGAAGTGAGTTCATTTTTGGATGGTATCCATGATGAATCCATCTCATTAGTCATTGCGCGCTGTCCGATTAACCGCCTGAAAGCAGCTTCCAGTCCGTCGTTCAACTGTCTTCTGTTTAAGTCAGTTGTCAACGATCAAGGTTGCGTCATGGCCCTTCAGTTCTGAACCGAGCTTCGTGATGCCATTCGCCTTCAACCAACTACGGTCGTTCTAATGGCACAAGGCTCACTCAATTTGCACGATTACATCGTTTCGCGGATGAGGATAGTGATAGGGACACCACTCCCTCTGACAGACAACCGAAACTTGGTAGTGGTGAAGGACGCGGCAGTCGTTGGTATCCTCCGAACTACGGAGGATACTATACCTACAATCGCCAACGCCACCACTGGTGTTGATGGTGCAGTAAATACTGGTGTTGGACCTACACTGTTGGCGGCACTTGATTCAAAACGATGCTCATCGAGGACAAGTACCACTGCGGGATCAGGAAATAAACTTATTAGTAAATATAATTTCATAAAAGTTGACTTATGAGTATTTCACTGAATTATGAGAAAGCATGGATGGACATTGCTTTGTATTGCTTCACTTACCATATGACCTGGTTCCGAGAGTCAATAGGGAAATGCGGTGCGCTGACTAAACTTTCTTCTGTACTGACAATCTAGTGAGCAATTTCCTCGCTTGGAATGTATTCCGTGACGTTGCCGTGAACGAAGAACAGGGTCGTCCGGAGCAAGTATCGATAAAGCTCTCTGATAGACTAGTCATCAAGATGAAATGTGAACTATTAGCGGAGTGCGTCAATCGAGCTACCTATTTGGCCTGGACAATAAGCATATCATGGCACAGTAATTTGTGTGTATATGTGTGACCATAGATAGTGTTTCTCAGCTGCCATGGCACCCGAGGAAAAATCTGTCAACACCCTGCCATCCCATGGTGTTTGTATACTGTACCTGTAGAAAATCTTCATTACTCAGAATTCTTTCGCCATCCGGGACCGGATAACTCATCCGCGGCGGTACTGCAAGTGCCACCTCCACTGTCCAATGATTGCCAGCGGTGGTGCCAAAAATTAGTCTTACAACAGTCCCGATCGACTAGTGAATAATCTTTCTGCCAGAGAGCACCGCCACTCGATTCATCCCAGAGAGCACCGCAACGAGACCAATCATCCCACTCACGATTGATCTTAGGCCGGACGAGACCATACACATTCCGATGCTTGAATACCTTTTTCCTGCTGTTAGACGTGCACTCAATACCTATTGCTATCCAGCATCTTGCTCGGATGACTAGAAACGCTAACTAACTCCGGACTTGGTCATTAAATCTCCTGGGATTATTCCCAGTTCCCTCCCCAAGACGTAGTTACTCCAAAGCTGTCAAAAGCTAAAACCACTGCAGGAGACAACCTGTAAAAGCAGATGCACGCTCACTGCCTTTCGGAAGTATCCGTGAAGTTCAATTTGGTGCAGACGCAATATGCTACGTTGAAGTCGCATCAGAAAAACGCCTTCCTCATCCTCCGCCCTAGGCGCCCCTCTTGACAGACGGCCAAGCAGCACGTCTAAGCAGTTCAACAAAACTGATCGTCAGCCAGCGATCTCATTCCTCAACTTGCTTCCTCCCGAGCAGAACTCCCAGCTCAACTTCACTATTGAGCAACCTCTGCCGAGCTCAACTCGATGAAAGATATTGAAAGCGGAACCCCGGGCTACGAGCTACATGCTTCGCCCAAACCTGACTCCATCAATGGTGGTGATGACAAACCTGTAGGCCACCCCTCAATCTGGCTGCTACTGGCTGTGTCGATGCCTCGTATGGCCATCAACATGGCTTGGGCGGCGCAGTGGGCCGCTTTGGGACCGTACCTCTCAACCATGCTGTCGAACTCTGCTGTCCAAGCTACGCAGTTCATCGGCCCCATTGTCGGTGTCATTGTTGGCCCCAGTATCGGTGTCTTCAGCGACCGCACTACTTCTCGCTTTGGTCGTCGTCGCCCGTACATCATTGTTGCCGGCGGTCTCAGTGTCATTTGCTGGATCGCTATGGGTTACACCCGTGAAATGGGCGACGCTCTCGGCGACACGGGCGATGGAACCACTGCCGACTCGGACCGCAAGTGGACGTCAGTGTTGACCATCTTTTTCTACGCTTGGATGGACATCACCGTCAACGTTGTGCAGACACCTGCGATGCTTCTCGTCGCCGACTTTGCCGGTGACCGTCAGACGACTGGGGCTGCATTGGGTCAGGCTTGGTCCACACTCGGAGCCATCGTGATCGCCGTGTACATTGAGGCGTTTGGTGCTGCTTATTTGACCTTGCACTGGTTCATGGGCACACTGTCCGTCGTTATGATCGTCTGTGTCGTAGTCGCGACAATCTTCGCCAAGGAGACTCCCTGGACCCCAGCAAGGTGGAGCAGTCGTCTGCATGGACTCAGGTCTATAACGCTTTCTACTCTGTCTGGCTTGGAGTTAAGACGTTACCCAAGGTGCTGGTGGTGTACGCTATCGGTTTCTTCTTCGTGCAATACGGATACACGGCGTACAACGGCAACAAGGGACAGTTCTTTGGCCTTGAGGTTTTCGGTGGAACCTCTGCGAACGCTGACAGCTGTGACCCTTGCTCGGATGAGCAGAATGCCTATAACGACGGTGTCAGTCTTGCTGGCGGAAATGCTGATCTCGCATACAATATCGTGGGATACATCTACTCGTGGTGCATCCGTTCCTGGTGAGCAAGTTCGGACTCAAGTGGGTGCTGACAATATCCACCGTCCCACAGATGTTACTGCTTGCCATGGCCTGGGTCTCCAACAAGGGTTTCGACGTCTTTGTTGTTGCCGTCTGCGGCATGACATCTTCAGTGTGGTTCTCGTGCATTGTGCCAGTCATTATTCACATCATGGGGGACGACATCGAGATCGGTATGTACGTGGGTGCACTGAATTCTGCCAACTGCTTCGGTCAGTTGCTTAACTTTGCCATCGGCACGGCTATTGTCAACACTTCCATGGGTTACAAGCTGCCGGTGTTCCTGGGTGGCATCATGACTACTCTGGGATTCCTCACGACTGCGATCTTCATGAAGATCAAGATGTACTCCATGTAAGCAGTCGGCATCAGCCGTTTGTATGTGTCGACGACCTCCATGTCTTTTCAGATTCCCCGATAGCAAACGAAATATACTTGCACCCATTTGGTTTCTCCGTTGACTGCAACCTTGACGTCAAGTTGATGTTAGATTTGATATCTGCTGATCGAGGATCATATCCCCGACCGGAATAGCAGCTCATCACACGAGCACAGTGCGCACTGTTCACACTTCTGATCACCTTGGACCTCCCTCTCTTCCACTAGATTTTCTTTTAACAATATCAATCGTTGAACTCGCAGCTTCAATCGGAGTGCCCTGAATTCCGCTCAGCAATGAGGGTTACCAAACACGGATCATATACTGGTATGGGTCAGGTCGTGGTTTGGGTCAGGATATGTGGGAGGGATGACCTACCTGGGCACTGCGCGCATGCGCCTCGCCTTGCTCGGCTCCGCTTGCTGAAAAAAATCGGATTGCAGCGCTCGTTTCACTCGCTCGCTCTCCTCGCCCTCGGCCGATGTGATGTCACCTATCCTGTCACTTAGCCGGCGATAAAGGGTTATGCAACTTATCTTGGACCCAAACCAAGACCTGACCGATATTCTTCCGCGACGAGCAGCCTGCTCGTCGTTGGGGATTCGGAATCCCGGATCCTAATCTTGTATTGGCCGCAAATGTTGGTCTTCCGAGGCGAAGTACGAGACGACTGATCTCGCGCCTTGCATGAAAAAATGCCTGTTCCGCTCGTACTACGAAAGTCGGGCCTCTAGATTCTTTGGATCACAAAGGGGTCTCGCGAAGTCCGAATGTGTTGCAAAGCAAGCTTGTAAATGACCGGAGTCTCTGGTGACGCGGTACGCAAAGGTGGTGGCGTAGGATGATGATGGCCACAGGTTCGTTGACACGGAGACAATTCGAGGGTCGTCCTAATGAAGTTCATTTTCCCGGGGTTTTGGTCGGATTGAGATGGTCATATCCTGAGCGCGTTTTTTTTAAAGCACGGTCAATTCATGCAATTAATTTTCCCCCATTTCCTGTTCCTGGTATGAAAAGTAACCCTTGCAGCTTGAAATCCATGCCGACCAACCGTGACATCAATGGCACTATCGCAGTATCACTCTTCAAGAGGATCAAGGTGATGGAATACCTATTCCTTCTATCACCTCTCTCTAATGATATTTCTATTTCTATATTCCCCTATTCTGTCACGCAATTTCCACCAATCCCATTCCGCCACCTCCATTATTCTCAGACCAGACCGACTCTACCAAAGTTCTTCCGCTAATCAACGACGATTCCTGCCACTGCTCCACTCTACTCCGACTCGGACTCCGACTCGGAAGCCATGTACGCGCCCGTGAGCGAGACCGACCCCATGCTGAGCCCAAGCGGTGGAAAAGCGCGCCATTCTCCCCCTCCGAACGCCGTCCAGAGCCTCCGTCTCGAGTCTCCAGCGCCCAAATGCAACGACGCGTTCTTTGCGGTATTTTTCCTCGTTAATTTTGTCATCATCGGTATTTTAGGCTTTTGAAGGGGCTTCCTGTCCTCAAAGAGGACATGCGTCATCGGAGTGATGGTCAAATGCCTCAAGATATGTCAGCGACCCTCACGATGATTGGTCTGCTTTGTGCAATTGGGACGGCGCTGTCTCTTATTTGGATACGCCTATTAATAGCCTACGCGGCTTCTATGATTAGAGTCGCACTATGGCTCAATGTCGGATTGGTACTCGTGTTTGCAGTCACGACGTTCTCAGTGAACATCTTTGCGGCGCTAACGTTCTTAGTATTGGCAGCAATCAACGTATGGTACATTTATGCAGTGCAAAATCGGATCGGATTCGCGTCGGCAAATATCAAGGCTGCATGTGCAGCTCTGAAGGAACATTCAGCAGTGTTTGCTCTAGCCTTTGGACTGGTACTACAACAATTGCTGTGGATGGCTCTATGGGGTCTCGCCACTATGGGGATGCATAAGATTTTCGTGGATGCAGATCCGGATTGTGACCGTGAAATTCAACTGGCCAGTCAAGGACGTAGCCACGGAGGACTTTGTGTCGGTCTTCCAGCTTACGTTGCCATGTTCTACATGCTGGTGAGTGTGTACTGGGGTCAACAAGTGCTGCAGAATATTTTGACCTGCACGACTGCAGGTGTCGTGGCGACGTGGTGGTACCAGCCCAATGCTCAGAAGGCGACGGTGGGAGCTTTGTACCGCTCGTTGACGACGTCGTTTGGCTCGATTTGCTTTGGGTCGCTCATTGTGGCGGTGCTGCAGGCGCTGCGCACCATGGCAGACATGGCCAAGCGTCGTGCTAATGAAGAGAACAACGGCGGACTGGCTTGTCTGGCCTGCATGGCGGAGTGCATCTTGGGCTGTCTAGCAAACATTGTGGAGTACGTCAATCACTGGGCCTATGTCTACGTGGGTGTCTACGGCTACCCGTTCCGTACGAGTGGCAAGGCGGTCATGGATCTATTCAACAACCGCGGCTGGACGGCTGTGATTAACGACGACCTGACGTCAAGTGCGCTGTCCTTTGGTGCTCTGGGAGTTGGCATCGTGACTTGCTGCGTGGGGCTTCTGATGGTGCGCTTCTCGCCAGTGGAGTGGTTTGCGGTTCTAGGCTCCCGCGAGGGTGTTTACGGACGATGGCACTCGTTGGCTTTATGGTGGGAATCAGCATGGCCATGATCCTGGCGCAGGTGATCATTGCAGCGCTGCACACGATCTTCGTGTGTTTCGCAGAGGTACGAAGATCAAGTTATTTATTGTGCGCTGGCTCGGATTGTTTTTAACGATGTTCTTGTGGTGTGTCATTTGCTATAAAGGACCCAGTCGCGTTCAACCGCAACCACCCGAAGGAGTACGACGACCTGGTGGCTGGTTGGCGCCAGTTCCACGGTGACGCGCTGCTGTCTGCATATGGAGCGTCCGTTTGAATGTCCGAAGAACTACAGCGATGCTGAGCAGTTGAAGACGAAGTCAACCAACGCAATATGGATAATCTTTTCGTACTGTGATCAGCTTGAAGAGTCCAGCAGGTACTTTCGAAATGACAATGCGCGAAGCACGTGCCCGAAGGAGAAGGTCATTTCTCTTGGAGGAATAAATATGAAGAAAGGATCACTGTTGGTCTTTATTCTCGACAATTTTTTTCCCATTATATAATTATCTGCACGACCCACCTGCCTTCCGATCGCGAGCAGTACATGCCTTCGGCACCACAAAATAACCCGCCTTGAGCTACGGCAATAATTGCACTTCATACTTCACCTTGTTAAACAGATGTACCTAGCACACATTTTTCACATGACCTTTTAATCCTCGTCGCTCATATTGGCATGTAATAATGTCCAATCTCGAAAAAGTTGTACTCCCGGAAGTAAACTCTACGAGTCACTCGCTTTGCAGCATATTCAAAGATGTTGGCGAGCGCATATTCGTCCAGCATCTGCAATGACGCTTGATGCTTTCTCTTTTGTTGCCGTTAATCCCGCGTCCCATGACACTCAAAAAGCAGCCTTGCACTCCATCGAAAGCCCAGTTTCTACTACTGGAAGAACTTCACGATGGTGGGCTTTGATATCGTTAAAGTACGTCATGTGAGGTCGCTGAGCCACGACATCCAGGTACTCGAGAGTTCGGTTCGTTTGAAGCATCCTCGAAAGAGCATTGTAACAATTTCCATACTGATAGGACATCGTCCTCTGATCCATCCGAACTCGCAGGCGTCGAGCACATTTGGCAAGAGGATTTTCAGAGTCACAGAGTGCCTCCGCGATACCCTCCACGCCACGAAATGATAAATGATAAGCACTATGCAGTACCAAGTCCCGGTAGTTGTGATCTTGGAGACAGAAACACATTTCGATGTTGGGCGTGCATACAGCCAGCTCAATGAGCTTGGGACAGCTTGCCACAATGCCTTCTAATTTGCTCGTGTCAAAGTCTTCGAACCCAAGCTTTAAATGTGACAATGAAGCACCAACGAGAGTCAACAAAGCTTGCAGAACATCGGGATCCGGATCTTCATCAAAATCAATTGTTAGAGACGTCACGCCGGCAAGTCCGTTAGGTGGAAGTGTGACTTCTCTGTGAAGCAAGCTGGTTTGTTGAGCTTGGCATTTCCCATAACCAGGAATTAAAACGTTTACCCAGTCACGCTCAGCAGGATCGCTCAGCAGGCTCACTCCTGACAGTTCCTTTTCCACGGTGAAAGTGCTGCTGTAAGCTTCATCTGCGTGCATGGGTCTCAATTTAATGGGAGAGTTGGCTTTGATACAGATATCGGTGGATCCGTCGAATGAACAGCACATGCAGCCAAGCAAAGCCTCCTCTGGCGCATCAGAAGCTAAGATTGCAGCCATAGCCTCCACAGCCTCCACAGTGATTACAGCGTTGCGAAGGGTGAGGCTCTCCAACCGAGAATGGAGGCGTGCTTTCTCGGAGAAACAGGCAAAATTATCCACTCCCACCTCCAACGACACAGCGCCCAATCTCCATCGTCATCGTCGTCGCCGTCATTTAATTCCAGCGCTAATGAGAGGTTCTTCGTGGTCTGGTTCACCGCTACTGCTGAGCAAACACGCTCAAAGACCCAGTTCTGCATCGCCTCGCAGTCGAAGTGCACAGGACTGAGTGCAAGCTGGTTCGGGTGTCCGTAAATTGACGCTAGTGGGCCAGTCATCGTAGTCGTCTCAAAATCAACACCTCCCCACTCTTCCCTTGCTGTCGCCTCAAGCCGCTTCGTACCTCCAAACAATCCCCACACAAGTTGCCCGACTGTTTTTCGAGCTGCACCCTGATAACCACTATACGTCAAAGAATGATGCAGCTCCTGCCTCAAAGCCAACCCAGTAAACCGAGCGCCATCATTTGCTAAGCTATCCACGAGCTCCGCCAATTCGGCACTGATCTCGATGTCTCGGAGGTCAGTCATGAGAGCCTCCAGCACAAACGTGACGCTTAAAACTGCTTGACTCTTGTCAATGTAACTCAGCCACTGCATCCGAATGTCCCTAACTTTCTGCTGTACTCCCGAAGATATGTGAGCATATCACCACTGCTTGTCGTGAGCCACGGACCCAATTGTATCGTGACTGGGATCTCAATCTCCGTTGATCCAGTGCAATCTTTCCCACCCGCAACAGCAGCAATCCTAGTCAGTGCTTTAGTATACGCTACACTGTACGTGACGTGCTGCTTTGTCCCACAAAACTCGTCTAGACCAGTCAACAGATCCCCGTCACAGTCAGGCCCGTCCCCGATTAATGCAAGCTGGAATCGCGGTGGAATTCGCCCTCAAATAGCTCCTCCTGACTGTCAATATCCAGTCTCACATAGTCCAGCAGCAGCCGCTTCCACGCTGCGTTGTCCACATGTGCTACAGCAGCTAACAGACCCAGCGCTTCGCGTAGCTCTTGGTATATATCTGCAAACTCAGAGCTGGGCAATTCCACCTGAAGACCTCGATAACGCTGGCCAGGGGCGTCTTCCAACATTCCTGTAGCATACCGCAACCGCCCAAAAACATTCTGGCACCAAGGCACCAAAAGCTCCAGTTGTCCTCCATCAGACTTGTGCTAACTTACGCAAATCTTAGTGAGGATAGGTAAAAAAAAAGGAGCGATGATCATCGAAGGTTGTCATTGCGTTGGTCTTGCTTGTGTCAAGGAGTTTTTAATACATGTAGTCTCCGTCACTGGTCGAATGCATTGACTGCCTCGATAATGACCAGCGAACGAGATGCGAGTTGGCTGAGGTCGAACTTGTGCAGAGAGAGCTCCTCGTGATCGGATCCCAGCTGCGATTCGTAGCAATGCTGCAACTTCGACGTAACCTCCAGCTACTGCACGTGAGAGTGGTGTCTCTCCCATTGCATTTTTAGCAGTGGGCGAGGCACTATTAGATAACAATTCACGAACGACTTCTAGTCGTCCATGAGTCGCAGCAAGGAGCAATGGGGTATCACCGATGCAACTTTGAGCTTCGACGTTGGCCTGATGACTCACGAGCAGGTGAACGACTCCAATGCGACCGCGAAGAGCTGCAGTGGACAAGGCAGTATACCCCCGAGTTCGGTTGGGTGCATCGACAAAAGCTCCATTCTCTAGGAGAACGCGAACAACTGTAGCTCGTCCATTCCGAGCGGCGATTTCAAGGGCCCGGTTCCCGTCATTGTTGACAGCTTCAATAGACGCTCCGCGACTAAGCAGCAGCTTGACGATATCCGCGAAGCCTCGCTTCGCAGCGGCCATCAGAGGCGTGAAACCTCTACATTCTACAGCGTCGACTGCTGCACCTCCGACATCAAGTAGCAGTTCACATACAACTTTGTGGCGCTTCGACGCAGCCAAGTACAATGCCGTGTAACCTTTCTTGCTCTTCATCTCGATGGCGTCAAGTTCGTATTTCAGAACAAGTGGGAGCAGCTCTTTCACGATGTAAGTGTGACCATGGATAGCCGCGTACATGAGTGGTGTCAAGCCTTTAGTACAGTCTCGCCTCGTTAAGTCGTCCCCAGCGCCCAATAGTTCCCGAACAACCTCCAGACGTCCATTCCCAGCTGCCAAATGAAGCGCTGAGTAGCCACACCTGCACAACAAATTGAGACTCGCTCCTCTTGCTACCAACAGCTGGACCAGTGCCAGTTGACCGTTCCGGGAGGCGTACATGAGTGGCGTCATCCCTTTCGAATCTGTCGTGTCCACATCTGCACCTTCCGTAAGAAGAAACCGAGCAAGACCTAGTCGACCACACTGCACTGCGATATTCAGTGCTGTGTCGCCCTTGGGGTTTTGAAGCTCAAGCTTCGCTCGTCGAGTCAGCAATGCTTGGACAATGTCCACATGTCCTTCTTGCACTGCAAGCATCAACGACGTGGAAGCGCTCGCATCGGGGCGATCCACCGCTGCCCTGGCGTTCAGTAGCAGTTCACACATCTCCAGACGTCCGTTAGTGGCCGATACATGCAGTGCTGTGCTCCCTTCCGAGCTCTTTGAGTCGACATTTACACCTTGGCCAAGGAGACAGCGCACATTGCTCGAGTGACCTCTCCCAGCTGCCAGAACCAACGCTGTTGTGTACGTTTTGGCGTCTCGTGCATCGGCAGAAGTCAGACCTTCGTCCTTCAATACCCGCAGCACATCCGACTGGCCACGAGCCACTGCGAGTTGCTCAATGGTACTGTGTTGTCGTCGGTCGATAGAGTTCACGGTGAACTTTGCACATTTCAAGTCGGAGATCGCCGATAGCGGGGTCCAACCGTCGACACTGACAGACCGTCGAGGGATCATATCGCGATTGAGGAAGTGAGTGGCCGAATGTAGTTGGTGATGAATGTGTAGGAAGGTGAATTTGAATGTGGGCTGGGGAGAGGAAGTGTGCATCAACGCGTTTGAGAAATCGTGGGGTCGGATCGGTGAGGATATCGAAGGGCGGAACTCATGGCTCGGGTGAATGCAGTGAGGGCAACAGTCCAGTGGAGTCGGATCGAGTTCTGGGTGCCCCGAGGATGGCGAAGCGGCCTCCTTCTGGCATCATTTAAATGAGTTGACGTGACATATCAAAGAGAGCTTGCAGTCCACGAATTGATGCTCTTTGTTGCAGGCAGATGGATGCAGATAAACGAGTTGAAGCGTGAATTGCTGTCGCCGACAGTGAACTTCGTGGTCAATCAATGTTCGAAGTGGTATCACAACACAACGCATGCCGACCATCGCTTGGTCGTGGACCACAACTCGTGGCTTTCATCACTTGATGAAAATGTCTGAGTGTGAAGCAGTGTGGTGATGCTGCGATAGTGATCGCTCTCGCCATTGATGTCATAGTTGGCTGGGTGTGTGCTCAGCGTGGATCTCAAGCTACAGTACTCCAGATTGCTATGGGCAGGGTATGATTGAGAATGGGATCTCGCCTCGAAAGACACACCGCCACCATTCCAGAAATTGCATTCACTATATTTCTCAACCCGATCTAGACCCTACGAATTGAGACCCCGAATTGTCGATTCTGTCGCCACCATACCGCTGACAAGAGCCAGCCACGCTTAACAACGGATTGTGGTGAAGCAACAGATGGAACAGATTATGTAGGCATGGTGATTATGTAGGTCGAGAACCTCGGGCCTCTAGATGGGGTGGAGTGGGGGAGGGGCATGGATTCTTGGTCATTTAGAATATTGCTACTTTTGCATCACCTCCAGACTCCTTCGTCTTGCAAACGTCGACTGAAAGTGCAGCACGAACGGAAGCAGCGATTTGAAAAGCGTGTAACAGGCCGTCGAACCACTTCGACCTTCACCGATGATGTCCCTCATGGTGGGAATTGGAGCGATTGCCAGCGTTGGATAAGTTCATACCCCACCAAACTCCCCACCTGACGATGTCTTCCGTTGGAACATGGAAGACCAAAACAAATTGAAGATTTCTGTCGTCGATAGAGCGGTGGCCCACCGGGTGGGAGTGCAGGGCACTTCAATTGAAGCTGCGAGTGTTGAGGTTGTTAAATAAATCAAGTGGAAGGGAGGAAGGTCCAAGTGTGTGCAATGCACACTATACAATGCACACTGTGCTTACCCACTGCGATGCACACTATGCTTACCCACGTGATGGACTCGATGACCCGCTTTTTCCGGTGGGGGATGTGTTAGCTGTCGACGATCCGTCGATCAGCACCCGCTGGTTCAGCAGACATTAAGTCTTACGTCAACTTGATTGTGTTGACGAAGGAGACAAATGCGTGCAAGAGTATCTCGTTTGTTATCAGGATTGACATGTGAATTTGGAGGGGAAAAAACAAAGTAGTCGGCTTCACAGCTAAATGACTCAAAAGACTTTGGTGTTGACTACTACTACAGTACTTACATGGAGTACATCTTGATCTTCATGAAGAATGCAGCCGTGAGGAATCCCAGAGTAGTCATGATGCCACCCAGGAACACCGGCAGCTTGTAACCCATGGAAGTGTTGACAATAGCCGTGCCGATGGCAAAGTTAAGCAACTGACCGAAGCAGTTGGCAGAATTCAGTGCACCCACGTACATACCGATCTCGATGTCGTCCCCCATGATGTGAATAATGACTGGCACAATGCACGAGAACCACACTGAAGATGTCATGCCGCAGACGGCAACAACAAAGACGTCGAAACCCTTGTTGGAGACCCAGGCCATGGCAAGCAGTAACATCTGTGGGACGGTGGATATTGTCAGCACCCACTTGAGTCCGAACTTGCTCACCAGGAACGGATGCACCACGAGTAGATGTATCCCACGATATTGTATGCGAGATCAGCATTTCCGCCAGCAAGACTGACACCGTCGTTATAGGCATTCTGCTCATCCGAGCAAGGGTCACAGCTGTCAGCGTTCGCAGAGGTTCCACCGAAAACCTCAAGGCCAAAGAACTGTCCCTTGTTGCCGTTGTACGCCGTGTATCCGTATTGCACGAAGAAGAAACCGATAGCGTACACCACCAGCACCTTGGGTAACGTCTTAACTCCAAGCCAGACAGAGTAGAAAGCGTTATAGACCTGAGTCCATGCAGACGACTGCTCCACCTTGCTGGGGTCCAGGGAGTCTCCTTGGCGAAGATTGTCGCGACTACGACACAGACGATCATAACGACGGACAGTGTGCCCATGAACCAGTGCAAGGTCAAATAAGCAGCACCAAACGCCTCAATGTACACGGCGATCACGATGGCTCCGAGTGTGGACCAAGCCTGACCCAATGCAGCCCCAGTCGTCTGACGGTCACCGGCAAAGTCGGCGACGAGAAGCATCGCAGGTGTCTGCACAACGTTGACGGTGATGTCCATCCAAGCGTAGAAAAAGATGGTCAACACTGACGTCCACTTGCGGTCCGAGTCGGCAGTGGTTCCATCGCCCGTGTCGCCGAGAGCGTCGCCCATTTCACGGGTGTAACCCATAGCGATCCAGCAAATGACACTGAGACCGCCGGCAACAATGATGTACGGGCGACGACGACCAAAGCGAGAAGTAGTGCGGTCGCTGAAGACACCGATACTGGGGCCAACAATGACACCGACAATGGGGCCGATGAACTGCGTAGCTTGGACAGCAGAGTTCGACAGCATGGTTGAGAGGTACGGTCCCAAAGCGGCCCACTGCGCCGCCCAAGCCATGTTGATGGCCATACGAGGCATCGACACAGCCAGTAGCAGCCAGATTGAGGGGTGGTTTACAGGTTTGTCATCGCCGCCATTGATTGGACCAGTTTTAGGCGAAGCGTGAAGTTCGTAGCCCGGGGTTCCGCTTTCGATATCTTTCATCGAACTGAGACCGGCAAATTGTGGTTAAGTCTGGAGGAGTTCTGCTTGAGAGGCAGCAAGTTGAGGAATGAAAGTGCTGCTTTGCGAGCGATTTTGTTGAGCGCGCCTAGACGTCTTTCAATAGGGAGGGAGGGGCGAAGGGCATTTTTCGGTGCGATTCCAACAGACGTTGGCATTGAACTGCAAGTTTCGTCGGCCTGCCCGACGTGTGAGGTTGCCGTCGTAAAATTCAGCCGAAAAGCTGGCAAATTCAGTTGAGGTTCATATTAAAGACATCACGCCTCCGTTGTTGGCGATCTAGCCCAAACTTGCCGCGCCGATACAATCTGTCTATCAAATCCTTGAAGAATCGGCAAGGCCACCTGTCCATTTCACTTTACTAATACCTTTGTTAATTTGAAATCCACAGTGTAAATGCGGTACTGTAAAGCCTGCTGCAACGAAATGCTATCAGAAAGAGATTAACCGGGAGTGGGATGATTGTGGCCTCGTTGCGGTGTTCTTGACGCCATTATGACGGGCAATCATTGTTGTGTGGAGGCGGCACAGCAATGCACTTGCAGTTTGATGTTGCGTGCTCGCTGAAGCGCGGCCAGGCTCTGCGGTGCTGCACTCCGTGCATTGCATCCATTCTCGAAAATTCATATACATTTCATTGGTTTGATTGATTCGCTGATGCTCGACACTGCACCGGGCCCTAGCCTCGCCGTAGTTCGTCAATAATATCCTATGACTTGCCGCTGTGAGTTGCAAAGTCGTTGACAATGGGAGTCCTGCGTCTGTATTGCTACAATCCGGGGTAAATATGCACGACGTATATACTTTACGGCTAATAGTACATGTACGTAGAGGGTTGCGACCGAGACACCGCAGACCAGAGCGCGGCATGCACCCTGTATCAGTTCTGGTTCATCGTATTGAGCCGTGCATAGATAAAAGATGAACCTCAGCTTTGCTTATTGAGTTCTCGATGTAGCGCTGTGCATCGTTCCGTTCCGTTCACGCTGCGGAAGACAGAAGAAGTTCAAGAGGGCTGTCTGTAGAAGGAAAAACTCAGCCTGCAGTTGCAAATGGCTCTATGTTGTATCAAAAATCCTGCTACAGGATCGAAGTGGGCAGAAGTGAGTGTAGGGAGGGGGAATGTAGTATTAAAAAGCAGCTCCTTGTTGTTGTTGACCTGAAAACAACTGTCTTGGCTCGATCAAGATCACTTCAACTTCAACCCCCAAACCTCCACTTGCTGAAGACTCCCCAAAGGCTCTCTCGGTGCAAACAACTCGCGACAAGAAATCCAACAATGATGTCCGAACGGCTGCCCTGTAGGACTTGCGTTTTTCAATGCACTCGCCAGACGGAAAGGTGTTTCCAAATTTCCGGCGTGAATGCATTTTGTAGCAGCGCATTTGGCAAATGTCATTTGCACGTACCTGGGACCAACCTTTCCGTACCCTACAAGATAGCGGCTGGAATGATTCCAATGGAATCCAACCGGTCCTAAACATCAACGCTGACGTGAAACGTTGACACGACTCAGCAGACTTCAAGTTGAGGCCAACTACTATTACTACTCTTGTCTTGTCTCCCTATCCAAGGCAACAGCGCTGTAGCAGCAGCACAACCGTGCAAAATGTTTGGTGGTTTGATTCAAACTGAGCGTGCTGAACACGGTCATGCTAAGTTCGCCACATCTGACTGACTAAGTTTACAGGGACTCGTTTTATCTACAGTATTCATCAGCTAGTCGCCTACTGATAAATGTACACAACTTGACGCTGCGTACGCCCGCCGTCGCTTAATATTTGTTTTGTGCGTTTCTGTCGGCGTGCTTCGTGCACAGGCCAGGAGTAGCTCCCCATCGAAAACGCAGATATGTACCGCCGCAGATGAAGCTTTCAAAGCATCTTCTACATTGTATCGCAAGATGGGTGCCTAAAAGCGTATTGTTCATCGGCGCGTGGCGTGAAGCCGCTTCTCGTGGTTCATGGACAGCAAGTCTGCCTGTTAGACTCGAATAGCAAGCGCTAGCAAGCAGTGCTCGCCGACTCGGTACCCCTCGGCAATGTTGGGTCACTCCATGACGCGTCCGCGTGTACACGCTTGGCAGCGATTGAAGTCGCACAGGTTTTACCCTGGGTAGCTTTTTGCGTGTGATTATCATGCAGTTACCGCCTAAACTGTAAGTACCTGGTACTTCGGAGTACTGGACACGCGCTCCATGCCATTTCCGATACGGATGCATGGACTGCTCAATGTCTGTACGTAAGAATCGAATATAACTTAATGAGTACTGCAGCTATTGTACATGCAGCGAAGTCATTGTAAATAAAAAGAGTGAGTGAATTTTATACATACACTCAATTTTATGAAAAAGGACTGACAGATCCTGAACATAAAAAGCCGTTTTTGACCGGCTGTGACTTCAAGGACTAATAATTTGTGCACGCAGCTTTCACTTATCCCGATGACTGTGCTTTGTGTGCATGGTGTCTTTGCTTCTTTGCTTCTTTGCGTCTTTGCGTCTTTCCTCTCGATGAATAAGCCGCGACGGCCAGTATCTTTTTTAGATTATGTGGATGACGTGAAGATGCCATCAATAGCCATTGGCTTCAGGCAACGGCATAACTGATGCCCTGTTGAAAAAGAGACCATTATTGATATTCGGAAGAACCTGCCACGAAGCACACATCAACCACAACTACACACTTCAATGCATGTACCCTGTGTAGCAAACTTCTATAGTTGGGAGATTGGCCCGACTGTTGAATTTGTTAATTCAACACTGAAGTCCAACTACGTGCGACTAGTATCTCTCACTGAGCTTCAGAGACCCTCACTCCATCGCCCTGTGGCACACATTGTGCGGCCAGATCGCCGGTATTTACATATACAGTATCGGATACCTGGGGAAAGTACCGTGATGCGGGGGCGCGTACATTGGCAGCGTCGCTGCCGGTATTTTATGACAGTGTGGCTGAAACGTACTCGTCGATGGCAGCGCTGTCCGCTGGATTTGCTAGAGCGGTCAAAAGTTCAACCTTGAAGTGTTGAAGCGCTTCCACTCAAATCTGATTGCCGGGCAAATAAAAGATGCTCTCGCGAGTTACATCTTTCGTAGTTTGTGCTCCTCTGCTTTAGGAACCCTGGTTGGACAGCTGCCAAAATTGAGCGTGGTTCACGTGGTTCGCGTGGTTGAAGCTTTTCCAAGTCTTTTCGCGTTGGAGCCTCAGAATTGCCAAGCAGCCCTCCAGATGGTTCAGAAATGGTAGCCCCTCTCAGCTAGTACGTAGCTCTCCTCATTTCCTCAATAGAATGTGAATTGCAGCTACCTGTACATGCCAATGCTGCAGGATATGAAAGCCTGGAGGCGGCGCTGTGAAACGCAAGTTAACTTTTGGTTCTACATATTATATTACGCGCAAAGACGATTAAGCAAGCAGCAGTTCTGGTAGAAGTTCCCAGAAGTTTTGTACCAGAACCTATCCGACGTTGCACATAAATCTACTTCCATCTGTTGCAGCAATCGACAGAGACTGGCAAAAACTGAATCGGTCGAGTCCCAACACAAAAGTCTCGGCTATTTCATCCTGTGTACACACGGGCCCTCGTGCCAAAGACTTTCGCTCTGTCGAGCTTGAAGCACCGCCGACGTGCTAGCAACAAGTCCTCATTCTTCAATTTGCTTTCCACAGCAAAAACCCCACAACCTTCAAACCTTTTCGAGCTCCGCAATCCATCTCAGCTCCAAACCATGAAGGACATCGAGGCAGGCACCCCTGGCTACGAGCTTCACGCCTCACCCAAGCCTGGCACTGTAAACGCCAATGGCAATGAGGAGCCGTTGGCGCATCCGTCGATCTGGCTGTTACTGGCCGTGTCAATGCCCCGTATGGCCATTCAGATGGCTTGGTCGGCGCAATGGGCCGCTCTGGGCCCATACCTTTCGACTATGTTGTCGAACTCTGCAGTCCAAGCAACACAGTTCATCGGCCCCATTGTTGGCGTCATTGTGGGCCCCAGTATCGGTGTCTTCAGTGACCGTAACACTTCAAAGCTAGGTCGTCGTCGCCCATACCTGATTACCGCCGGTGTTCTCAGTGTTGTTTGCTGGGTCGCTATGGGCTATACTAGCGAAATCGGTGAAGCCCTGGGCGACAGTGGCGATGGCACATCTAACCGCAAGTGGACGGCGGTATTCACTATCATTTTCTACGCTTGGATGGACATCACTGTCAACATCGTGCAGACGCCTGCGATGCTTTTGGTTGCCGACTTTGCCGGTGACCGTCAGACGACCGGTGCTGCTCTTGGCCAGGCCTGGTCGACCCTCGGATCTATTGTCATCGCTGTGTACATTGAGGCATTTGGTGCTGCTTACAGATCAATGCACTGGTTCATGGGCACACTATCCGTCATCATGATCATCTGTATCTCCGTCGCCTGCATCTTCGCCAAGGAGACTCCTCTGGACCCCAGCAAGGTGGAACAGGTGTCTGCATTCACCCAGGTCAAGAACGCTTTCTACTCGGTCTACCTCGGTGTCAAGACGCTGCCCAAGGTGCTCATTGTCTACGGTATTTGCTTCTTCTTCGTGCAGTACGGATACACTGCTTACAACGGCAACAAGGGTCAGTTCTTTGGCCTTGAAGTGTACGGCGGAACCTCGGCCAACGCCGACACGTGCGACCCTTGCACGGAGGAGCAATCTGCTTACAATGAAGGTGTCAGTCTTGCTGGCGGTAACGCCGATCTGGCTTACAACATTGTGGGCTACGTCTACTCGTGGTGCATCCCGTTCCTGGTGAGCAAGTTCGGTCTCAAGTGGGTGTTGACATTGTCCACCATCCCGCAGATGTTCCTTCTTGCTATGGCCTGGTCCAGCAACAAGGGCTTCGATGTGTTCGTCGTCGCTATCACGGGCATGACGTCCTCTGTATGGTTCTCCTGCATCGTGCCATGCATTATCCATGTCATGGGCGAGGACATCGAAATCGGCATGTACGTGGGTGCGTTGAACTCTGCCAACTGCTTCGGCCAGCTCCTCAATTACGCTATTGGCACGGCTATTGTCAACACCTCCATGGGCTACAAGCTCCCGGTGTTCCTGGGTGGTGTCATGTCCGCTCTGGGTTTCCTCGTATCTGCGGTTTTCCTCAAGATCAAGATGTACAGTCTGTAAGTCGCAAAGGCGGCGAGGAACGCAACGTGTTGCGTACAATGCGGCGTCGAGATGGACGCTTAGCAGCGCTTCGGTAGCTTTTCTTTGTAAGTTGTTTGAATTGAAAATGTATGCTTTACCAGTCAGTCAGTTTGGCACAAGTTGTACGGTGGCGTCGGTGGTCGATTGCTCGACGCCGATAGTTCACATTGATAGGGAAGAAGTTTGCTGTATGCTACAACTGCATATGTAAGCCGCATGAGAACTCTTCAGCGTCATTTAGCACTGTATTTGCAGCTCTGGTAAAGCAGCACGGGGTGACGATGCCGTTATAATCACTTGATGCATAATTATCATCCAAACTGCAACTGTTGCAGTCTACGACCACCAGCACGATGAGGCAACGCCTATCGCTCATCTACGAGGGACGCTTTGCTGGCCGGAGTCAGACTGGATGGGGAACACAGTAGGAGCTTTGAATATTTCGTCTGATCACACCTTACGGCTCGCCCCCTTCGTTCGTCTCCACTATCTCTACTTTCTTCATGTTTTCCTCCTCTTGATTATTCACTGGAGATTCGACGACCTCTGTCTGTTTTCCCACTGACGGTTCGTCAATCTCTATCGGCTTATCGTCGGCACAAGTTGCCTCTGACCCACCATTCTCTGTGCTCACGACTCCAGTTTCCTTTGGCGTAGTCTCAGCAGCGGGTATGCTACTGGAATCAACGGTTGTACTAACAGGAGTCGACTCATCAGTAGCGTCAGTCGAAGAGTCCACTTCGATTGTCTTAGCGCTGTCTTTTGGATCAGTGCTGTTAGGCTGGGCCTCCACATCTTCCATCGTGACATCAGTGTCAACATCTCCGTTAACTTCGGCGGCGGTTACTGCTTCGGAGCCTGCAGCTGCAGCTGCACTACCTGCGTTTTCAGCAATTACGCTGCTATCAGCTTTAGCCGATTCGTCAGCATTTTCCGTTTTCACAATCGAGTTATTGTCTTCTGCTTTGACGTCTGTGGCAGAAACGTCAACCATCGGAGTAATACCGTTTTCTTCAGACTTGGTCACTGCCTCAGAGTTGGAACTTGAGTCGGGTTTGGAACTTGAGTTACCATCATCAACGTTGGCTTCCACGCCTCCCGATTCTGATCGAGGATTCGCATCAATGCCTTCTGCATTGGCACCACCTTCAGTTTTGACGTCTGGTTCGGCTTCGGCATTTGTATCTGCAGCGGAATCTTCAGCTTTAACTTTAGTTTCAATATGCTCAGCTTTCACACCTGTGCTCGTAGTTTCAGTGTTGACAGGATCATCCGATGGTATAGCTGAGAATAATTCTTTCTGCTCCGTCGGGCATTTAGATAGCATCGGTTCGTAGAATTGTCGACAGCCGGCAAATACTTCGCTGTCCCATAGCCCCTCAAATTCCTCTAAAGAAGAACAGTTGCTGCGTAATACACCTAAAGTGTGCTTGAGATATAAGGCGGTTGTTGACGCAGAGCCTCCCTTCTCTATCAGTGCGAGCAAAGATGCCAACACCATCGATGCTTTTCTTGGAACACTGGTACCGGAAAGCTCTTGACTGAGAGTTGGCGCTTGCGTTTCTTCGACTTTGCTTCGCCTGATACAGTGGCCTCATTCTCTTCTTCTGGAGCTACCAGCTCATTATCTGCAAAACTAACGACAGACCCCATTGACTCTTTAGCCCCTTGAATTCGTTTTGTCAGCACGTCTACAAAGAAATGATCGACGATCTGTTTCCATATCGGCAGAGCTTGCATCTGCTCACCGAGCGTCATCGTCACCTCTCCATTCTCTGCAGCGTTTGAACCAGTGTCACAGTGGTTGGTATTAGTGCTACTGCTAGCGACGGCAACTTTCACCTGCTCCAGCACAACTTCTGCCACCGCATGGAGTAGGACACGGTCACGTAGCAACACTTCATCCTCCGCAGCAAGCAAGTGCTGAAGTAACTGAGCACCAGCATCGATCTGATGGTCTACTAGACACTGCACAGCAAATGACTTGGCCATCGCACGAATTGCTGAACTAGCACGCAGAACATTGTCCCAAAGCATCGCACCCAACACATCTTCTTTCGCTTTCAAATCGCGCTGTAAAGTTTGCGGGAAAGCATAATACACGCGGAAACCAACCATAGACCGCAATAAAGTGGCAATACGACGCGCATAGTAACGACTTGCGGGGCACGCAGGACGAAGTCTTGCTTACGGATCATGCGGCGAACGCTGGACGGGTTGCCGATCTGGAGTAACTGAACAAGTGCACGACATATCAAATTGTCCGTGGGCAACTCCATCCTCTGCCAACATACCACCAAATTTTTCATGAGGGCTTCACAAATAAGCTGCTTCACAAGCGGATCCGACAAAATCAGCGCCACATCAGCCAGAAGATCGTCACATAATCCCTCCGGAATCATTCCTGATTGATCCACATCACCGAAATCCTTTATAGATACGACCCCCGAGCTCGTGAGCATACTTAGGGCCTCACTGGTGGGTCCACCCCCAGTCTTACGACGCTTTTTAGTGCGGATCCTTTGGGGTTCTCCACGCAATACTGCAGCATTTCGCTCGATCAACTCGTTGCCGCGTTTGCCTATACGCTTTCCTTCCTTGTAGAAAATTGTTGTGTCCGGGTTAAAGGTCATACAGTTACGGATCATTAGGTTGAAGTCCGCAACAAAGGCATCCAGCGTCTTATATTTGCCGCGTTTCGCCTTCTTCCCCATAGTTGACAAATCCATCGGGTCCTTGATAATATCTCGATACTTCGGCACGTCGTCAGGCACTGGCTCTGCAAAAATTAAGCGAGCATCGATTTTAGCAATCTTGTCCAGCACGCCAAGTAATTCATCCACAGGCGGCGGCCCTAATACGACTTCAAAATTCTCCTCTTCTTCCTCGACACCACTCTTCTTTCGGAACTTCTTGTTGGCCGGCAGATCAGCCGTCCGTAGCCGGCCGATAAAGCCCAGTAGTTCATGAAGCTGTGCAATTTCCAGTGTTTGGTTCTTCAACGCACGGTCTAAAAACCAAATGAATTTGTGCAGCGGATCTGTTCGTAGTAGTACAGTAGTCTTGTCGCGCTGTAGGTTTGCCAGATCACTGCGCATAGCGCCAAGCAGCGGCACATAGTCTACATATTCTTTCGGGTGGTTGCTTGTGACACTACCCGGAATATTGGCAGCGACTACGTAATTGCGCCAGATCTCCAGAGTCGACAGGTACAGCGACTCTGAATCGCCCAGCATCTCCATTAGCTTCAATAATGCCGGGTTGTTGCGTCGGCGCTCTTCTGGGGAGTACGAAGGGCGGTGTTCACTACTAAATCCAGACGTTGACGGCGAGGAACCGGCCACATCTGCAGCTGACGGGACGTGGCTCGAGACGTTCCACAGACTACCACCTGCTGATTCATCCAGACTGCGTTTCCTGTTATTGCTACCAGTCCGAATGCTCTTATTGCTGTTCCTTCGGGTCAATGTGCGATTGGCACCAGCTGCCGATGTCGGGTGACTAAGATACCACTCCAGTTGACCACTAACATATGCACGCGTACATTCCTCCACCAGTAGCTGCAGTTCTCCCCTGTCAACCTGCAAGATTTTCGTCGTACGTGTACCGGGAGCTCGGCCAGAATCCGGCGGTTCTCCGTCAATTCCCGGAGATACAGCTCTGGTGTCTCTTCCTGTCTAGCTAGCACTGCAATGGGGATAGCACGTAGTTCTCGGAATTCAATATACGGGAACGTCTGCTCCAGAACTCTCGCTAATTCACTCTGTGGGAGGTCTGCAATACGTAGCAACATCTCTCGTTTCATCTGCTCCAGCAGCGACTGGTACATACTGGAGCGCTGCACTTGCAGTAGATCCAATAGCTCCACTGCAGGAGTGAACGTTGTGGGTTTTTCCTTCCTCTTGCTTTCAGTCTTGCGCACGAATAGCTGCGTATGCGCTTCTGCGACGCCGTGGGCCGCCTGGAAGTCTCGGATGGCTACTTCGATGTTAGGCGCAGTGCTCAGCAGTTCTTTGACAGCTGCACCGCCTCGTGCGCCAATCAGAAGTTTTTTCTGCGCTTCCGAGACGGAGGACGTGGACATGGAGCGCGGCAGTTTGAGTTTGAGCCGCAGCTTCATGGCGTCGCCCACGTCGCTCATGTTGGTGGGTTCTCTTGTCTGTTCTCTATGCTGTAGTGTATATGGGGAGGGACAGACCGCAGGGTTCTTGATACTGGGCGCTTGAAGGTCGGGCACTTGGAACTTGAGACTTGTGGCGGAGAGGGAAATTCAATACTGAAAGCGGTGGCGCGCACCCGTTTTGTCGATGTTTGAAGTTTTCGAAAAAAGAAACGATATTTTATAAAAAGAAGGAAAAGCGCTTTATTTGAGTTGTATACAGTAGTGTATATAACTTGAATAAGGTATGTGAGATGGTTGAAAAGAGTGTTTGCGGGATGACCTTAATACAGCGCTGGTATTCCGCACTGTCAGCACAGCCTGCCATCCACAATCCAAAGAGCGATCTGTTGCCCAAGAAACAAGAGCGATGGTGTCTATCCGAAATGCCACGGTAAGTCCCGTCGTCTGGAATGCACTCCTACACCGACGTCAACACATTCGTATACAGAATACTCGATTATATACCTATACAACTTAGCATGTCCTGAATATCTCTGGAACTCACTCAAATTCATGTGTATACACCTCACTGTATACTAGGCTGATGACCTACTACAGGTGCAAAACTCGAACCTATGGTGTCTACCGGAGAACTACCAGATGAAGTACTACTACCACATCATGACGTGGCCCCAACTGCTCTACGTGGCTGAGGAGCGCGGCGGCAAGATTGTCGGCTATGTGCTCGCCAAGATGTAAGCTATTACCAGGTCTATGATTGCCCAGAGAGGAGCTAACGAATCGCTACTGCTACAGGGAGGAAGAGGCTTCGGTACCGCACGGTCACATCACGTCACTGGCGGTGCTGCGTACGCACCGCAAGTGCGGCCTCGCTACCAAGCTCATGAAAGCTGCGCGTACGTTGCTGAGACTCCGGCTTTAATTGACTATGTACTGGGGTTTTATTTACTAACTGGCTGTGTTGATTTCTATTCTAGAACGTGCTATGGTTGAGAGTTTTGGTGCAGAGTATGTGTCATTGCACGTGCGTGAAGGCAACGTGGCGGCTATTCATCTGTACCGCCACACGCTCAAGTACCAGTACGTTGCAATTAGGATAAAAGTATGCAGGAGCGAGTGGAAAGTTACTTACTGGACACTGATGCTATTGGATAGGGTGTACGACATCGAGAAGGGTACTACGCTGACGGCGAGGACGCCTACGACATGCGTATGCCCTTTACGGACAAGTGCAACCAAGCTTTGCCTCGCAGGTGAACCGCTTCAAGAAGGTTTTGGCGGAGAAGGATGCAGAGAAGGCGGCCAAGGAAGAAGCTGAGAAAACTTCTGCCTGATTGCCTAAGCACCAGTGTGTGTGCTAGGTCGAAAGTAGGTCAAGAAGGGAGATGGGGACTATTAGACAGTAGTGATGCTGAGTGATGCGGCAAGGGTGATTGACAGCTAACGTAGATATTTAGCAGCTGACCGGCCCAGTCGTCAAGCTCGGATCCTGCAAGTGTTTATTTTCATCTATTGATTCGCTTGTATCTTCATGTTGCATCCTAACCGCTGCTCTTTGCATACCTCAGTTACTCGGTGCTGAGCTCTGTTCGGCTGGCAGTGAGGCATCATCTCGTATGATGACAGCATCGGTTAGAGCAAGATCTGTATTCTGCAGTTCTTGCGTAGTTTGCGCTTCTTGCACGAGAACACTGGTATGTGATGCTCTATCGGTTTCTGCTGATTCGATTGGGGGTTCTTGGTTTGCGTCTGACTTGCTTGAACCATTCACGTCTTCTGGTGGTGGGCTTTCAGTACTCTCTACGATTGTATGTAAGCCCCGGTATTGTTGTTGCCCGAGCAGCCGTCGTCTGCAGCACGCGTCGTTTCTTGCACGTTCAGCTCCATGGTCACGTCATTTCTGCTGGTATCTGCTGGTGTTGAAATTGGTGCAGGTGAATCCAACGGCAGAGTCTGTTTTCCCTCTGGTTCGGGCGCCAACAAGGATTTCGTAGGCAAGGGCTCTGATTCTACGTTCGTCACACCCGTCGCGGTTTCGACGGCTGCGTACTCTTGTATCTCTTCCATGCCATCATTGTTCATCGCAGCACCGTCTCCAGTAACAGCAGAGAAGTGCTCCTCATCGTCACTTGCGCCTTCTTGAATCGCTCGGCCAGCAGTGTACTTAGCCGGAATGGCTTTTCCCATCGCTGCTTTAGCTCGTATGGGTCTTTGTGCTGCCATCGGTGCTTCTGCTACTTCGACCTCACACGACGTGCCAGTGCACAAACCTCCGCTAGCTCGCTATTCGAGTTTCCAGGTACATCGACCTCTATCGGCGCTGTTGGGACTCGGATAAAATCTTGCTTTGAAGTTGTCACGCCAGACTTTTTCACGTCGGGTGTGCGAGTGCTCCTCTCAGCTGGTACAGGATTCGCTGATCGAGGTGTGTGCTTAGATGGAGATGGAAGACCCTGTAATCTTGGACTGCTACTTGCTTTGATGCTCGCAATTTTTGTCTTGCTAAGGCCAGCAACTGATGGCATCACGAGAGGAGCGTTTGCTACTTCAACATCTTCGCGCAATGGCGCAAGGGTGACAACGGCTGTCATTGGTATTGCCACGTGGGTCTTGCGTCTTCGCGTGGAGTGCACATGCACCCAACAGAGTGGACAGAAATGCAGACTCTCCTCACATTGCTGGCATTCCAGTACAGCACGTTCGTCTCCACATTCCTCGCATTTCCCGCGGCGAATGGCACGGCCGCGCACCATCACAAAGAACTCAGCGCGCTGTTCACGAGCAGCTCGACGCCCTTGCATTCCGCGTGCATGCCGTTGAATAGTCACGATCGCCTGCTGCTCTCGAGTAACCCGTATGCACCGTTCCTCCTTGCGGCGCCTGTGCTCCAGTATTAGTTGTGTGTTAGCCTCAACTTGAGCCTCCATGTCATGGACGCGGCGTTGCACTTGCGCTGTCAGCTCCTTCATCCGCTGCTTAATATCACCTTTTAGACTCTTCGAGCGCGCGGCACGTTTGGCGCGCTGTTGTAGGTTATAAAGGTCACGATTTGCTACCACCTCTGCGGTACAAACCGGGAGAACATCGCCATCGGTGCTAACGTTGTTGCTGAATTCGGCGCTGTATGGGTTGTTCACTACTAATTCGCCGTTGATGGCCAAGTGTGACTGCGTACAGTGTGCATGCCACCATTCAGATGCTTCTTGGTCATCAAGTGGCACGGTTAACTGAGCTTGAGATCCTTTCGCGCCTTTGTCGCTGACCAAGAAGCGGTAAATCTCTGTTGAGAAAGATGCGGCGGTGTCAGAAACCGGATCGGTATCGACATTTGCACCATCGTCATCATGCTTTTGGTTGGTACTTCCACTGCATGGCCAAACCCAGACCCTGTTCTCGTCTTCCCATGGACTCTTTGCTACCATCACGCGACGAATATCGCGTTCGGAACCAGCAAGTTGAGTTTGCCACCAGTGACGTTTATCCAGTACTGAGCGCACAACACGTCGGTGATGATTCCACGCCTGAACGCGTCTTGCCGAGTCCCATTTGTCCATTAATTCCTCCGATTCGACTTGAGCTTTTGGTTGTCTTCAATCACGGGTACCAACTGTTCAGGCGATTCTGCCTGAAGGTGTTTAAGCCGGTTCTTACAGCTCACAACAAGCTGCGCCGTTGAAACTTCCTTTTCACGTCGCAAGGCACGGGACTCACGATCATACTGAACCACGCGCTTTGCTGTCGTACGTTGCATTGCTACCAGTTGCTCGTACAACTCACGTCGACGATTTGTCGGTGTTTTCGCACTCTTTACAAAGCTGGAATTGGCCTGCGTGTGATTTTTCGAGGGAAATTCAATCTTGCTCTTCTCCTGGGCCGCTAAACGTTTGATCCTGCTCACAACGACAGACAAAGGTGCGTTAGAACAACGCGGCACGCGGAGGATCATTCTTGATATATACAGACCTATCTTGGGTAGCCTTCCTCCTTGAGGCAAATGCCGATTCATCAGAAATTGCAGCGGGTAGATTATGAACTAAAGAAGCCTGCAAGTCTCCCTTGCTTAACAAAAGGGATGAAGCACCTCGCGAAGAAGCACTGCTTCTCTCATCACAGCTCCATTGATCAAACCGGGCTGTCTGAGCTTTGGGATCGGCAGTCGCGAACCCGAAAGGGTCGAACGTGTAAATTCGATCGCTTGGGTTGACAAAAGCCGTTGCATCGCCTTTCAAGACTGCAGTCGTCGCGGTCACGCCTCGCCAAGCTCGTTGAATCAATCTCGCGGAGTGTTGTTGCTGGAAATTACGTACCCTCTCAAGATCCGCAGCGTTTGTGTGTTGCAGGAAGTATAGTTCTTGCTCGTTGCGCCAGATGCGGATTTGGCGACGCCGTGTAGCTTGCTGAAAGTTCGCCTACAAGACCCGAAACGACCATTAAGTATTAGCGGGGCCAACGAAAGACACCTTGGAATATATCCTTACATGCTCTCTGGAAAAATCACGCAGCTCTGCAAACTCACGTCGGGTAGAGCGTCCTCGCTGGAGAGCTTGCAATCGCGTCACTGCTTGCTGTCAATAAACAACCCGTGAATGAATTCAACCGACCTGACACAAAGTTTCAAGCGAAAGTCACTTACGATTTGGCGGTGTTGTTCTCGACGCCAGCGGAAGCCTCGGAACCGCGACTGAACGCACACAGCTGCTTGCTCTTCCGTCGGCATGCTACCTTGATGCTCGGTCACTCTTCTGACAACGTCAGGATGTAGGAAATGCGCATGAAACGACGCGACCACTGAACAACAACACGCGAACAGAATGGCTCATAATTATTATCACATGACCGACTACAACTAGTACTGCTCAAGCTCCGTGCTTGAGATCAGGTACTTAAGCAATAATTTGAAGTGGACGAGAAGCGGAGCTTCTCCCGAGCTCACCGTCGTTTGCCAGGCGACACACAAACATCAAAATTGACGCACTGGGCTTCGACAAACTAGCTGACTGAGGTATGCGTTGCGACATCGGCGTAGCCCAAATTTGACTAGGCTGTTAGGTACCGCTCGGACGAGAGTACTGAGACTACACTCGTGAGATCTTGTGCTGGTAAATACGGTGAGGGAACCTCAATCAAAACTTGACTCGCGCAACGCGCTGTCTATGGAGTCGATAGAAGCCGGTGATGTGGCTTCCAGGATGGGAACGAACTCGTCGCTCATCTTGAGAGCCTCCAATTCATCGTCCGTGTCTTCTTCTTCGTCAAAAAGAACATTCATGCTCTGACGACTTAACAGGGTCGCGAGGGTCGGAGTAATTTGCATACGCGGCGTCTCCAGTTCCAGTTCGTCGTCAAACTCGTCAACATCTTCGGAAGCGGAAACGGACCCTGACTCTGACTCCGACTCCAACTCCGACTCCGACTCTGAATCCACTTCCTTTACTCTCGGAGCTGCATTTTCCGCTGTTGCATCTGCCACTGCTGACGTTGTTGCTCACGTGACTTTTCCGAGGATACTTCATCCTCATCTTCATCATCACTATCACTGTCACTGAAGTTTACGTGTACACGCGAACTGTCGCGCGCGTCGATGGTACTAGTCGCCGTGCTTGATAGAGCGCCCGAGGCGGCCCAGTGCTTGGCCCCGTGACTCCGTGATTGTTTTCTTTTGCCCTGTGGTTCCTCATCGTCGTCATCCTCATCGAAGTAAACTCGTGAGCTATCGCGTGGATCCAGAGTACTTGACAGCACACTTAACTTCGTGTGGTTGCCCGTCCATCGCCTCGTTGAACGGCGATAGTTGTCATCCTCTTCCATTTCCTGTTCGTCATTTTTTTCTGAGGTACCTGTGCGTTCGACGTCCGTGAGATCTCAGCCATCTTCATCCTTGAGCGCTCTACAAAACACATAAATATAACACATTAGCCGCAGCACAATAGTAACGCTGCATCACTAAATAAAAGCGTTGCATACCTAATTCGGAGAACCTCATCGTCCCTCGATGTGCGTACGACGCGTCCAATGCAATGCCAGCCACAGGCGGAGGGGTTATCGACGACGTTGATGTCTCTGACGTATGTTCGATACTAATAGATGACGCACGAGTCCCCGTCGTCACTGCCGGAGTCGTTTCCGAGTCACTGAAAACATCGGCGTCTTCGATCGACGCCCGCTTAGACGTCGGGGTCACCGACGGCGAGACAGACGCTTCACTAACAGGCTCCGAGTCGTCAATAGACTCATTCGACGTAGCACTAGCACTATTGTCCCGCGTCGTCGGTGTCAAAGGCAGCTTCTCATCACTCGACGAATCGCTCTTCTTCCCTTCGAAAGACTGACTGCTGCTGGTTTTCAGAAGTGTACCGTCAAATCGTCGTGCCGATCGATGGTACTTGTGGTCCCGTCTTGAAGTTTTCTTGAACGATTCATCCGAGTTGTCATCCGGGGAGACTCAAGTACGTATCACTGTTCTGGTGGTCACGTGGTCTGGGGCTCGAGGGTCGGTCTTGATCGTCCTGTGGTTGTTGGTTCTGTATCCTCGTGGCAGATGGGTCCACGAGTCTCAATTGCAGTCTGATTCTCCCCGCTTCTTTCTTCCCTCGTTTCAAATCGACCCATCGGTCCACAGTCGCAGCTCCTTGCATCGTCAAATACTTCAACGGGATCGAACACGCTCCGATCGCTGGCGAGGACATAAGTCTTGCACTCTTGACACGGATACTCAGCACATCTTCCTCAGGGTCCAACACTGGGATATCAAACTTCTCGTTCCACATGGGGTTCGGACTCTTCCCTTTCTGCACCTGTGTCTTCAAAATTCTCATCTTCCCAGCATTAGCACCGAGATCCCCTTCAGACGAAGATGTCGGTGGTAGAGGCGTAGAAGGGGTTGCGCTGTATTGCTTCTACTTGTTGTCGCTCCAAAGGGGAGTGCAACAGCTCCACGAGACTGTGACTGGAAGACGATCCCGCGAGCTTCTGCGTGCGTCGAGCGAAGGCCCTCGAGCCTCGTACCATGTCTGTACTGCCCACATAGATTTTGCAGTAAGTGCCGTGGTTGGACACGTGCCGTAGACCGTCAGCAGAGTAGACGCGTAGCAGCAACCGACTGGCAGGCGGAGGACGAGCGAAGTAGGACGAAGTGGACGCCGGCCGCTCGTATGCGACGTCCATCGCCGATAGAGAATGCTGCGAGCCCACGCTGGACTGGGGGAGCGTTGGTCTTGCAATTGTACTCGGCCAAAGAGGGCGAGTGAGGTTGAGGTCTCTCGCAAGACGGCGAGGACTTTCGCTTCTCCCTCACAGTGTCGGGGCTGATCTGACTGTCTCGGACAGTACCAGGTGCTTATTTCTAAACTGTCTGGCCTTTCTACAACGAGTAGAGAGCGGAACGATTGGCCAAAAAGGGAACAATTGGAAACGACGTTCCGAATTAAATGGGAACAAGAGCGTTGGTAGGAGGGAGGAAATGATGGCAGGAGAGTTTCAGAACGTGTGAGTATTGCGGGACGGAGACTGTGCAGTACTTCCTCGCCCTAGCCCGACTGATGTTATTGATGTGTGAATAACTACAACAGCCGGGGGTTGCTGCCACAACCCTCTAGATTTTATACAACTTGGGCGATTTTGGACAGGCAACGGTAGTGTGGCGGGCAGTCCGTCAGTGCATCAAGTGTAGCATAACGCTCAAACACACCAAGATGGAGCCAAAGAGAACCTCGCTCAAAAGGAAAGAACACTCGTGCACAACAGCTCTTCCGAACGGACTATAGCATAATACGGCAGGCGCATTCCTCCGTGGCGAGCATTTCGTGCCGCGAGGGCGTTCGACGACGAAACCCACTGGATACTCTGTCGCAGGAGGACGATCTCACTCAAATATGGGCTGTAGTAGGCTGTAGTAACGTATGTGGTCGATGGCCACATGTGAGACTCTAGTCGCGATGGTGCGTCTTGGACAACTAATTCTACTAACCGCCCGCTCTTCGCAACGACCGAACTGAACTCTACTACAGACGAACACGGAGAGTCGGAATGAAATCAGGTGACCCCATTCGAATACCGTATGATTTGGTGTCATTTTGTGTAGCAAACTACTCACCGCAAGCCTGTCCATTGCGGGGTGCCTCCTCTTCAAAAACAAAGCGATCTCTCTATGTGGCGTAGCCATAGCCATGATGCACGAAGAACGCCCGACGGGACAACAAAAAGAGGCAGCCAGGCACGCGAGTGGATCAAAACGTGTGGATCACGAACAAAAAGCTTTGGTCCGACCAAACAACGTCATCTTATACAAACAACTAGATTATGCTGTTTAGAAATACAATAGAAACGATTGATTCGACATTTTAGAAACGACGCCATAATCTTTTGGTTGCTTTGTATGGCGTTGTATGACGGACTGCGACGCTGTGGTGGAGTCGCCATGGTGCGTTGTTTGCCGCCGTTCGAGCGCCGTCAAGTGGCGTAAGCACATGTTCACGCGTAACCATCAGCTGGCAGCCAGAGATTTCCTATTGCAGCAAGTCTCTCGCCTCCAAGATCTCTGCAACACCGCAACGGCCAAGAACACGGCCAAGAACCGGTGGCGCTGCGTGTTTTGCGGCTCTGCGTGGCCCACGACCGACGCTCTGACGCATTTCAGCAGTGCGAAGCATCGACAGCAGGTCGAGGGGTTCTGTAAGCAGTACCGCTGCGATGCGGATCGACAGACGAGGCCTCAGCTCTGGCTTGATTCGGGGCGTCGTCGAGAGGTAGGTCAGGTCGTGTCATACATACATTCTCTATATTAACCTCAAGTGATAAGAGTTACTGTTGCTGTTGCACTGTAGATTGAGACGGCACTTGTTAAGAGAGAAGAGGGGGCAAAACTGAAGCTCAGGGGATGAGCAACAGGGTCAAGTTGCAGTTGAAGTGAACGAACACGTTGAAGTGTTCCTGACGTCGGTAGTGACGAGGCTGCAAGAGGTGCACAGCACTGGTGATAAGACAAATCCTGTTGAGATTTTGACAAGAGAGCAGCAGCAGGAAGTACTATTGGGACCGCAGTTGACGTCGATTAAAGGGGTGCAGAACTTTCGAACAGTCACTTCTTCTGACGATGTTGAACAGAACCCGTTGGGTCGACATGAAGGCAAGAGAGTGTGGGGTGGAGGCATTGTTAAGCTCCGTAAGGCGGAGTGGGTGCCATGGACCATTGATCAGTTGGTAAAGGAGGAGCAAGCTGGACAATCTGGAGATCAACAGGCGGAGAGTGCTGCATATTCGCACCGAGTGACGGAGCTTGCGCGTGGCGAAGGACTAAGTTCCATTTCGTCTGTCTCCTGGCGCACAAGTGTGGGCAATGTGCACACGGCAGCTGTCCCGCCCTGGATGGTGAAGAGTGAAGAAGAGTACAAGCACTGCAATCGTCGTGAGCAAACTGCATTGTCATCGCTGCCTGAAATGAAACAAACAGAGGAGAAAGGCAATAAACGGAGGGACATTTTCTCGGAGCTCCAGAAGAACTCAGACCATGGCCCGGGCTGGCTACCGAATTTTGGTGGTGTCTGGCAAGAAGGTCCTCGATCCAAGACAAAGAAGGCATTTCGAAGTGCCACGAAGACCTCGTGCAATGCAGATCTGTCGCGCTTGATACAACCCAATGCTTCGCAGTCTTCTCGGTCTCAAACATACTCTGCAATGCAGCGTGCGATATCAACTGAATCTCAAACACCGCCACCTCCCTCACCGCCTCCCCACCGCAACCCAAGGCAGTCATTCAACCAGCTCGTGCTGAATCACATTCGAACGACAAAGTGAGAGTCCACGCCACGAGCTGGTGCAACAGACTCCAATCCCATCTCCTATTGTTCATTTGACAAAACCAGACGAGAAAATGGATACAGTGAACTCGCTAGACGCTAAAAGGCTGCTACTGCTAGCTCAAAAGGAGCGTTTACGTGCGAAATTGGCTGCAAGAAGACAACGATGACGAGCAGTAACATTTCAGGAGGGCGTAATATTACTTAGTTTTGATCAAATACACGTTCTGTCACACAGTTGACCACATCTGCTTACTCGCGGCCTCAAAATGAGCATTCTTCTCTGTGCGAAGGTTCATCGACGCTGCGAGAAGGTCGCAGACATCCGGAAGACTCATTTCGCACGGCGCACGCTTCACGAGACCGCCATCGCACAGGACTGGGTTGTCGTGCACTTTCACATTGCACGGAATGGACAGCACATAACGAGCCAGTCGCGCTAAGAAAGGATACTTCATGCGCATGTTTTGCCACCACTCCAATGGATTGGCACGCAGTGGAATGCTCCCTTCTTCCTGGAAAAATGACACCTCCACTTCCAGTAAGTTGCTAGACTTCGTAATCTCCAGCGATGTTTTCGATGAGCTCAGCAGCATTTCTTCTTGGGCGCAAGATGTCAAATTTGCCTGAAGGTCGTCCCACAAATCCGAGCTCTTGCCGACACCATTTCCGTCCAAGTGGTTGTCTTCTTCGTCCAGCGAGATAGTATTCTCCACCAGGTCGTTACTGTTTTCCTTATCCTTCTTCTTGGTACCAGCAATATTAGCTGCCTCTGCCTTGACCACTTCCCAGAATTCCTGCTGTGATAAAGGACCCTTAATGATAAACGGCCGTGTGCGAGGGTCCAAAATGGTTGCGGACCACAACAGATTAAATGTTTCACGTTTCTCGGTATTCCAGCTCTCTTCAGGAACCGCAAACAAATGCCCAAAGCATGCTGACAAATTCGCATTAGCCAACCCCTCAGTGCCTCTATGTCTTCTGGCAGCTCTCCCACAGGCTCCTTGGTATCATTGCTCTTTTCGGCAAAACCACTGCAAGTGTCTTGCGGATGCTGCAGTTTTTCCAGCAAAGTTGAGATTGAAGGAACGATCAACGACGAGACGAAGTACTTCTCGCCATCCAACTTTGCGGTAGCATCGGCAAATGGCTTCAATAATGTTTTGAGATAGCCAGCTCGTGACCACTCGTACCGTGATAAAGATGAAAGCTGAATGAGCTTAGAAAAATCCGAGATACCATCCTTATGCAACGCAAAGTATTTCTTGAGGGCGCCGCTCGTGTCTACAACAAGCGAGAGCACGTAATAAATCCCACCAACAGAAATGACGAGGTCTCGAAGACGATTGATAAACACCCTTTCGAAAGTGTCCGCGTTCATGCTGCACTTCCGAAGCACTTTCCGCGACACTGCAGATTGCTTGAAGTGCGCCAACAAATGCATAACCTTGTTCATCATGTCTTGATATGTGTGTCCTGTGAGGCTAGTTGGCAACTCCTCAAGAATTTTAGAGGCAACCTCGTCGCTTGGCAAAACGTATATGTTGTCACTGCTGAACCTGCTGCGACAGCTGCGGAGCTACTCTCGACATACTCGCCCTTATCCAGTCGACGGTTTTGAATACCCACAAACGCAGACTCACCTGGCGCTGTCAGTGCCGCGTTGCCTAAGCAAAATTCCCCGAGACGGTGACTTCGTTTATCGTGGCAAGCATAATATTTTGTAGCAGGGTTGGAACGCTCTCCAAAAACTTCAGCTTGTGAACCGCACAGAACGATCGATATTCGCTACAAGGAGGCTCTATGGCGAGCATTTGTGGCATGTATCTGCACGGAGCAACACGCATCATGGCCCTCGCCAGTTCTTTATCTCTCGCGAGCTCTGTTGAAATCAAATTTTCTGAACTGGCGTGGTGGACTTCGACCGACGAAACATGCAGACACCGACGGAACGGATTAAACTCTGGGTCCAGTCCAACCGCAAAAAGCGCGAGAAAAACCATTCCACCATCGCCAGAGTTACCCCTGGACAAAGCCGAAGTTCCCACCACTGTGTCGTTCTCGCCAGCACAGTCTGACGACCGCCACTCCGAAATCATGAGGTGTGCAAAATCCGTCATCTTCATCTGCATCACAGTGCGAACTTTCACCTCTGCAGACATTTTCTTGGCATATCCAAATGCAATTTCCTTTGCAAACAGCGCGAAGCTGTTCGAGTCGTCCACATATCCCCGGACCCTCCAGAGCATTCTACCATCAAATTCCTAAACGCGTGGCTCGAACACAACTCGAACGGCAGCATCTCGTACAAACACAGATACCCCATTGCCTCCCGTACTTTTTCGGATTAAAATTCCCAGAGAGCACTGCGCCAGCAGCAGCACCTGCTCCCATCTCTGTCTGTCTACCACCGGTAGTCTGCTGTAGCATGGGCTGATACTCTGGGAACAAATGTGTGAAGTTCCCTCTCTTGGCCTTCTTGACAGCCTTCTGCATTGCAGCAGCCCCCTCTCCCTCTTCACTCTGTGTCATCAACTTGTCCTGGTCTTCCTCAGCAGTAGGCAGCAGCTTCTTCTTTCGTCCGCGCTTCTTGGCCCCAGCCACTCGATGCATTTGCACGCTCTTCTTCTCACCCGCGTGTTTCTCGTATACTTGTGGGTGGTTTTCCTTCAGATGACGCCACAGATTGGACGTCACGCTCTTGCTGAAGCGCACGCAGGCTTTGCGCTCCAGTTTTCCCTGTTGTCTGCACAGTTTGCATCTTGCAATGGACGATTCCTCTCGACGCTTGGAGCTGAAACCTTCCTCGATCTCGTACCAGCGGTAGACGGCGGAGATGTTGGAGCCTCCTCTTGAGCGAGTGCTGCTGCTGACTGGGGAGGGTTTATTCGCACTGGATGCTGCAGCTGACGGTTCATTTTGGTGGGTCTGCAATAGCGCTAGTGCCTCGTCGTCGTCGTCCTTGGGTGCCTCGATCTCCAACGTCATGTCCGCGACGTCCGACACCGCCGTGGAGGCCTCATAGAGCGCCGAAGTAGGACTGCTCATGGTTAAACTGAGCTTCAATTCAATGAATGGTTACTGCGATTCTTTAATGTGGACCACATGTTTACGTGTGATGTACATAAATTCAATTTTGCTGTTACCCAATTTTTGGTAACAACAAATATGAACGTGGTGGCGGAGATCCAGCGTTTGAATGAGCGGGAGCTGGAGCTGGGCGTGACTGCGTCGGCGTCATGGCACCACAAATACCGTGAGTCTGCGTGGCTATTCATCGGAGGATTGTCCTTCGAGCTATCTGAGGGCGACGTGCTGTGCGTCATGAGTCAATTCGGAGAGATTGAAGACATTCACCTGGTTCGGGACGCCAAGACTGGCAAGTCCAAGGGCTTTGCGTTTATCAAGTATGAGAACCAGCGTAGCACTGTACTGGCGGTGGACAATCTCAACGGCTTCCGACTGCTGGATCGGGTACTGCGTGTGGACCACGTACTCAAATACCGACTGCCCAAGGAACTGCAGGAGGACAGCGACGACAGTGACGAGGAGGAGAAGGAGAGGAAGCCCCGAGGACTGCCAGGACACGCCTACGAGGGCAAGGAATTGGCTTCGGAGTTTGATATTCAGAAAGGTGTGGACGTGTTTAAGGCTCCAGAAGAGACACACAAAGAAAAGAAAAACGGAAGCGAGAGGAGAAGAAGAAGCGGAAGACAGTTAGGAAGATGCAAAAGATTGAGAAGAAACAGCAGAAACTCATGGAGCAGGTGCAGCTACGACGACGAGAAGCGGGATTACGTGAAGAGAGAGACGTGACACAGGAGGACAAGGAGACAGTGCAGTCGAGTGCGACAGGATGGCGCGGGCGATTGGAGCCGTCTGCACCGCGACCGCGACGAAATGAAAGGCAACAGGAGGATGCGAGAGAAGCAACAGAACAAGAGCTACGGAGGCATGAGCCGTATCCGGTAGACAAATGAAAGCGGCAATCGCTGCTAATCTAAACTATTCGTGTTCAATTCTTTCAATACGAGATCAGGGCGCTATAGATGTGGTATCCGACTTGGTGCTTTCTTCACTTTGAGGTGTTTGAAATCATACACCTGCAGTACATTTCGGGGTTGTGAAGTTCCTACCCGTTTTCTTCTTCATCCCGCATGTCCTCAGGTAGGTCGTAATGTCGCTGGCCACTCGAAACTGCGAGCACGGCTCTGGAAGGATCAGGGAAGAACGATACCCCGTTGGCACAGTCCGGTAACTGGAGGTGTTCATCTAACAGCGCACCAGTCAGTACATCGTAGAGCATCACGCGACCCGTGCGACTCCCAGTAGCGAGATATCGTCCACCACAATGCAAGTCGAACTCCACGCGCTGGTTCGTGTCCGCAACACGGTTAAACGTGTGCAAGATCTCGTTGGTAGCACGAATATCCCAGCAATGAACCCGAGCGTCGCGACGCGCAGCCGTAAACAGGAACCTTCCACAGGGCGAAAATCGTACTTGGGAGATACCGCGACCGTCGTGATCCCGTAGTGCCAAGAGCTCCTCGCCTTCGTCTTCAGTATACACACAGGTCGTACCTGCGTACGATCCAGCAGCATAAATTTTGGAATGGTCTGGATTGAAATGCAGCGTGCTAATGAGCCCGCGCTGGCCCTTCCGGGAGCGTCGAGTCTTGCTCAGCGGTCTCGCTCGGAAGTCCCGACTAGGCTGGGATAAGTCAAAGAAGCGGATCATGCGGTCGAAACCGGCAAAGAGTTTATCCCCGTGGAGTTAAACGTCAAGCTTTGAGCACTGGCGAGCTCGTCCATATGGTCGTAAGCTCGATACGAAGCCCGTAACGCGCCTGTATAGGCGTCCCACAAGTGCACAGGCTGGTCACGACTGGTGCTCACGAAGATGCAGGACGCTGGGTCTGCAGACGTCATAAAAAGGGTACCAGGCAACATCATATACTGCTCCAGCCTCTTTCATCTGTAGGATACTGGAGCTGGATTGAGTTGCATCGTTACTGGAGACTTCAAACAGTCGCAATACGTGGTCGTCACTGTTGCTGAGCAGACAGAGACCGTCGGGAGAGACCTGCACACCTTTAGTGAAGTTGTTACTGCAGGTAGAGGACACCGCAGAAAATTCCTCATGGGAGGTGAATAGCAGATGTGGTCGCATTGTATCCAGGTGCGTGAAGTACTGGGGCTCAGCTGCAGGAGCAGCAGTGGTGTTCATGGTCGGGTCTTCTTGCTCCATTGTGTCAATCCAGAATGGGGTTTATTAGAATCTAGGTATATTTTTGGGTAATATATGTGGTGTGGTGTACAAAATTAGGTCAAAGTTATTATAGGTGAAAAGCCGCTAAAAAGCTTGAAAATGGAGTGTGACATCAAGACGTCGGCTGTAGTGCCGCCTACGTCGGCTGATAAGCCTCTTTCTTCCAGCACGGATGGCTTTATGCATTGCCAAGATAATATTCTCTTCCTGATACAGATAGATTGTCTGGAACGCCCTCTAACGCACATAACAATACTGTGAAGGTGGTGTTCCTAACCGTTAACGACGTGTACGCGCTCTTCCCGGACTACAATGGCGTCGGTGGGCTCGCAGAACTTGTGACTATGTTGCGTTCTATTCGGCAACGGATTTCTGCCGACTCTCATGTGCTTTTCACATTAAATGGAGATTTTCTATGGCGTTCGGAACTCGATCGCAAAGACAAAGGGTGCGTAGATACATCCCCATCCTCCATCGAAATGGTTAATAGTCACGATGTTTAATCGTCGTGGTTTGTGTGGACACAGAGCACACATGGTGGAGCTGTTGAACTATCTAGGCGTCGAGTACGTGGTAGTGGGTAACCACGAGTTCGATTTCGGGGCTGAATTCATGACAGAACTGCTCGCTAATGCAAACTTCAAGTGCTTCGGATCGAACATTCGATCATCCAGCAATGGGGAGCTATTTCCTGGTCTTATGGATACGTGTGTGGTCCCTTTACGTAATGGACTACGACTTGGTCTCTTTGGGGTCTCCACTACGGTCACTGCCAAGGACCCATTTGCAGGACCAAGCGTGGTGTTTGAGGATGAACAACCACATGCAACCCGATGTGTGGAGGAGCTCAAGGCTCAAGGAGTCAATGGTATCGTGGCGCTCACTCATTTTAAAGTGGCAGATGACGTGCGTCTCGCTATGCATGCACCTGGTATTGACCTCATCTTGGGCGGTCATGATCACATCCCTATGACATGCTCAGCTGGTCAAACGCTCATCCACAAATCAGGGATCGATGCGCTTTGGTTAGGCGTTGTAGAGATGACTCTGACGGCACCAACAATGTCTGAGGAGACAAAAGCTCAAGAAACTTCGGTACAGGTGGGGTTCCAATGGCACATGTTGCTGAACCGCGGATACCAGGCAGACCCAAGATGCTTAACAATTCTGAACAGGTATGCTCGCTTCGTTGAGCAAGACGAGGAAGCACAAGGGAAGCTGGAGCCATTGGGGATGGCACTCACTGCTTTAGATGGGCGACGTGTGACGTGCCGTACCCAGGAGAGTAACTTGGGCAACCTTATTGCTGATGCGTTGCGTGAAGGGTTAAATGCAGACGTCGGGCTGGTGAACGCTGGATACATTAAAGGTGACCAGTTAAACGCCCCTGGGCTTGTCATCACGCGCAAATGGCTCGAAAGCTATCTTCCTCTTGTAAAACCTACCGTAGTCGTAGAGATATCACTGCGGGACCTGGAGGTTGCACTGCTGTACTGGTTACGCAGGCATCCTGCTATGAGCTCTTCGCAACCACAATTCTCTGGCCTTCGTGTGGTTTACGACATTACGCAGCCTTCAGCACCAGTTATTTCGTCGATTCGTTTGGTCAAGGAGAAATATCAGGGTGATGCTGATGATAGTGGTGAAAGACAAAGCCCAGGAGGATGTCAAGAAGAGAGTAGAGCTAGCATGGATCGCCTTGTCACTATTGCGATGCCATTACTGAATACTATGGATGGGTGGCATTTCTTTGCGGGCGCTCGGCAGTTGTCCTCCGGGTCAATTGTACGCGATCTGGTTGAGAGTTTTATCCGGAAGCGACAGCAAGTTGCTTACGCTCCACACGAAGGTCGCCTGCGCGTTATCACATCAACGTCGTTGACATCACACCCAAGCCACTCATCCTCGTTGTGAAGTACTGACCTTCGTTGCAGTTGGATTAATCCTGTAGCTTAGCCGAATGCTTCGTCGTTCTGAATGTTAGAATCAAAATCAAACCCTCGCGATGCCTAAAACATTTGTAGCCTCCACCGTCTGGTACACAGGATCGTGTCCTTTTATTTGCATCCCTGCAGGGTCTACTCCTCCAGCGTCAACTCCAAATCACCACCACGATCAGTGGCGATCACAACGTGTAAGTGATGGCGGAGATGCTCCGCGTGCGCAGACATCACGCCAAAAAATACCGTGCCACCTCATGCGTTTGACTTTGTCTAATGAGTTAGCCAGTAGTTGTGATGCGCACGGGCCTGGACAAATCATCGCGTTTACTTTTACATGGTTGACTCAATAAATTCGTAAAGATAGTAGCTCAGGGAGTACTACCCATCTATGGTGTCGCGGTGCCTTGGAGCCTCTCAGTGAGCATTTGAACGAATCGGTGGTCTTTTCCGTGCGTGATCCGCAGAATACGACGTGCCTCCGTTAAGTATTCCAATGCCTTTGCCTGATCATGTTCAGTACCCATTCGTGCAAGCTGACTTTGAAGATCGCCAAGCGTGAATAAATGGAGACCTGTCATCGGGTGATTGACGTTGTACACATGCTTGTAAAACTCCAGCATGCGCTCCCCATAGAGGACAGCCTCCTCCACGCTACCACGTTCCATTTCAGCACTAAAAGGGTCGAAAATGTCTGAAGCAGCGAAATGTTGTAACGGTGTAGGGTGCTGCTTTGCTGTAACATCAGTTGCTTCAGGGCATCGATGTGTTCCTGCGGCTTCTTGACAGGGTCCGGAGAATTAGCAGTGCGACTTGTCGCATCACGAAATTGCTGAAGCGATCGTTCCATACGTTCTTGTCGCCGTTGAGTCCACTGTTCTTGCGGGACACCATCAATATCAGCATCGAGGAAGGCATCAAAACTCCCTGAATCCTGTAGAGGCTGCGAACAGCGGGAACACGTGCAATGAAAATGATACTTGTGCTGTAGACGCTGTTGCCGCTCACGACGAGGTAGCGCAATATCCACTTCAAACGAAAAGCAGTGTATCATGTCAACATCTAAAAGCACGACAATGAAAACAATTCTGCTAGGGAACCAACCGTAAGTTTGTGCGATCTCTTGACCGGCCTTGATGGGCACCATCGCTCGAAACTCCATCTCGAGGGTATTTGGCACGAAGCTGTGGTGACAATCAAGGATTAAATAAAAGATAAATAAGCTTCAGCCGTCGTCTCCAAGATCAAAATCACAACCACGTACGTTACAGCACAATTGGGGTCACAGCTATGGTTGACCATTGCGCCAAGAGGGAAGCAACCAGCACCAAGCTCCAGCAGCAACTCATCGCAAATTGAAAAGTTGTTGTTGCGGAACCGGCTCAGCATCCGCTGCAACTGCTCAATTGAGTTTCCATCTGTACACGTAAAAATAGTATTTCAGCCTCTTTATCAGCAACAACAGCAACAAAAGCATTATCTGTCAGGGCAAGTAAACGCTGCGTTCTCACCATCCACGAGCTTGAGTTTCTGCGCCAAGCCTGCCAGCAGCAGCAGCTCCTGGTCCACCATATCCTCCTGGTACCAGACCAGGTCCAAGGGTGACACATTGTCCACTCTCTTGTCTGTGCGTCTCATCACCCGTCCAAGCAGCAGCACATCTGCCACCTGGTCGCTGCGTAAACCCAAGGACGCCAACTGGGCCAGACACTTGCACTCTCGACGATGATCTGGTTGCCAGTCCTGCTGTTGACACGTCCGGGAACCTACATAGCAATAACCGTATTAGTACTATATAATGTATTATACTATCAATTGTAGTAGTACGTACAGTAATACGCAGTGCGGCATCGGCCACAGCGGCTCAGAGAGGGGCTACTACCGCTAGCGAAGCATTTGTGGCAGTGGGAGTTCCATAGTTCCGGTAGAAGCACGGCTGCTGAAGCTTTCGTATGCAGCGCGAGGTCCCCAACCGCCAGTTCTGTCGAGGCGGCGACGTGTCGACCGCGATCCCCGAGACGTCCGTATGAGTCCGAGTACTATTGCTCACAACCTGCACAGAAGAAGTCATAATCGCGAATGGCTACACAGTTCACTTGATATTTGTATGTATAGTAAAACGCTGGATAAAATGACCGTACGTAATTCCAAATGTAAACTTCCCTTATTATCGTAAATAAAAAATAAAAGAAGGCTATATATGTAATTAAAGGTCCACATACAAAATGCGAGTATAGCTCCCCCTTCCTCGCTATTATAATTCCTTGGGGTTGAGCGAGACCTTTCTGGAATTCTCTGCAACGGCCGCTTCTTGTGCAGGCTTGGCAGGCGTCAAGGGCCTACGCACCGCGCTGAAGCCCGGAAAAATATCTTCTACACATCGCGATCTACGTGCTAGCCGTCGCTCACGTCTCGTCCGTGTCTCTGGACGCCACAAACCGAGGTACGCCTAGCCGTAATTTACCGAGGGGGACCATCCGTCGGCGTGCTACCGTACGCCCCGCGGCCTCCAACGCCCCTTTGATAGGTTTATATATTTTCGTTTAGTATGGGGCTGCGTTTGGATCTCCAGGGGCGCCATTTGATGCGTCTGGAGTGGTGTCTTCCTGTCTGCCTAAGTAAATTACGGGAATTTATTCCTCGGCAGGCTGGGGACCCCGTTATTGTAGTTTTCTCCAAATATGCAGCGCCCCAGAACAAGTAAACTTTATTGCCAATTGAATAGAGAACTAACTTGTTTTATTTGGCGCTGTGATTTGCTTCTGGTGGTGCAGGACCTTGCAGAGTTTAAGACTTGGTCGGGTGTTCAGAGAGACCTCATTGCGGACTGCAACTTGTGGGTCTATTGACTCAAGGAAATCACAGTTGCAATTGCAAGTGGACCGAGAGCTTGCTGCTGGGAGCACCACACGAGTCAGTTACACTAGCTCATGTCTGTTCCCCAGCAATCTATGCCCTCTGTTTCTCAGTATGCACCAAAACCCAAAGTAACTGGTCATTCTGATTCCACTTCCACTACACCAACAAGCAACGTGCGTTGTATGAATGTGATTTATAGTGGCTGCAGTGCGTCTCCTAATACTGTTTTGGATTTTTGTCCAGGCCATGAACCCAAGCACCTCAGGAGACTTAGTTTCGCAAGCACAACCTACGCCAAGTTCAAGCGTCATGACTGCAGCCAGTCCATCCCCGGGACAAGTACAGCATCCGGAGGAGGTGATCTAATCACAACTGCAGGAGCAACAACAGATTGAGAGATAAAGACGCCGACCGGAGTGCTCGGCAGCAAATAGCACGGATCATGTGGGTGTTTGGAACGACCTATGTTGTTGTTGTGCTGGAATATTGGAGACTTGGTGGCTTACTGTGGTAATTTTGTGCAGTTTGACGTTGATAATGAAGAGTGCTAACCGACCGACTTCCGTCAACTATAACCCCGAGAAATTGCAAGGAGATTAGAGCATACGCTGTACATGGGGCTCCATCGAAACAAGAGTACAGTAACGTGCAGACATTGAAGGCGCGACTGCAGCAAGCGTTGGATAATTCAAGGAGAAGGCAAATGCAGCAGCAGCAGGCCAGATTACAGCAGCAGCAACAGCTTCAAGCATCGGGAGTGTCGTCAACAGATTCTGTTCAGCAGCAAACGCAAGCTCAACTACTTCAACAACGACAAATGGCACTACTTCAGAGGCAGCAACAGCAGCAAATGGCTGCGCAGCTGCACAGTCAGCGAGCAAATTTCCAAGCTGTTCCGTTTCCTGGAGCGTCATCTGCAATGGGCCAGTCAACCTCCATTAGCCAGCCACTCCAAATGCCGATGAATATTTCGCAAATGGCGACGAAGACTCCAGGATCGGTGACGACTGTAAGTACTGGGCCAACAAGTACTACTACGTCCGCCAGTAATGGAACTGGAGCAGCGGGAGTGAGCAACTCAATTCTGGATGAGTTAGAACGGGAGGCAGACGAAATGGCGAATGGAGTGAATGATCAGCCATTGTCAATGCCTGAATCCGAGCTTCAAGCTGCTACGACACCCACTGCGTCAATGGGCACATCAACTGGGAATAACTTTGTGAACGTGACACCAACTTCTGCCTCTCCAGCAGTAATGCCTGGTGTCAGTTCAAGCCCATTCAACGCAGTCCCTCTGAGCATGCCGCCTGAAATCAGTGTAGCATCCACTGCGATAGGGTCGTCCGCTGGTCTTGTGCAACCTGCTTCCTCGATGGCTAGCGCAGCCCCAGCGACTACCACTGCTGGAACGAACCTTTACCACGGGATGAATCTGACTGGACCGCAAATTCAGCAAATCCAGCAAATCCAGCAAATGCAGCAGCTTCGACGGATGCAGCAACTTCATCAACTTCAGCAACAACAGTTGAACAATGGAAAAGTTAGCGCTGCCCAACTTCAGGCCAGCAGTACGATGGCCACCAGTGGTGCCATGGGCACTCCGACGTCTGCAGCTACTGCCGGAAGTGGGGCTTCGTCTGGATTAATTCAGATGAATGAAGCGTCTATTGCTCAGAAGCGGGAAGAACTTAAGCGAAGGTTGATCCAGTTAAAGCATGCACGAACGTGCACGACAGGAGAGTGTACAATCGACTATTGCAGTCGTACGAAGGCCTTGCTGTCACACGTATCGCGCTGCGCGAATGCTCAATGCACAACGCTCGGATGTAAATCGACACGGCAATTGCTATCGCACTTTCGCAAGTGTCGTAACCTGCAATGTGACGTTTGCAGCGCTATCCGGCCTCAATGAATGAGAGTGAGCAGCAGCTGGTACTTCGGCGCCAACAGGAGCGACTCTGTATGCTACGCCATGCTAGTACCTGCTCAGCTCAGCAGTGCATTCTTCCTTATTGTGCAGGAATGAAAGTGCTCTGGAAGCATATCTGTGAATGCCATCAGCGGCAGTGTCGAACAGATCACTGTATCTCGTCACGCTATGTGCTATCGCACTTCAAGCAGTGCAACAAGATGATTTGCGAGGTATGCGGTCCTGTGCGGAAGGCCATTAAAGTTGTGGACTCTTGTCGAGGGAATCCTGGTCAGCTCCAGTTGACGGCATCCCAGTGTCCTGATGGGGTTCGCGGGCTAATCAAAATTATGAACACCACAACTGCAACAGTTCCTGCAGGCGTGCCTGCTTCCGCTTCTGGTACAGCAAGTAAGCTAGGGGTTGCTGGCAATGGTGTGGCAGCAAATAACCAGGCGAACGTGAAAACTGAAGAAAGCGCACAAGGTGGCACAGCGGCAGCTAACGAAGCGTTAAAGTCGAGGGCAGGTACAGCAGGTGTCAAGGAGACCAGTTTATTGGAAGAGATGAAGAAAAAGCCACTGAAACTCCAAACTGAAAAGGAGAAAAACTGCGGCGGAAGGAACAAGCGAAGATTGCAAAAGCCCGTGCTCAGGCAAAGCTGCAGCAGCTGCACAAGGAGCGTCAACTGCTAGCGCGGTTTCGACGTCATCTGGTGCGTTGGTTGCACAACCTATTATGCACAACGGCCTCGTGGTTCGAGGCACTCAGGCTGACCTACGCAGCGACCACCGTGTCTCGCACCAAGACATTTCATTCTTGGACTCGATGACGGTGGGCCAACTGGATGAACATATTCGGTCGCTGAGGTTCAACTTTTGCGGTCATATTACGATCGCAGAGCTGAAGACTCGATTGATGCCTCTGCTTACGAAGCTCATGGACAGCGAGTATGGCTGGACATTTAATAATCCAGTGGATCCTGTGCAATGGAACATCCCGGACTACTTTGACATCATCAAATGTCCAATGGATCTCGGCACGATCAAGAAACGTTTGGAGAACGACCATTTCAATAGCGTGGAGGCATTCGCAGGTGATGTGCGCTTGGTGTTCGAGAATTGTATTGCCTACAACAGCAGCACAAACAAGTTCAACATAGCCGCCAAGCAGCTGCTCGCTTCGTTTAACAAGTCACTGGCGGCGCTCAAGAACCAGCTCGAGAAGCAACTTTTCAAGCGCTGTGAACAGCGTCGCGAGGAGATGTGTCAATTATGCGGCGGGGATTCATTTAAGTTTGCACCGTGCATGCTTTTTGCAGTGGTCCGTGCGCTGGTCGTATTCGACGACATACGCATTATTACAGTGATCCTCGTGGAGAACACCATTGGTGCTCAAGCTGCTACAAGCAGATGAAGGACGGCCCAATTGATATGTCGCTGTTGCCTCAGCTATCTACTGCGGCTACCGAAGGAACACCTGCTCCAGGTGGTGCCAGCGTGGCAGTGCCGTTTGATGGAGTACTAAAAAGTCATCGTTGGTGAAACGAAAGAACAGCGAAGTCGCGGAGGAACCGTGGGTGGAATGCGATTCATGTAAGCTGTGGTATCATCAAATTTGCGCGTTGTTTAACGAGCGTAATCACGCGATCTCCGGTGAGCAAGAGCCGTTCGTATGTCCCATTTGTGTGAAAAAGCAGCGTGCTGCGGGCGTTAAACCGTCATTGGACAATGGGCTTAAGGCTAAGCGGTTACCTATCACGCGAATGGCCAAGTTGATTGAAACTCGTGTACTGGAGGCTATTGAGCAAGCAGGCAAGGACGAGGCTGTACGTATGGGTAACATGGGCAACTCGGACAGCATTGGTTTCTCCAATGGTGTGAAAGAGTCTGCATCTGATACTCAATATGGCATTACAATTCGCGAAGTCCTGAGCGTTGACAAGCAGGTGCAGATCAAACCAAGAATGGGCAAATTATTAACGTCGAAATTTGGAAAGTCCAGGAAGTCTGCGATTGGTTCCGCTGCTGGACAGGTTGGAGAGACTGGCCAACCCAAGTCACTGAAGCGCCCACGTCCAACTTCCGATGGAAACAAGAAGCGGCAAGAGAAGAAGGCTGATGCGTCTGCAGCAGCCCTGTCGTCTTTGTCTCTCCAGTTAACGTATCGATCACGATGTATCTGCGTTTTCCAGGAACTGGACGGTGTGGATGTATTAATCTTCACCCTTTACGTACAAGAGTATGGTCCAGAATCCTTATCACCTAACGCCGGCCGTGTGTATGTGTCGTACTTGGACTCGGTAAATTATTTCCAGCCCAAAAACTGCGCACACTGATGCACCAGCAAGTGATGTTAGGCTTCTTGGAGGATTGCAAAGACCGTGGGTTCCATACATGCCATATCTGGTCTTGTCCACCACTTAAAGGCGATGACTATATTTTCTTCTGCAAGCCAGAGAACCAGAAAATTCCGAAGTCGGCGCGGCTGCGTCAATGGTACCAGAAACTATTGCTGCAAGCCAAACACGATGGACTTGTGGTGAATATCTCGAACTTGTACGCTGAATACTACATGAAGAAGAAGGCAGCACACGAGCTTCCCTACTTTGAGGGGGACTATTGGCCGCGACTCGCCGAGGATCTCATCAAGCAACTGGAGGAAAAGGACTCGGGCAACCGAGGCAAAACTGGTGCTGCGGGAACAGGTGACTCTGCTGCTGCTGGAGCAAGAGTGGATACCGCTGGTGTGGGCGTAGCGAGTGGCTCGAACACACCGATGAACCGGTCACCATTGCTAAGTGATGCAAGTGGACACAACGAAATTGGTGCCGCAGCTGATGGGTCGGACTCTAAAGCTCCGACGTCCAAAAGGGATCAATGACACCCAAAGCGAGTTCAAAGAGCAAGAGCAAGCGCAGCAAACAGAGTGCTCTTGTCCCCGAACCTACGGTGACTAGAAGCAGTGCATCGAAGTCGCGCTCGAAAAAGGGCGGCAAAGCGGAGCGCTCTGGAAGCAACTCCAAGAATGTGATTAATAACGACCCCCTCATGCAGAAGCTGAAGGGTATTCTGGAGCCGCAGAAAGATGATTTTTTCGTGGTGGACCTGTACCCGAAGTGCCACAAATGTGAAGTGGCGATTGTTCATGAAGGCTATTGGGAGCTGAAGACAGTGCCTCCACCAGCATCTGTTGCCAATTTGCTGGATGCTGCCAAGAAGACCCGAACTTCTTCGTCGAGCTCACGCAACTCGCCGCCACGCCACTACCATTACTATTACTGCAGCACCTGCTATGATACCAACAAGACGCAGCTACTGCATCGCGTAGAGGTAGCTGGCAACTGTGCGAAACGTGCCAGAGACTTGAGCGAACGTATTCTACCGCTGAACGAGAAGGCAGCCGCTGCCGAGCTGGCAGAACTAGATCTGCAGGAGATTAAGTTCGAGGCTGCTCTGAAGTTTGTCGACCCCACGAAGGAGGTGAAGAAGGAGCCTTGCGTCAAAGTGGAAGGCAACGTGGAGTCGGCAAATGAACCATCCGAGGACACGAAAACCGGGACAGCTGAGGAGAAGGACAAGCAAGGAGAAAGTGACGCGAAGGATTCTACTGACGCCAGTGCTGCAACTGATGCGAGTAGTGATGTTGCTGGTGATACAGCTGAAAGCAAAGTTGCTGAGGAATCTGGGTCAGTTGCTCCCGTTTCTACAGAAACTCCTGCTGCCTCTTCGACTGAGGAGAAGCAGAACGAAGAAAAACAGGAGTCAACTGAAAATGATAAAACGGCACTCAGCAAGGAAACGAAGACAGAGACAAAACAGAGACAAAGACAGAGACAGAGACAAAGCCAGAGACATCTGCGGTGAAAAAGGTTGGACACGAAGAATTGGACGACTTGATTATGCCGTGTGAAATCTTCGACACTCGCGAGGCTTTCCTCCTGTACTGCCAGAACAACCATTGCCAGTTTGACCAAATTCGACGCGCAAAGCACTCTTCCATGATGGTGCTGTACCATTTGTTCAACCAAGGCACGACTGGCTTCACTTTCAGCTGCTCTAACTGCAAAATGACGCTGCTGAGTGGGAACCGCTGGAATTGCTCGATCTGTCCGGTGTTCAACCTTTGTGACGCGTGCCATACCAAGACCAAGCACGAGCATCAATTGCACTCGTTCAAGATAGTGGCAATCCCGCGGCCAGATGCTGAGGTGACTGCTGAGTCTACAAAGCCTATAGGTGCCGTCTCTAACGGTGGCAGTGCTGCGACTGGCCGCACCATTAAGCGTGAAGCTGGTAGCTCAGAGCTGAAGCGCACAAAACATGCGAAGCACGCAAAGGGACAGGGAAGAAGGCCAGCGGCACGCGCAAACGCAAGCTGCACCAAAGTTCTCCGATCACGACTCCAAGATCCGTGCCAGCGATAAAACCGGAGGTGGCGTTAGCGCCAACAGCTGCAGTGGGCAACGCTGCCTCAGCAGCCGCCACATCGACTGCCACGGCTGCTACAGTTACCTCTAGCGCTGCGGCAAGTACTCCGAATGGCGATGGTACGGAAGGCGACGCAACCAAGAAGAGGCGGATCCACAACATCGACCCGCAGCTTTTGTTGCAGCTGGAGCACGCAAGCAGTTGCACGGTGCCCAACTGCGCTTTCTTCAACTGCAACCGCATGCAGGCGATGCTGAAGCATGGCGCTGTGTGCGAACAGCGTCTCGCAGGACCGTGCGTGTTGTGCAAGCGCATCATCGGGCTGCTCTCAGCGCACGCGCGTCAATGCACTAAGGATTATGCTTCTTGCAAAGTGCCACGCTGTGCTGACATCCGTCGTCATTTCCTGGTGCAGGTCCAAGCTCGCCAGCAACAACTCCAGCGTGCGCGACAATTGCAGACAAAGCAACAGGCGGCGAGCGATGCAGCAGCGCCTGCTGCTGTTGGCGCTGCCACTGCTACTGCAAGCAGCCAGGAAACGAAGGATGCAACTTCGTAGACATATTGCGAAAACGTGACGTGGTGTCTGTTGTGAATTGAAGTAGTTGGTCGGATCGTTATTAAGATCCGCTGGCGTAGACAAGCATTACGAAAGAGAAACAAAAGCTTGGCGTTGGCGGAATAGCAAGATAGATTTAGGATAGGTGTGGTGCCGAGTTGTCGAAGATGGCTCGAGCCCACTCGTTTTGCAGAATGATACGTATTATGTTTTGTTTAGTGCGGTAACAACCATTTCGTCGCCTAGTGTGGCTGAAAGGCTCAAGGCTACGTGCTCATGGCTATTACTCCGCGTCCAGAAAGTGGCTGGAGTCAACGACTCGCTTCTGTTGGCAGTAATGGGCTCCACAAGTCGGACACGCTCGAACACTGCAGCTGTGAAGGCAGCACTTAGATGCGCTGTCACTTCGGCGGCCCCCAACGTCTCCAGAGCAGTATGCCATTTTGCATCAATGGTACGGTCCTCTGCTTTGGTCGTTCTCACTTCATCAGAGTCGTGTGTTCGAGGCGTTCCAGTACTCTTGTTTTTGGTTTGTTTGAGATGCAATGGAAGCACGATATCCTGCTGATGGTTAATTGTCTTGGTGTCTGCTGTCGTCGAGATGCCGCCTGGGTTTAGATCTTGACAAAATAACTATAGCATAAGATCGATAATGCAGACGCTTACTATACCACGGATATAGAGTACACGTGCGAATTGTAGCATTTACCTCCATCATGCGCCACAACAACAGCCGAACGAGTGGTGGCAGCCTCTCCATCGCAGTGGTTGCTGCCTTTCGATCTACTGGCGTTGTCCGTGGTGATCTGGGAGAAACACTCCCTGTTGCCGAGGGAACCAACAGTGCGTGCCACGAAATCGGAGCCACTGCCGCTATTTGAGTCGCCAGGTCCCTCAAAGTTTCTGAGAGAGCTTCAGCCCGCACGCTGTGCTGAAGTCGGCGGATGGCAAACTAGCCAAATAGCGACAATAAAATATTAGCATTGGGCTTCGAGCCTTGATCAAGATTTGCAATAGTAGTGGCCCCACTCGATCGTGGCTTTGAGGTAGCTTAACAGTGATCCGTTTCTCGAAAGGAACCAACTGGATTCCACTTGCACTAACTACCACAACGTGCAAAGCTCCTTCGTGTCGTAGCAATAGTTCGCAGCTTTTGGTAGAAGCTCCATCAGTTCAAAAGTGTAGTATTCATGAATCCGTATCAAGCGTTTTTACCTCACCTTGTCCACGCTAAAAATTAACATGATCATCAACACCACAAGTTAGGCATCGCTTTGAAACTTAAGTGACGCAAAGCAAACCACTTACGGGGCAATGAAGTTACGCGCTGTGCTGGAAACTGACCGTGCTGCATGCGCTGGATATCCCTCGCCACCACAAAGTCGACCCCTACGCGCAGTGCCGAGTCTGCCAGCTTTTCGCGGGCTAACAACAAATCGCCATCTTCACACAGCGCTAGCACGTTTTCACTGTCAACTCCGTAGTCGAAGGTGAGGATGTGAAGAAGCTGCTGGAACTCCATGTAGTTCCCATGCTTGAAGTTGTGCAGATGAGGAAAATGCACTAGGAATAGCTATCTAATTGTAACGCTCACGCTCAGATGAAGATCGCGATGAATGAATGGATCGAAAGGCGTTCAACGGTCTCATTACATCGATCGAAGTCTCAGCATTCGCTGAGAAGGGCATCGGTCTCAAAGATGCCATCGTTTTGGCTGACTCACCAAAGGGATTTTTAATCATTGTGATCTGCTTCTCTGATATCCTTGCTGAGGCTTGATTTTCACGGCAAATTTTGTGCGTAAATAAGGCATTAACAGTAAGTGCCATTCCGGATACACTGAGGAGGCAAGGCAGTACTGTAGTTGAGGAGGTAGCTGAAGACAGACGCGTTTCCTCTGGGCAACTGTTCTAAGTGTGGGGCTATCAGAAAACCTTGGGACATCCCCATGGTATGGATAGGTGACAATCCAGCGGCTCAATTGTAACCCATGAGTAGGTACCAAGTGTGGACATGTAAGGTGATTGAATGCACCTTCATGAAGACGTGTCACGATGTGGAGTAAGTTGTAGAGTCGATTATTTAAGTTAAAGTGTTAGTCCGTTGGACACTTTTGATATGGCATTTATGTAACTGTTCGTCCCAGGTAAATCAAACGTTTTGTTATTCGGTCCAATCATACGTTGTTCAAATGGGTACATCCGGTCCTTTGGCTCGTCCATACAAAAAATCAGTTGACCTTGGATTTGCGTTTTCGCACCCCGTCGGTTCATTTGGCCATTTGCCACCCAAAGAGCTTGGTCACAACAGAAGACGCGATAGAAAAGACCAACACTCTTGCTTTTTAAAATCTTCACTACTCACTCTCACTCTCCCTCACTCTCTCTCTCTCCTTCGATGGCACTTCGGCTCGATGCCTCACGCGCGCCTGTGCGCCGGCAAGCAGAGTCGAACTACCTAGACGTGGAACGGGAACTAGCGCTGCATCGACTCGAGTCTTTCCAACACCAACGTGGCCCTTTTGAACTGCTACAAAGCAAATTCGGCTTCCAACAGAGCAGTGTCGCCAATCAAAAGGAAAATTTGGGCTGCTGGATCACAAATTACCAGATGCGAGTACGTTCCGAAGCTCCAGGGGCGCTGCAGAATCTCAAGACTTTGTGACCCGCACAGCACTCGGTCGAGTGCACAAGAAGTTCTTTAAGAACTACGTCCAGTGGTGTCGCTTTCTACGCACTCCGTCGCGAGCTTCTGATCCGGAGAAGGAGAATACAGTCAAGATGGAGAAGGAACTGGCGCTATTCCTGCTGCTTTGGGGAGAGGCAGGCAATCTCCGCTTCATGCCCGAGTGCATCTGCTTTTTGTATCACAATATGGCCGCCAAGATGGAATTCCTGGACTCCATGCCTAATGTTGCTGAGGGTTTTTATCTTAATGAAATTGTACGGCCAGTGTACCAAGTGATTGCCACGATGCGCTCCGCTGCGGCGCCCAAGGGAAAAAGACCGTTGGACCACGAGGATATCACCAATTACGATGATATTAACGAGTTTTTCTGGGCCAACAAGTGTCTCGAGTGTGACGAGATGAATGTGGCGAAGATGCTGGAAGTGCACGACCCAAAGACCTTCAAGGAGAAGCGCAGTGTGTTTAATCCCGTGCTGGCGTTCTTCCGAGTTTGGTACTTTTTGGTGGTGGTTTTTCACCTCATGGTGGTCATTGTGTACGTGGCGTATATGGCAGAAGGAGATAATGACGGTGGACTGGACTTTTTCTTCCGGATCTTTAACAGTGGGCAGAACAAGATCCGAGCTCATGCTTTTTACTCTGTTTTTCTACGATCACGGGTTTATTGGCGATGAAAGTGGCGATGCAGATCTGGCTGTTCGGACTAAGACTGTACAAGGACATGTGGATGGCAGTTGGCGTGTTTTGTCGATTGTTCTGGCACACGTTCTTCTTTGGACTGTTCATGGCTATCAACTTTTCGCCGGATGAGTCGGCGCTCTTTGGATCAATGAGCAGTATGTTGCCTGGAGGCGGCACTGCTGGATCGTACTTGTCGATGGGTTTGGTCTATATTGTTCTGTACTGCATTCCAGTACTAACAGCGGCGACGATCCGAGCGTTCTTCCCGAACGCTATCTGGGGAATCCGGATTGTTAACTCGTTGGATGGCACCAGCCGCCAGTATGGGTCGCCACACGGCCCAGCCGTGGAAGAACTACTCGCAGTACTCGCTGTCCTGGTATATCATCTTTTCAGCAAGTTCTTGTTTGCGCTACAGTTTATGATCCGCCCGTTGATGGGTCCGTCTATCGAGATCTACGATATCACTATTGATGATGATGGTGTATTCCAGTCGGGGCACAACATCATTTTCATCATTGCACTATGGGCTCCTATCTTCGTCGTGTACATGTACGACACGCAGATTTGGTTCATCTTGTATCAGTCGATCGTTGGTCTTATCATGGGAAAGCGCATGCAAATCGGCCATTATGTGGGACTGATTCAGCTGAAGAAGGGCATGTCGTCAGCACCGAAACTGTTTGATGATAAAGTAGTATCGTTGAAGACCAGAAATCCAAACCCAAGCTCCATGACCCCTGTCCCTGGTGGAGACGATTCCGGCGAGCTCCGTCACCGCGATGTTGTACGCTTGCGTTTCGCGATTATCTGGAACCAAGTGGTCGACAATTTCCGGCTGAACGACTTACTGGACGACCGCGAGACGGTAATTTTGCAGTATCGCATTTTGAATAAGGGTGAACGGATCCAAGAGCCAATCTTTTGTTGGCTGGAAAGCTAGTAAAGGCTATCGAAGTGGCAGCAAAAGCTCGTCCCAACAAATGGGACACCGCCACTTTGGTTAAGAATGTGGCCACTGCAGATGCCCTGGAAGGCATGAAGAATGGACTGGAACTTGTACGTGATATTTTCTACTTGCTGCTCGGGGAGGAGGAAGAGAAAGGGGCGTTGAGCGTTCTAGAGTACATCTATTCGTCACCGGACGTTGTTGCTCTGCTGGACCTTACGTACTTGCCTCAACTTGCAGACAACGTGGTCGAGCTCCTCGCTGTAATCTTGGATATGCCTGAAGACATTGCGGCTATCGATACAATTGCGTCTACCCCGGATGAGCTGCGTATGGAGCTTCATGTGCAAGTTGCCCAGGTTGTTGACCGTCTCCGAGCCGTCGCGCTGACCATGGAGCTGATGCTACACGACGATGCTGTCTCTCGCAAGCTGCACAACTGCCGCTTTTTGCAGGCTACGCCTGACCTCGAGTTCAGACCCAGCAGCTCATTAATCTGTACAGAGCTGACGCTATGGCTGAAACGGGGCTGATCGCTGTTCACCCGCGTAGTGATTCTTCTGCGCCGCTGCCACGTTTTGCCCCGAGGACTTTATTTCAAGTTGCACACGGCTGTTCTTCTTGCTTCGTCTGGATGTTGCTAGCTCACTCCCTCGTTGCGAAGATGCTAAGCGCCGCATGGGATTCTTCCTCCACTCTTTGTCGATGGAGATGCCTAGAGTGGATTCGATGGAGGCTATGCCATCTTTCTCGGTGATGACTCCTTATTATTCAGAAACAGTACTGTTCACGCTGGATGAACTAAATAACCCGGTGCACTCGAATGCTCTGTTTGCGGAGTTGGAGAAGAAGCAGAAGGCTAAAGGATTTGACGACCTTACGATTATGAAATACCTCATTACGTTCCACGCTGAGGAATGGAGCAACTTCCTGGAGCGAATGGGAGCGGTGACGCTGGAGGAGGCATTAGAGATCAACTCTACAGAGGTGCGTCTATGGGCTTCCATGCGTGGTCAAACCCTTGCCCGAACAGTTCACGGCATGATGCTTTACGAAGATGCGATTCGCCTGCTGCGTTGGTTGGAGCTCTATTCCCTCCCGGACATGAGCATTCAAGAAAAACTGGAGGAGATGAACCGCATTTCAGCGTTGAAATTCTCCTACATCACAGGTTGCCAGATCTACTCGAAGCAAGTTGCGAACGGTGATCCTCGCGCGGCAGATATCGATTATCTGATGAAAAAATTCCCGAGCTGGCGAGTCAGTTTTGTCGATTCCATCACGGTAAAGGATGGGGACAAGGAAATCAATCGCTTTGACGGTGTGCTTGTGAAGGCCGAGGGGAATGAAATTGTCGAAGTCTACCGTTACGAACTACCTGGCAACCCGATCCTTGGTGAGGGTAAACCTGAGAACCAGAACGTAGCCTTGCCCTTTACGCGCGGAGAGTACCTGCAGACAATTGATATGAACCAGGAGCACTACATTGAGGAGTGTTTGAAGATGCCTAATTTCCTAGCAACTGCTACAAGTACCAGCGAGGAAGTGACAGTGATCGGCATGAAGGAGCACGTCTTCACGGGTCGTGCTTCGTCGCTGGCACGTTTTATGACTCTGCAAGAGTTGGTGTTCGTGACGTTGACTCAGCGTGTGCTGGCAAAGCCGCTTCGCTCGAGAATGCACTATGGCCACCCGGATGTTTTTGAAAAGACTTTCGTTGTCACGAGCGGCGGAGTGTCCAAGGCTAGTAAGGGTATCAACCTGTCGGAAGATGTTTTCAGTGGCTACAATGTGACGCTCCGCGGCGGATTGGTGACACACGTTGAGTTCATGCAGTGCGGTAAAGGTCGTGACGTTACACTGAGTCAGATTAACGCGTTCGAAGCGAAGCTGTCCAATGGTTGTGCTGAGAGTTGTCTGAGCCGTGAAGGCCACCGGTTGACCAATTCCCTAGATTTTCCGCGGCTGAACTCGATGTTCTACGGCCACTTCGGCTTTTACATTTGCAACGCCCTGACAGTGCTTTGCGTCTACGTTTACGCGTACTGCAAGTTGTACGTTGCAACCCACTCTGAGGTAGAGACCACGGCCATCATGAAGACAGGCAGCCTTGACTCGCTGGCCAGCGTGATGACGACTCAGTACCTGCTACAATTCGGTATGCTTACGACACTCCCGCTGTTCGCAACGCTGTTCGTGGAGTTCGGCTTCAAACAGGCGGCTATGAAGGTGGTTGAGTTAATCGCAACGCTTGGCATTGTGTTCTATGTGTTCTTGACGGGCACGAAAGCGCACTTCTACGATGTGGCCCTGATTCGTGGTGGCTCTAAGTACCGTGGAACAGGACGTGGGTTTTCAATCACGCGTGACCCGATGGTAAATTTCTTCAAGGAGTATGGCGTTTCTCACTTCCGAAAAGCTGTCGAACTGATTGGTGTGATGATTCTGTTTGGAATATACGGCTCGTTTGACATTGGCTCCGATGCGCTGGATGAGTACTGTGCTACAGCGGATTTCGACTGCGACACTGACCCGGATTTGATTCCCTCTAACGTTACATCGCTGGCTGCATTCAGCAACCAGTCACAGAGCTATGGAATTGCTTCGTTTGCCGTTCTGTTCCTTGGTGCATGCTGGTTGATGGCGCCTTTCGTCTTCAACACAGATGGTCTCGTCCTGCAAAGTCCAAAGTGGACATCGCCAATTGGTTTGCTTGGATGATGCGCGCACGCCATAAAGACGACGGTACTGAAGAAGAAACATCGAAGGACGCAAGCAGTGCTGCTTTGCAGCCGAAGGATGGGTGGGACGACTGGTGGAAGTCTGACGTCGATCTGATGATGCCCCTGGGCCCGATGGGACGCCTCACATACTGCATTCGTGAAGTGCGCCACCCGCTCGCGATGTATTATGTTTTCTTGACGGAGTTTTCGCTTGGATGGTTTGCACTGCTTTTTGGTGCAATGGGAGCCACATGGGCGATGCTGTGGTTCGGTAACCGTGTGCATCACTGTTTGTCAAAGCACCGGAAACTAAAGTCTCTGTCTATCCGCGGCATCATGTACATGGTGTGTGTCATTGGCGGTATTCTATTGATACCGTTGATCATCGGTTCTATGGCTAGCTGGTCATTGCTCAAATGTTTCACGTTCTCGGTCTCGATGATCTTGGGCTTCAACGCCATTGTGCAGTATGCGCTGGCATTCAACGGTGCCTTTGGTATGGAGGTGGCTATGTGGAGCCCGATAATGGCTCTTGGATTCCTCATGGATATGATTGTGGGTTTGTTTTTAGTAATCCCGCTTTTCCTGTTGTCGCTGCTGCCGTTCATGCGCATCCTGCAGACGCGCGCAATGTACAACGGCGGCTTCTCACGTGCACTGAGTTCTGGCTCTGAAGTTGCAGCATCGTTGTGCATTCTGCTTGGTTTGCTTGGTGGCTTCATCTACGGTTTTATGATTTCCTTTCTGTACACACTCGGTTACGTGAACGATTCGAGTGAAAACTTCATGAACCGTTCGTTTTACTACTTCGTGGAGAATAATCTACCAAACGACGGGTCCGAGATGAAGAGCTACATGGAAAACGGCTACTTGAAAATCACCTGTGCGGCTATGAGTATCGTTGCTGTACTCATGTCGTTGCTCATAGGGCGTGTGCTTGGCCGACGTATTAACATGGCCATCGGTGGTGGCCTGATATTCGTATCGGTTGGTCTTAATTTTATCGCGAGCACATCCATTATCATTGTCTCGTGCGGTATGGCAGCTGCAGGTTCGGCCATGATGGCAATGAACTACCTGCTGTACAGCTATGAAATCTGCACCAAGGGCTGGCGTGGCAAGAGTGTGACGATTTTCTTGATGGGGTCGATGATCGGGTTTTTCGTGCACTCGCTTCTGATGGCGAATACAAATGCTACGACGATCACAGAGAAATGGGAAAACAAACCAACAAATATGTGGCGCTTTCAGCCACTCTTCGTGCAACCTGAGTTAATAATTGCGTTTTTCGGGTGCTGTGGTTCGTGCCTGAAAGCCCTGTGTGGCTGCTAGCGCACAACCAAGAGGAGCAAGCTCGGACCGTGCTTATCCGGCTACGGCGGCGCCAGAATGTGAACCCGGAGTTGGCGATGATGCAGGCCGAACTTGGCCAGAAGACCAAGGGAAATCACCTTGTCTTCCGCCTGACCTTCGTGTTCTCGCTCCAGGCCGTGTTTGGCCTCGTCATGTCTCAGGCGCTGCTGATTCGGCGGACGCCCAAGTGCAAGCAGACGACCCCGGCAACGCCAACAACTACTGGGAGGTGTACTTTGCGCTGTGCTGCGCTACGGGCTTTGCGTTTGGCAGTTTCTTGGTGGACAACGTAAGGCGCAAAACCATCCTGAAGGAGTTTTTGCCGTTTGTGGCATTGATGGCTTTACTTGTGGTGTCATTGGTGCTGTATCAGAGGCCGATGGCGGGCTAGTGCAGGCTCTGTTGTGCCTTCTGTACATTTCGGCGGGCCTGAGCCTCATGAGCGTGACGTGGTTATCCGCGCTGGAGATGTTTCCGGCGTCACGCCGACCCCTTTACTGGACATTGTCCCTTTGCGTGTTCAACGCAGCGCAGATTATCGTGTTCTTGCTGGAACCATCTTTCGCACTGGCGCACTTTATCTTGTGTATATGTTGTATCGTACTCACGGTCGTACTCTTCGCGTTTTGCGCTAGTACTAAACTTGGTGCCATCCAGACCAAGGCCGAGAAGAAGTACCAGCGATCCATGCGTGAATCGGCACCCGAGGAGGCCGAAGAGCTAGACACGATGAATTATGAGCCAGATGACTTACACAAGCAGCAGACGCGCATTGCGCAGACCTCCGCCGCGATGAACCGCTCGGCAGGGACTACTTCTAACCCGGCATCGGGAGCGATGAACGTCACCTTTGGTGCTTACTCGTCGGCCAACAACCGCGGTTGGGCTAACCGCAATGGACCCCCGCGAATAGTGCGGCCTCGCATGCCCAGGCTAATGCCACTCAGTTTGGCTTCAGTGGAGTTAGCGTGGCCCAGTACGGAGACACTGTTCGTTCTGGCCCGGCCTCTCGAAGTGATGCTGATAACTTCAGTTTCCGCCGACTTGAGAGCTCCGAGGAATCGCCAGGACCCCGTAATGGGCCAGGTCACAGCTATGGGCTGCACACGGGGCTGAGCGGTCAAGACAGTTCGCAAGCCTCATCTGGAGAATCGCCTAACATCGCGCGCCAGAGGTTGGTCAAGCGGTTGTCGTCCACCTTTGACTTCGAGACCGAGTTCGAAGCGGAGCACATCGAGGACTTGCGCCAGGGCCAGATCGGCTATCCGCGTGACCAGCCACGCTCGCAATCGTTCCTGCAGTCGCAGAGGTACCCGGATGCCGACTTGCACGCTGAGACCCAATCTAAGCGTCTGTAGGCTGGACAGGAGCAGCTGCATGTAGCGAGCTGTATTATAAAGAGAAATCTACTTTCATATTTGATGCTTTCTCCTGGCTATATATTTCTGTTTGATCGTTAGCTGCAGAGCTTTTTCATGCACAGAGGTTCGGCTGGAAGAGAGTCGATACCAGACTAGCTTCAACGCAAACTTTGCACAAACTTTGTGCCACAAAGTACGTGCACCTCACCAGAGATGCGCGAGCCTACTGGTGTCGATTCGATGGTCTGCTTCGGAGACTGCTTCTTCGAGAGTGGCGATGCGGTACTGAGGTGTTTGGAAACGCGCCGGGTTAGCATTAGTCATCTCGTAGGACGGTAGCAAAGCCAACGCAAGCTCGAACGCAGAGCGGCGGCGATGCAGAGGAGAGGTGCGAGCACCACCCTTCCAATCGCTTAACCCCCGAAGATTCGCTACCTTTAGCTTCGAGCTCAACTCGCTGCATAGCATACATTTGGTGAGCTTGCGCAAACGCGGCAGTCACAGAAATGGCATTCGTTCTCTGACACGCTTCAAGAAATGCCTTGACCCGGTGCAACTGCAAAACAGAGATGTCAGGACTCCCGAGCCACGTCTGCATACCCATCTATCAGCAACGGACTGCTACAATGTCCTCTGCTTTTTGTACACATATCTCGCGACGATTTGGTGCCGGCAACTTGCCGGCGCCAAGACATCGCCGATAACCTTGACTCAAACTTCAGCAGTAAAGGTATCGCGGCTATCAGCGAGTCGCGATGGTCAATCTGTGCGCGCATAGCATTGCAATATATTGTTAGTCGATCGGTTTGATTGGCGAAATGCACATGCCGCGCACTGTTTGAGACATAATTGGCTCACGGCACCACGCACCGCCATCAAGGCGTGGTCACGCCATCACCAGAGGGGCCTGAACGCTTCAACAGTAATATCCAAAGGCAGTTGCGTCGCTAGTTGCTTACAGCTTCACGCTCAGCGCGACACTGGCCGACTGCAGTGTCCCCGGTTTCGTGTGTGCTTATCGGTCGCCTCCATGAGCTGATCGCCATCCGGCACATCTCTCACCGCCTGCCACTGTTGTTCTATGTCGCTCAGCTCGTCCTGTTGCACAGCATGCTGTGACGGTTCATCGGCGCCGACGAGCGAATTTCGATGCGTGATTGGCGCGAGGCATGCGTCTTGGTACCGATTTGTTGCCCATTGCGCAGGAACAGTATGCCAGCTTAAATGACTAGACCCCAGACACTTCTTCCGTTGGTGCCTCCTCAAGATGGCTGGCTGCGGCCTGCCGCTTTGGGGAGACAGTGACGCCGACTGAAGATGAGGCAGCGTTGTCCAGCGAGTCTTACTTTGTGGAAGGGGCATTCTCCAATTTACCTCGTCGAGGCACTGCACCACCAACACCACTGAGAGGGAGACTTATCTACTATGGATAATCGCGAAGCGAACCTGTCGACGCCTCGACTCGACAAGAAGCTGGTCGACGATGCCGACTACCTCGAGACCAAGTCGCCCGACCCGATGGGCAAGTTTGAAGAGGGCGCACTGCGTGAAGGCCCGGCCCCGGAACCGCGCAGCAAAACCTACTTCGGATTCCTCTTCCAGTACGCGGGTGCCGGTCTAGTGTACAGTGCATTGTACAGCCTCGTGTATCCGTACTTGAACAATTACCTCCGCATGTCGGGAATCGCCACTGCCTCGGCTTATGTTTTGATCGCTCTGCCTTGGTCACTCAAGACTTTCTTCGGTATTATCACGGATTGTTACCCGATCTTCGGTTACCGTCGCCGCCCGTACATGGTCATCGGCTGGGCGGTGTGCACGATTTGCAGTTTGGTGATGGCCGTGATGCCCGAGGGAGACCCATACTACCCCGATAACGCATGGGCATCGCTCTCGGAGTCGGCACTCACTGCTGATCAGATCGCTGAGATCAACTACGACGCCCCCGACAACGGTATCAAGTTCGTCTTGCTCATGATCATTGCGAACCTCGGTATGGTACTGTCGTTTACGGCTGCGGGTGGCACCCTGGTCGAGCTTTCGCAGCGCGAGAGTGAGCAGAGGCGCGGTGACCTGCAGACTATGATTTGGGTCTCACGTGGCGCTGGCGGTGTCGTCGCTTCGGCCATTTGTGGATTCGGTCTCAACTCGGAACAATACGGTGGTACATTTGCGGGCTCCATTCGTGTTGGAGGCATCATGGGCGTCTGCGCTGCCACTTCGCTGGCTACTGGTATCATCGCCTGGTACTGCATCGATGAGGAGCGTGCTGAGCGTCGATCCATGAAGGAGGAGATCAAGAAACTTTATGGGTTGATTCAATATCGCGTCGTGTACCAGGTGCTGGCGTATCAGTTCTTCGGTAACATGTTCTCGTACGTGAGCGTGACGGCAGCTACGCCGCTCCAGAGCATCTGGTTGACGGTCACACCCGTGAACAGTAGCGTGGCCACTATCATCTCGGGTCTTATCTCGATGGCTTCGCTCTTGACCGTTCGTCAGTGGGGTCTCAACTGGAACTGGCGATGGATGATTGTCGTCGCGCAGATCGGCGTCATATTCGTGGACTGCTTCCCGACGTTCTTCACGATTTGGGACGTCTACCGTAGCCAGTGGTTCTGGCTCGGTGTGCCGCTGTTGGAGCAGGTGCCGTACAACATTGGTTTCATCGTGTCGACATACTGCATGGTGGAGATCATGGAAGAGGGCAATGAGGCTGCATTCTACGGTCTCGTCGTGGCGGTGTCCAGTCTCGCGTCTCCGTTTGCAACGGTCATCACCAAGAACATTGATGCCAACTTTGATATTGCGACGGCGGACCTGCAGCGTGACGATACGACGGTGCGCCAACAGGTCACCTACGCATACCTGTGCTCTTACGCCTGTAAGCTCTTCTCGTGTGTCTTCGTGATGCTGCTCCCGCGCCAGAAGGCCGAGACCCAGGAGATGCGTCGCACTGGAGGCAAGAGCAGAATTGTGGGTGTCATTGCGGTGATTATGATCGCCTTCACCTACGTTTGGACTATCCTCACGAACGTCATGTCCATCTTCCCATCCACCTCTTGCTACCAGATTGCTGGCGGAGACGGTTGTTCGTAAGCCAAATGCATCCTTTTGGCTGTGCCATTGACTACCTGCGTGCATTTTCGTACTGTAGTAGCGTCAATACATAACATTTTCTTTCAATTGGATTATATTTTTTGATCGGTATTGCTATAATAAAGCTGATCGAGAAGTGCTGAATACCTGGATGGATGTCGGTAAGTATTCTAGTTCAGCTTCCGCGGAAGCCAGCCTTCCGCTGTCGCAGGTGGTGAATAACCTCTGATCTGCGGGCAATGCAATATTTAAAAAAAGTTAAAACTAATCGGATCATCCGATTTGATTCCAAGGACATGACTCAAGTACGGAACAGCGATCGAAGATCGAAAAGATATTCGACGGGGTATTCGTGTGGTTGCAAAACAAAAGGCCACAAGTTGTGATTTTGTAGACCACAACTTGATGGCGACCGAGAAGCTTGACGACCAATCGGTTGGACAGCACCTTGGATAGCCATCATAAAGATCGGCTTGCTGATCGATCGTCCAGATCGACCAAATCAGCAGGCATTCCATCGAGGGCCTCTTCTTCTCGATTTTACTAATACCAGTGACGACACCGTTGGATAGATTGATCTCTGGATAGTACTCTGGGATGCAGTGGGAATTGCGCCACAAATTGTGGACACCATCTAACACCAGTCACCGCTTATAATCTGTCTCGACAGACTCCTGACGTCATGAACGGCATTGAGAAAAGATTGAATAGATTTTTTAAAGTGACGCAATAATGCCAGTCAACGCTAGACCAAATGTCATCCGTTTCTCAATGCAAAAGGCAAGGAATGCAGCAAAATGCATTCATTACATAACACTTGCGTGGACATCCTGCCGTTTCATTTGGAAAATGTATCGAAATTGTCTTCTCCGATGATGCCAGTCGAGGCGACGACTAGGGTCCCATCTCGCCCCGCTTTTGCTGTTCTGCTTTCTTCCCAGATGTCGCGCAGGCGCATGGGTGGGGCGCAGGGCATTGTTCAAGCTTTAGCCGCACGATGCCTCGACCATCTGTCGCTTTGTCGTCCATGCGGCTCTGTAGGGTGTATTAGTTAGTTAGTTTACTTGTTTTCACTATGTTTTTTGTCCTGTCTTGGTGTTAATTTTTGAAACGGCCTCTTTAGCCGCCCTTTCCCCTGCCAATAAGCAGCTGATGCGAACTGTCGAACAGTCTTTTGGATAAGACAGGCCACGTCCGCCTCTTTTGTAGTCGTTTCGCTCCCCAAAGAGACTTTCTGCACCGCAGACTCTGTTCGTGCACTCGCCAACAGCCGAAGGGGCAATCCACCTCATTCCACATACTATCCAATACATCGCTATTAAAAAACAAAACAGAAGCGCAATGACCCCATCGGCTATGCTGGCAATGCTCATCGCACTGCATCTAGCTGTTTTAGACGTCACACAAGCCCACTACCAAGCCGTTGAGGCCTTTGCAGCAAGCTCGACCTCCGAATGCTGCAGCACGTGCATCGGCAAGACATCCAACTCCGTGTACGACTACGACCCGGTCATCTACGCCCAGTGCACGAACGTGACGGACGGCATTTGCTGCTTCGATTGCGGCAGTTTGGGCGACCCCAGTATGGCGACACCGTGTCGTACGCCGAGGACGGCACCACAGCGGTCATTAAGGCGGGCACGTACATCTCCTTTACATGGTCTGAAGTGGTGAACGTCACGTACATCTCGCTTAAGACTGGGCAGAAGAAGACCAAGACACCGTCAATTTCGGACTCCATGGCCGAACAAAAGTCCAACACGTTCCTTATCTGTGCCAAGGCTGCTGGCACCATCTACTTCCGTGGTTGGGGCAGCGATACCTGTCGTGAGGCGTCGCAAGAGTATTCCATCACAGTCGAAGCGAGTGACTCGAGTACCTCCACCTGTGCCGCCAGTGACGTCGTGGTGAACACACCTTCTGCCTCTGGCTCCACAAGTTCCGCCACTGCGGACGAAACGGTAAAGGATTGCAACGACCAGAGAGCCAGTATCCAGACCGTAGATGGCGTGCAGACCTGTGTATGTGTGTCGGACTGGTCCAACCCGCCGTCGTGCGACCAGTGGCCCGTGTGGAAGTGGCTCGTTACCGTCGGTGGTGGTGTGGCAGCACTCTTCTCCATTATCATCTCCGTGCGCGCCTTCCTGAACGGCCGTAAAAGAAACAAGAGGAAGATGCCAGAGAGAACCTGGCAGTCGTAGACGCCAAGAGCGAAGTCGAGACGCTGCAGGTGACGCCCGACCGAGGCTATCATGGGGCGACCATGGCGCCGTTCAAGTATGACCCCGAGGCCGATCGCACTCCCGGAGGCACGCGGAAGGCTGACGAGCGCGAGTTTACGCTCTAAAGAGTCCTAGATAACGTTATTACGGAGTCAGACTCGACTCAATCCGAGCGAAACTAGTTAGCCTTCTCACTCCGGCGTTTCCTGCCTGGACGCCAGTACTCTGAAATGATATTGTGTCTAGCAGAGCTGCAGGCATGCAGGAAACAAGATGAAATTATGTGCAATATACCTCCAAGCAGTTCTGTTGGTGCTGTTTGAGTAGTTGGTGGTGGCCTCCGGTCTTAAAGGGTTAATGTACGATTCTTATAGTAGAATTTTAAGAATTAGTGCAGTGGGCACCGCAATTAATCTGTGATGAGAAATAAGAGCTACGTTGAGCCTGGAATTGCATTAAATTCCGTGGTTATTACCTAGGCTTCTGCTGGTCTTGGAATACTTAATAATGTTGGCCGCCTAGTAGCTTGATGTCACATGTGCCCACCTTTGGCTACCGCTGCCTATAGATCAGAAACCCAGTTTATGATCACCGTTTCCTGGTCTACCGCATAGACTAAAGTCAAACTACAAACGAAGCACCGCCTACAAAGCGGGCGGTGCTTCGTTTGGAGGGCTGTTTCGTTAGACCTCGGGCTGTACGACGGGTCTCCTGATCGCTGTTATTGCTCAAAATTTGAGCGTCCGTCTGCACTGTATCACGCGCCGCCCAAGGAAAATTCTTTTTACAAATCGTTGTGACTCAGAAATTGCCACGAAGTACGCTCTTTGAACCGTTGGGTGCGATTTGATGTTGTTTTTGATATACCATTCAGCCTTGGAGTTTGAATGCATCTTCAAAACGTATCCCACATGTTTCGCACGACTCACATGGTTCGAGCTTAAAATGATCTGTGCAAATGCTTTGTTGTTTACTATATAAATGATGGCTGCACAGCTGCCTACTAGCCTGCTCTCCTAGAATAATCTCATACTGGTACGGTAATCATTCTCTCTGCAAAACACTCCTTTCCTTCAAGATGAACTACCTAGCCCAAACGACCCAATGCATGACCCAAATTCAAGACCAGACAAAAATGTATGTACCAACAGGGACGCATAATGTGCCTGCTTTTGATTGTCGCAGATGCTCTCGTACTCTACAACAATTGAACCACCGAATAGCAAACATACTTTAAACGGGTTATAGGCCGAGCTTCGCTCAGTGGGAATAAATAGAAACAAGGAGCTGAGGTATGCTCGGCTAGCTGGAATGCTCGACGCCTACGCAAAAATCGCGCAGCCCTGCTACGCGGACATCCTGCCTGGGTTTACTTCGACTGCGCGCGCTCACAACTGCTCACCTCCGACGATCTCTCGTGCTATTATTACTCCTAGTTTGTACTGTGTAAAATAATACTTATATTCACAGTACTTTCATCTAATTGTTGGCTTGCCAGGCCACTCATACGGGTCTCGTAAAAGCGGGACCCGAAACTAGACTTGACTGAAATAGTGTCACAGGCCTCGGTTTGGGTCCTAAAACTGAGCGACACCCAGAGGCGAGACCAGACCAGCAGGCGACCTGCTAAAAAAAACTACCGTCTCCAGAGAGCTCGCGATAAAAACCTGGGTGACTTCTACTTTGCTGATAAAGTTATTAGAGTGTTAGAATTAGAAAAAGCGCATGCAATTTCGCACCCAAACAGCATACAAACCCCAAACATCCCACCTCTGGAGGTGGGTTATTTGAAAAATGGGATTTGGGGAAGAAAAAACAAACGCCATGTTCAAATTTAAAACAAAATCTTACTTATATATATTTAATTAGTTTTGAAATAAAGACCACCACGTGAAAGACCAACATCTTGCGATCCTCTTGAGCCATTATTTGACTCAGGTTGCTGAATAAAGTTTTACGTGAGATTCGGTTGAGAACATTGTCTCCAGGTAAGAAAAAACGCAAAATACGTTTTTAGTTTGTTATGTAGTTGAATAAATGACACATCCGATAGTGGTTTTCTTAATTTTAGAGAAAGCGCAATTTAAAACCTCGGAGAAGTTAACAGATGGTGAAATAGATCGTGGCAATTGTCCTATAAGACTCGTGTATCTGTCATGTTGCATTGTCATCTCACGTGCCGTGAGCTATATTGCACGCACATGCCTTATCCAGGTATTGAAACATGTCCAATACAGTATGTACCAGTTCTGATAATTTATAAATAGATTTCACAGTCACTTTATACTTAAAATGCAAACCTGGATTAAACCTGGTCAAACCTAGGTTATATCTGTGTCTGAGTAACCCTAACACTCTGGGAACTAGCCTTCTTAAATTTCTTTTGGTGCTGACGCCTGATTTTTTGGTGGACGACGTCCCCTAAATCCTTGGTGAATGCTACTAATTCCTTGGTGGCAAATTCGGTTCTCTTGGTTAAGGCAGAAGAAATCTTCGCTAGAAGTGTCACTGCCAGGTTATGTGTTGATCCAACTCTGGTAATCAAAGTCTAACAACCTCACGGCACTTAATAGTGCCGTCAATCTGCTACTTGAGCCTGGGTCGCTCCAGATTCCGACGCAGCGTGCATCAGGATGCTAGACTTGCGGCCGCTGCGAAGGCTTGGTGGTATGCCGAATGGGGCGCGAGGAGCTATGTAAATCCTGTCCACCAGTATGGACTTCTGAGCTGATGTCTATTACGGTGAATACCACTGTAACTTCGCTTTTTCTCTCTCGGCAAATGAACTCGACTGCATTCTACAGACAGGAACTAATAAGAGGATCGAAAATGAAGATATCCTATCGTCCCGATCACTATTATTACCACGAACGCTACTCCTTCAAAAGAAAGTCGCACTAATAGGGAATGCGATAATCTTGAGCATCTAGGAAAATCCTTGGTTTTGACGAAACGACTTCAATGCACCTCTCCAAAGCTAAAAAGAGCCTAGGGACATCACCGACGCTAACGAAAAGTTATCTTGGGCAGCATCTGTATTGCTGCAAATGGGCAGAACAGCAATGTTGTATATAGAGGTAGTTACAATCGTCGGCCAATTTAATGCGCTTCATGGATGCCAGAGGCGGGTTGATCGGCTTCGACTCTCTTCATTGACAGCCCAGACTAATTTAGTCGCCTGCTCACTCATCTACAGTACGTCGTATAAGCTCGTCTGCTCAGTCGCGGTTCGTTGTAGTACGGAAGTCCAGCGTCGCTGAATATTGTATAGTGAATTAATCGTTAATCAGGCCATTTTGCCTTCGACTTAAATCGGTAACTCTCCACGCTCGTAGTCTACAACAGTATTTCGGTGAGGAAATAGCCCGCCTATTAACTTCAGACCATCGGCAGATTCTTTGGCGTTGGGCTCATCATCTTGTCAACATGGTCGCGTTGTTTCTTACTCCAGCACATTAGAGGGAAAGCTATCTATCACCATTGCATCTTTTGCCAGGGTACCAGAATTGTGATTGCTACAGCGAATGCTGCACTTCTATCGTTGACGGCCTTTGGTGTGTCGTCCTCTAGCTCCACTGGTGGACATGTTCAGTTAGATGAGCTAGAAACGGCATTGAAGACGACGTGTAAAAAGGATGTATGTAAAGCCAAATGAGCCAACCGTAAGTTGAAGTCGATGTTTTTATTTTTATCCAATCATCGTATCGATTGCAAATCTGTTTTTGATTGGTTGTTGAATCGCCTCGTCGACGCTCTCCCACTCTTTCATTGGCTGATCTCCGTTTCTCTTCAACTACTAGTGGTATACAAATGATCTTAGTCAATTAGTAGTTAAGACGAAACCATCACTCCTCCATTCGCCTTCCAGAGCCAACATGGTGATCAAGAAGCTCATGGAACTCCCAGTGAACCACCGCGCGTTCATCATCGCCGTATTGATCGTGCTTTTTGGCTTGACCTTCGACTCTTACTGGACGCCAATGAACATATCCCCAAGCCTTTCAACCGCATCTCTAGTATCATTGGATGGATCTACTTCTTCTGCTGGAGCGTGAGTTTCTACCCTCAAGTGTTCTTGAACCAACAACGTCAGAGCGTCGTGGGACTGTCCTTGGACTACACAGTTCTCAACATGCTAGGATTCACCTGCTACTCCATCTTCAACTGCGCATTCTACTACAGTGAGAGCGTGCAACAACAATACATGAGACGCCACGACGGCCACCGCAATGCGGTCGAGCTCAACGACGTCTTCTTCTCCCTCCACGCTTCCGCTTTAGTGGCAGTATCACTATTTCAGTGTTCGATATACCCTAGAGGAGGACAAGTAGTTAGTAAACCTACTATATTGTGGACCGGGGGCACTGTTATTGCAGCGATCCTCTTTGCCGGAGCTGTGGTTGTGACGGGAGATGACGAGGACTCGAGTATTAATACGTTGAATTTCCTCTACCTGCTGAGCTACGTGAAGCTCATGACGACGTTGGTCAAGTGTCTGCCGCAGATTGTGCTGAACTACCAGCGCAAGTCCACGGTTGGGTGGACAATCTGGAACGTCTTGTTGGACATCGCCGGTGGAATGCTGTCTATTGGCCAACAAGTATTGGACAGCGCAGCGACCCATGACTGGACTGCTATGACTGGAGACCCAGTGAAGTTCTCACTGGGGTTCGTGAGTATCATCGTCGATATCGTGTTTATCCTGCAGCATTACGTGCTGTACGCGGAGAACAACAACTTTATGCTGCATGGAGGAGAAGCTCAACCATTTCTGCCCAAGTAAAGATAATTTGGAGTCACAAGGGAGAATGACAGGTCTAAAAGGATATGAACGTTCACGAGCTCCCTACTGCCTGAAGGTCTACAACACGTGTGATTTATTTGCAAGAGTACGAGGTTCACGTTGACATCGTGTTGCTATGCTTATGCGTTTTGAAAATCATGTGCACCATAATACACTCGTAATAATTACTCGTTTTTGTGGTAAAGGTCTACTACAGCAACAAAATGGCTTGCTGTTGTGCCTGTGGATATCAATACAATCCACTACGGAAACATCAAAGCTGCATATGAAGGTGACACCTCATAGTTACATTGGGGGAGGGGGCAAAGTAAGGAAAATGGCCAAATAGTATGTATGGTCAGAATTTCTTAAATGAATTGTTTGATGAAAGCAAATGGTCATATTTTGAAAGTATTTCCACCTCCCCCTTCACTTGTCAAGGATCACATGAGCAATGTGACAGTGCGCGAGCGAGTATTCAAGGCAAAACGGGAGTAGAGGCAATGAAAAGATCACCTACGCAAAAAGCACAATGGCGGCCGATTTCCAATTTCGGGTGTTAAAGTGTCATTTGACGAGTCGACCATAGCACCAAATGGTATACCTCCAGAGTTGGACCATTTCGGAAATGGTATGGTGTCTACTGTTTTTGCCTACTTTGACTCCCCTATTGGAGCAACGTGAAAACAAGAACTCTTGCGATACTCAGCACGATAGCTGCACCTGGCACCAATGTAGTTGCCGCCGACGATCCCGACGAGGCTGAGGCTGCTGAGGAATCGGATGTGACAGACGAGTCGGATCCAGTTAAGTCGCCCGCAGAAGTATCACCAACATCAGTTGATGCTAATGATCCCGATGAGGATCCTTGAAGTGACGCTGAAGAATTGTCTGCGAGAGAGGAACCCGCAGAGGCATTAATTCCACCAGTAGACGTGATTGTAGCATCAGTTGAGCTCGACGTGATGGTAGTACCAGCAGAGCTTGACGTCTTGGTTGTATCGGCAGAGGTTGCCGTGTTACTCGTGCCATGAGCTGCAGACCCCGATGTATTTGGGGGTGGTGTCGTGGTTGATCCAGAGGCTGCTGCCGCTGATCCAGATGAACTCGCCGTCACAATTGTCGATCCCGGGCAGACCAGCATCTCACCGCTGCACATCTGCCCACCAGCACAATCGCCTAGTGAGTATTGGCAACTAGTGGAGCAAAGCTCCGCAGTCTTCGTCGTGTCGGTTGTGCACGTGCAGCTCTGGCCACACTCCGACATGCTTGTGCCATCACCAACGCGGTTGCAAAGCGTGTTGCAGTCTTCGGACGTTGAAGCTCCACCGACAGCAGAGCAAATGCGACGGGCACAGTTCCCCTGCGAGGACTGTAGTAGACGCCCAGTCACACCTTCGACAGGAGTAGTAGCCAACACCAACAGACTGATGATAGCAGGAACAGCGCGAACCATTGTAGAAGAGTGAAGGTGTCGGGACTTCGTTCTGTTGCAGGCGGGTATCCACTCCAGGAGGAATTGGAAAATGAGAAATCGGTAGTAGGCGACGCCTTGAACGTCTTGGCCACCAAAATCATGCGTGCATTGCACATGCAACGTGACTATACCTCAAAAACCATTTGCTTATGCACTACTAGGACTACTAAGCTTAATAATGATTCTCCACCGCATGTTGCGGAATAGGTGCCATGTGGGCGGCCTGGGTGTTCGGCGGATAGCAAACACGCAATCAGAAGGTGTTATAACTGAGCAACATATCTATCTAGATAACATTTGCTCACGTAAATGTTCGAGTCATTTCGAGCATTGATACTGGCATCCAATTTCATGCCCTACGGATGTTGAATTCCATCAGAGACTCGTTGATCATGGGTCACAGAATCCATGGATCTCAGTCGAGCAAGTAAAAGCGTTCTAGGCCGTAGGTACAAGAAGACTTATGATCTCGGTATACAATGAGGGTCTCAATTTAAGTATTATTTTCAAGATTACCTTTGTTTTTGCGCTTCAATAAGCAGGATGCCAGGGTGTAGTATGCGTACGAGCAGCACTTCAATCTCAACAGCCAATTTCAGGACAACAAATCAGGCCAGCTAGAGTATCGAACACTAATATGTTTCTGTGCATAAGATTACGAGATCTACATGTATCCGTCAGTGCCACACCGCATTGCCAAGCACATCTACAACATAGCAGAATTGGAGCCTCAAAAGTATATCTACCGGTACTAACAAATCTCAATGCACAGTTTGCCCTGAACTTTATACTAGGTTTTGCATTGTGTGAGCAACATACTTCGAAGTACACTATAGAGGACTAGGTTCTGCAAGAAAGAGTTCAAGCTGCTCTTGAGCAGTCAGTTTTTGTTCTGTCTTATGCGAATTACCGATTGTCCTTCACCTGTTAGAACCAAAAATGTTCGGGTTATACAATTCTTTTGATACAAATGACTATTGCGCAGTGATTATTACTCCGGAGTAGCTATAGAAAGGACTAAGTGGGCGATCATTAGCGTCACATCAGCACACCGCGACATGAACGGTTGACGGGAATCGCAAAAGTTTCCTTTGAAAGGAAGTGATAGCAGCTTTTGACGCATGTCCCAACATTGCTCGGGTCATTGTTGTTGACTGTAGTGATGGCATATGCATATTGAAGGCTATAGTATTGGCCGCTATCAATGACGAGTATGAATGTGTCGATCCTGCCAGTGTCCTTGTCATCTGTTCATGGACTCAACCATCCGTCGGCAAACTTCGAGTTCCTGTCCGGAAGAAATATTTCACTTCACATATAGGTACATTTGTAGTCCTCATTTTCAGTAGAACAGTCTAAATGCAGTCCAAATCGTACCCAACTTTTTATAAACCGAAGAACGTTTTCGTGCAACACCCAAGTCCATCGCGAGTCCAGCTCTTTCCCATCCCAACCAGTGGTCTGGATCGTTGCTACCGTACCGATACACTGTTTTTCCTTCGTACTTAGGCGAGAGGTCAAAAACACTATAAACAGCGACAGTTCGTACTATACATTTTCAGATTCGCCTCGAACGTGCGACTTGTCTGTTAATGATGGCGCTGACTGAACGCCCGACCCGGAAAGCCAAACGCACAGACGTGGACTACGCCGTACTGTCCTCGGGTCAGCAGATTCCCGAGTACTCAACCGAGGAGGAAGACCCCTCCGACTCGGAAGATGAAAGTTACGGTCCTCGGAAGAATAAAAAACGCAAAAAACGGGTGGCAATAAATCGTCGGGGGAGTGTTTTATCTGCCAAAAACCATCCCGCAGCACCATGCTGCAATGTGACAACTGCTCTTGTCTGTATGTGTCATTCTTACTTTTTCTTATGCTTTAGGATACTTCTATAAAAACCACTAAATAATTATTATAATTGTTGCATTTTGGCGTCGTATATGAATACAGGTACCATGCAGCTTGTGGGAGACCATACCAATCAGCGTCCATTTTGGGCAATACAAGTTGCTATGAGTGTCTTCAAGAAGCCAAGGTAGACTCTATGAGCTCCTTACCTCGGAAAGCACTCGACTCCATTGACGACTTTCTGAAGGTTCTCAAGAAAGCAAAGAAAATTGTGGTGATCGCAGGAGCTGGTATTAGTGTGTCTTGTGGCATTCCTGATTTTCGGTCTAAAGACGGGATCTATGCTATGGCTCGCAACATGGATGTGGTGCTGCCGGAACCAGAATGCCTATTCCAAATTGAGTATTTCCGCGAAGACCCAGCACCCTTCTTTGAAGTTGTGCGCAATGCCTTCGCGCACTCGCCATTGCCGTCCCCAACACACCGCTTTTTGCGTCTGCTGCAAGACAAGAAGAAATTATTGCGAGTGTATACACAGAATATTGACGGCTTGGAAGAGGCTGCTGGAGTAACTAAGTGCATTCCTTGCCATGGCAGTTTTGCTTGGTCGGCATGCATGCGGTGTAAGAAGCGCGTTCTGACAAGCGAGCTGATGCCTGTCATCCAAGCAGGAGTCATTCCTACATGCTCAGAGCCGAATTGTCGTGGTGTTCTCAAGCCAGAGATTACGTTTTTCGGGGAGATTCTGGCCGACAAGGTGAGCACCACCATTACCAAAGACCGTTTGCAGGCGGACTTGCTTCTCGTTATTGGAACATCACTTAAAGTGGCGCCAGTCATGGAGATCCCAGGGTATCTACCTGCCCACATTCCCCAAGTAGTGATCAATAAGACAGCGCTCAAGAAAAAGAAGTTGAAATCAAAGCAGCTATCGGCCGCTGGGAAATTGAGCAGAATGAGTAGCAATAGGACTGATCAAGATGCAGCTGGAGATGAAGAGGAGTTTGATTTGTCGCTCCTGGGGAGTGTGATGATATTGTTCGCTACATTTGCGATGAAGCTGGCTGGGTACTAGACACGGAGATGACCAGTTCCTCGAGAAAGAATGCGCACTCTCGCAGGACACGCGTAATTTCGCACTTGGAAGCCACAGGTAAGCACGTGTTGTGCTTTGGTGAATGCCAATGCAAGAACAAACTAGCGAGAGGTATGAATGACGACTATGATAACGAGGAGGAAGAGGAAGAGGAGGAGGAACTTGGAGACGATATCGTGTGGTACGTTTTGAAATTGGTTTTCTTTCTTATGCCATAGTGTATGCCTAGCTCAACCGGTCGGTTTGATTTGATTGCCCAGTAATCGGTGTGAAGTGCGCATTGATACGGACGGCGAACCTGGGCCAGAATGCAAGACAGTTCACTTCCGTTGCAAGTAAGTTTAAAGGATCTATCGCGCGTATGGGATCACATGTATTGATGATTCTGCGTATCGGTTTTTAAAACTAACGCTTTGCCTATTCGTTTCTGACTGATCACAGTGACTGCTTTGACTATGATCTGTGTGGAGATTGCTACCCCAAGAGGAAGCGTAAGCACAAGAATGGGAAGCATCGGTTTGCCCAGTGTTTATAGAGATATATTAAAAGAAAATATGGCGCATCCTAAAGCGTTGGGTCCAACTATGACAAGGTGCTGCCTCGACTGGTATCATCATATCATGAAGAAGACTTGTGACTGTGATACGAAGTTTGGGCTGATAGCGGATGTGTCTAATCATCACCTGGTACATTAATTCTGGATATCTCCGCCATCGATGGTATATTTTGACCGCGATTTCATTTAGAACCGTTTCCATTAGTCGTCTCTCCACGGCAATGAAAGGTCTCTAATAATGATTCCAAGCAAAGTTGACATCGCGGACAAAACGACTCATGTTCAGGATACACCATCAAGCGGAATAGGTCTCCTTTTGACAGCTCAGCGAATGCTGTTGGGAGCCTGGTTCTTCATGGGCGTGGTGCCGTTGCTGCTACAAACTAGGAGTTATCTCAAATTCGTGACGCCACACAAGATCAATGAAAATCTTGTGGTGCCTCCCGGAGCGATAAAGGAGACCGCTAATTTAACCGAATTATGCCCCGTTAAAGGCCACTTTCTCTCTCAAGTCTGGTGGAATATTGAAGGCACACACTACTACACCATGGAATATGGTCGCCTCTGTCACTACGTGACTCCACAATACAATATTCATGGGAACTACATCATTAGGAACTCAAAAACTTCTCCCTATCGTACGACCCCATCCAGTTGTGCCCAAGAGAGCTTTCCGTACGATTCATACTTTTATCATGGCAGCATTGGATACTACTCGTTCTACGAAGAACTTAAGGGGACTTATTGTGCCAACGATCACACCTCGTATATTATTGCTAAAGGCCTCGGGACGTTTGATATCAACGGAGCATACCTGGCTGAAGACATGGGGGTGATCGATACAGAAAATCATTGTGGTATAGTATTGTTGGTGCGAGTTGGATCATGTATCGCGTTCTTGTGCTGCGGCGAAGTTATATTTCGTGCAAGCGCTATGGTCGGAGGTGTGGGCAGATGGGTGAAAAGCTCCGACGAAAGGAGGCAGTTGTATATGTTCAAGAAAGTTTGCGTATGACGGCTCATGGGGCGACAAGTTACCACCGGATCGTGCTACTATGGCTGTTTATCGAAGGGATCATGGTCGACCTGTTTCTTCTAGTAGCTAACGACGGACTAGCAACTAAGATCCAATATGTTTCGTTAGGCTACAATATCTCGGGATTGATGTTGCTGTTGTTTGAGATCGTTGAAAGCACGGCTTGTCTGCACGAGAAATGGCAGCTACTTGTCAAGCGACTTCTCTTCAGCTACGAATCATCGCTACTTGGTGAACTTGCCAGTAGTGTTGCGTTGCAGTATTTCCTCACAAGTTTGAATGCGTCAAGCTTGAAACAGTCCAGACCAACGGCCCTCGCGGTGTCGTACTATGTGTGGAGCTTGGTAGGCCACCTGGTGTTTGTTCTTGTTGTCGTGGCGTTCGTCAATGCCGTACGAATTATTTGGGCGATAATTTACGTCTTGTGGAAACATCACTCCTTAGCCATTTTCACTGAATCGTGCTGCGTTGACGCGACATTTGGAGTACGCAATCGAATGACGATGCTGGGAGGTTATCGTTTGGAAAACAACAGGCTGTACTACAAAATAGAAACTCTCAAAGCATTTGGGTTGTTGAAAATGGTGGACGAAGATGGCGCTGAGTTCGTCGTTCTGCATAAGCAGCATTGGTTTGCGGTACCTAAGCAAGAATTAGTTGTAATTGGAGTGGTAATGGGGCATAATGTCGAGCCTTGCAGCGAGCGACTCTGCACTGGTGTGGTTAGCTTTTTTGATCGGAGGTTGGGAGGTTCCTTTGCTCAAGTGCAAGGTCACCGTACTCGATTTACGCAAAGAAGCAACAAAGTGTCGACGGGGGCTGGGCCATTGAGCATTTTTCTTTCGCCTCCGGGCAATTAAAAGGGATTCTTAACAAATATGATGATCGTCACTTTTGCTGCGTATGAGTTAGATGACTAGCCTCAGAGGCAAGGCAATTTCGACAGCTACTATGAGAAAAGATTTTACATGCATATGTGGCCAAAGGCGAGCTGTAATCTATCCGTGCTTTGTCTACTCAGCACAAATTGTGCACACTGCAACGTACGCATGACCAAAGCCTCTATCGTGGCCATGACATGTTCTGCATTGTATATGCAGCTCTGAGCCAATCGAACTAGCCGTTTTGGGTTCTCAGTGAAGCGGTCACCTGACATCCATGTCAAGACGAATTCGATGTCTGGAACATCATTTTTGCTCATCGAACTCCAATAGACGCTGCCCTTCAAATGCATTCACAGTAATATTCCGAATGTACAAACCCTCTCCTATCAATACTGTATACCAGCAACGGCACCGGCAACTTTGTATAACTCTGTACTATCTCAGCCATGACTAAAAGCAAAAACTGGCGTTGCCTCGCTCAGTAGTCTCCTGTCCGAGGTATTGCGTCGTCATTGGCTTGATTGGTCCACTATCAATGCCTTCAACATCGTTTTCTGTGTTGTCGAGTAGCGTATCCTGCTGGGACGTGGTCGACACAGATGAGTAGATGTTTTCAGGCAAATGGTGTTTTGTTCCGCGCTTTGGGTCGTGCCAACACTATTGTTGTCGGGCCAATGTTGATCCGCAGCAAGATACCAGTAATCACTGCCACCAGGCTCAGCATAACCTTGCGAGTTGCGCCCATAATTGACATCAGGAATACCCATCGGATCGCGTGAAGTTCTGCTGAACGACTTCAGCGATCGAATCTTTTCCTGGCTTTCCTCGCCTTTTTCTTCTTAAGCTTACGCCGGAGTCGCTCTTCTTCCGATGACGAGAACGATGGCAACGACGAATCGCTGCTTTCGTAGTTTCGGCGGTTCTTCTTGTGCTTTCGAGTAGAGTGAGACTTGTGTTTTCTCTCTTCGCGGGTTTCTTGGTCTTGTAATGACGTCGGCGACGATCAATATCTGACGATGACCCATCAGAAGAACTCGGTGGGAACGTTAGCGAAAGTGGAGTATCTGAGCATCGTTGGGGTTGGTTTTGGTTACTTTGGTTGTTCATTCCACTTCTGGATGACGCTGAAGGAAACATTGTTCTTCGTTGATGAATGTGAGTGCGAGTCAGATGAAGACTCCCCCTATAGAAGCGCGCGCCGCTGAGAACGTTTTCTTCTTTGCCGGTTACACTTTTCTCGATGGCGGTGCTTCCTGCGCTGGAACTCTTCCTCAGATGATGTTGACTCCGAAGAATCTGACGAAGCAATGCATCCTGGACAACTTGATCCAATTCCTCCACTGATAGGCGTATCGTCCCAAAGTTTGACGTTCGTCGTTCAAGACGGGCGTTGTTATCTTTCACATCTCCACTGTCGTCAATCGTTTTGCTTACAATCGGCTCTGTAACACGCTGGTTCCCTTTAGTGCTGCCACGTAGATTCAATTCCCCATCAGTTTCGATGCAACAGCTTCTTCCGCTTCGACGTCTAACTTCTCGTGATGCTGTGCCACATCAGAACCTGAATCTCCGTTGGTATTATCTTCTTCCGTTGCTTTTCCTGTTCTTGCTGCTCGGCTCTGCGGTTGCACTCCTCACGCCAATGTTCCTCTCGTAACATTTGGCTTTGAAGTCAATATGTCTAAGTTCTTCCTCCTCCATCCTCTTCCATTTCTCCTGTTGTTGGATCTCCATCTCACGCCTTATACTCGCCTGTTGCTCGCGATGTTCCCTCACAAGACGCTGAATGGTTTCCTCGCTAACCCGGAATCTCGCCATAGAAGTAGGCACCGAAGCGGCATCATCCGCTTGCAGACATCTGCAACCTGATACTCCCTGCTGGCTTATCATTTTTAAGCAACGGAAACCAATTGTCAACGGTCTCTCAAGGCATAGTTGCCTCAGATGAACAGTACAAGCTCCGATCACTGGACTGTACACCAGCACCTGGTTTTTCACCCGAATAGTAAGGATTTCACTAGTAGGGTTAAACACATTCACTTGGAACTTCTCATTCCACTCGGGGCTATCTTTTTGTGCAGCCAACTGCACTTTAGTGTGGAAGAAAGTTCGGTGTGTAGGAGGGGTCCTCCCTCCCGCCTTCTTCTTCAAGCTTGCGAGGGGTTTCCCCTCTCCGAAGCCTCCGACGATTGGGGTCTTGCCCACGTATAGCTTGCAGTAGGAGCCTTGAGTTACAGCTGGCAGTTTGTTGGCTGAATGGACGCGTAGGTGGAGTGTGAATCCTCCATGTGTGGGGTAGGAGGATGTGGTGACTGCTCGTTCATTGCGAGTGACAGGAGGGTCAGTGGTATCAGTGGTAGCAGGTTCTCTGGATATGGGGGACGTCAGGCCTAACGCTGCCGTGAGGGCCCGTAGACGTGAAGGCCTCGGGAAGCTGTCACTTGAGTCGCGAACCATATTGCCGTTTGAATGCGGAATGCGGAATGCAGAGTAAGCAAAAGGGAAACGTAGCGACCATCACTCTAGAAATGAACCCAAAATCAAGTTACATACAAAAATGAAGATGTTTTTGATGAATAGGTTCAGCGGTAGAGAGCACTTCAAAAACACACACACGACTGGTGATATTCTAAATCTTAGTTCATGTGATTATTATGCAACGTCATATTCATACCTATTTTAGACTACCTAGAGGTATTGACCAGCGCTATCCGAGCTCACTAATCCGAGAGATCCTGGCCGACAATGAACTGCGTGACATCAGGAACTGCAAACGGGAGGTTCATGCCCCCGGAGTCATCACCGCCACCACCAGTTAATTGCTGGACACTAGTAGCGATGGATGCAACGTTGGATAAGACCGAAGTGACTTCTGCTGCAGTGCTCAGCATCGAACGTTGCTGGGACGCTTGTGGAGGTAAAGACTCAATGTATCCAGGAGCTGACGCCGCTGCATGTTCCGGTGCTACTGGGTATGCCAGAAGAGGCTCACTGAGAGGCTTAGTTGCCTCCTGAGCGAAGATGGAGTGATCCGGGCCATACGACTTGGCATGTGACGGCGCCTTAGCTCGGGGGATAGTGTTCGAAGTGCTGCACTCGCGTTGCGACTGCGCTCTCTGTTTCTTTTTATTTTTCTTGGCTTTGCGTTTGCGTCGCTCATCAGACGCACTCGAAGTCGATGATGATGACGACGATGATGAAGAAGATGAAGATGATGACGACGACGACGAGTCGTACCCATTATTCTCTCGACGAGCTTTCCGTTTCGCTTTGTGTTTTCGTCGGCGTTCTTTCCTCTTCGCCTTCTTGGCCTTACGACGGCGGCGACGGCGACGACGACGATCTTCCTCAGAGGAGGACGTTTCCTCGGACGAACTGGATCCGTCATCCAGCGGCGACTTTAGTGTACTCCGCGGCGAACCTCTTCATGGGATTTCTCACCACGTTCGTCCACCGACGTTGGAAACAAATCCAAGTGTGAATCTTTCACATTGCCACGGTGAGAATGCTTTCTCGAGGGCTGTTTTGGTGCTCCTTTTTTTCTTACGATATTTGCGTCGATGTTGGGGCTCGTCATCTGACGATGAGTCAGAAGACGGCAAAGCGTTATGCACCACCATACCCAGATCTGCAACTGTTTGCCCCACAGTTTTTCCGAGCGGTGACTGTTATCGAGGGATCCAGAGCCTCGTTTCTCCAATCCTGCAGATGAGTTATTGGAGCGTAGTGATGCCGTCACCACATCATCCGCGAAAGGTAGTCACCACCAGTGGGTTTATCTGGAGCTCTGTCCTCTACCTTCAGTCCACTCATCTTCCCTTCTAGCGCCTCTTCATGCCAGTCTTCTTCTTGTTCCACTTGCTTTTGCAAATATTGTTGCACCTGATCATGCTCAATTTGGTTTTGCTCCATTTTCTTGCGTTCATTTTCCTCTTTATCTTGTTGTTGACATCTCATGTGTGCCATAAATCTCTCTTGCTCTTCAAACTCTCGACGACGCATCATTTCGTCGCTTTGATGCTGTTCCCGTCGCACGCGTTCTTGTTGGCAATGTTGCTGAATGAGTCTTTGCATCGGTGACTCACTCACTGCAACCGGAGGGGCTTGCATTGGTTCCTTAGGTTCCAGCATTAGCTGAAGACGGATGTGACCCGCCGGTTTCCCGCCTTTATACAGAGGGAACCATTGGTCTGCTGCATGTTCTGCTCCCACTTGTAAGTTCTTGATGGGAATGGCACAGCCCCCGACCGAAGGACAGAAGAACATCATCTGAGTCTTCACTCTGATCGTTAAAATCTCAGTCTCCGGATTGACCACATGCAGCTCCAGCTTCTCGTTCCACTCGGGACAAGATTTCTGATCCGAGTACAGAACTTTGGTACGGAAGACTCGATGCGTTGCCGGTGAGAGCTGCAATGGGGACTGTGATTGCTCAGTGTTGGTAGTCGCCAACAGTGTGCTGAAGGAGGCTCCTCCTTGGGCTGCGCCATCGACTAAAGGAGTGTTGCCCAGATAGAGTTTGCAGTAGGAGCCGCGAGCCAGAGTCGTCATGTTCCGAGCTGAGTGGACTCGAAGGAACAGCGTGAAGCCGCTCCCTGGCACTGTGGGGCTGCCCCAACCAGCCAGACCGATGCTTGAACTGGATGCGAATCGCTCCATGGCTTGTGGTGGAGAAGGCGAATAGTCGAATGAGGTGGGGAGCACCACTTCTGTCGAAGAAGTGTACCCATCTGCAGCGAGTGCAGTTTTAATGGGTACGAACTGACGAATTCGGGAAGATGTATCCAAGTGTTAGAAGGGCGGTTTTGATGCGTGTAACTAAGAAAAAAGCTGGTAGATACAGTTTACACTGCTTCAACATACGGTTTAGTAATCCGATCGATCAGTATTATTTTTGTAGAAAACGGATGACCGTTGCTAGCGGGAAAGCTCCCTTCTGTCCGATACCACTCATTCTAACACCAAAAATGTATGCTCTGGACTTAACACTTTGCTCATGACGGTTGAATCCTATCTTTACGAGCCAAGGAAGACACCAAGGGCCCCCATGAGCAAACCAACAGCACCACCACCGTCACCGTCGCCACCTAGTTGCTGCAAACTGCTAGCAATAGACGCAATGTTTGCTGCAGTGCCAGCCATTGCGTGGATTGACTGTCCATCCTGTTGTTGGCCAAACATGGCCGCATTATGAGCTCCTGGAGCGAAGCCAGGTGCTGCTGCGGCAGGTTTTGCTGTTGTCGATAAAGTCTCAACTGCTCGTTGATCTGGTCATATGTTTTCTGCTTGTCCCTTTCCATTTGCTTGAAGTAGTCGACAGTAAGTGGGTTCGGCGCGAATTGTTGCTTTTGGTTTTGTCTGAGCTGCCGCGCAAGCACTTTTGCTGTTCTTGCTGATTTTGGCTTTGTCTGAGCTGTCGCGCAGACACTTTTTGCTGTTCTTGCTGATTTTGGCTTTGTCTGAGCTGTCGCGCAGACACTTTTGCTGTTCTTGCTGATTTTGGCTTTGTCTGAGCTGTCGCGCAGACACTTTTTGCTGTTCTTGTTGCTTTTGGCTTTGTCTGAGCTGTTGCGCAAGCACTTTTGCTGTTCTTGCTGATTTTGGCTTTGTCTGAGCTGTTGCGCAAGCACTTTTTGCTGTTCTTGCTGATTTTGGCTTTGTTTGAGCTGTCGCGCAAACACTTTTTGCTGTTCTTGTTGAACGGTTTGGAGTATATCCATCATGGTAGTCGGTTGACTGGGTGTGCTCACTGGTGGTGGAACATGCGTGCGGGTTGGTTTGTTCGCGTTTATCACAAGCTTCAGGTGGATATTACCAATAGGGTGGAGCTGAAACCACTGGTCCAATGTTTTGCCTTGGCTCAGATGTGCCAAATAGATGTTGCAGCTTCCGATGAGCGAGTCGCCTCGGTCTTTGATTCGAACTGTCAGCACTTCCGTCTTCTGATTTGCCACGTTCATTTGCACTTCTTCATTCCACTGGATCGGTTCTTGTCCGTGTGGGTAACGGAGACTGGTACACTTTGGTGCCTGGCCACGGGTGTTTTGGGGCGGATTGGTCCAGACGAGCATGGTGCAATAAGCTCCGTTTCCGGATGCACACAGGTTGTGCGCTGATACGACACGGACGAGGAGGTTGGAGGAGCCGGTTGAGTTCATCGAGACTTGAGCAGTTCTTTTCAAATTGTGAAATGAACAACAGTGTGTGAGTCGGGGCGGATGTGTAGCCAATGACCATGCCTCATCACCAAAAGCTGAGTGTAGCAAATGCACTTCCAATCACCATGCTGAGATGTTGTGGAGCAGATTCCTGGACTCTGACTAAGTATACTACCCGCAAAATACCTCAGCAAATAAAAATGTTCTACAGTGTTCAGGACAGCGTAGCTGAGTACGGTCAGGACACTGCGACAAACAACTCAATGCCAAAAAATATTCTAACAACAAAATGCACATAGATTGACATTTAGCTATCCTTGAGCGAGCTAGTCCTCCTGCCTCGCGGGATCACATATACGCATATGGAAGTTTATCTCATTGCTGCACCAAATGCACAGTCACCAACTCGCTATCATCTCTTGGCTAGTTTGAGCGCATCGTGGAGTTTCATCCGATCAGCGGATTGTACCCGCGGTTGCTTCACTTCATTGCTATGGCGGTGGTGATTCTCCTTGTTGGAGTGCGAGCTTCGAGGCCGCTCCGCCGACGCGGTTGATGCCGACGACGAAATCGACGATCTTCTTTGCACATCGCTCTCCTCCTCCGAGTCGAGCGATTCATCATCCGAGTCTGAGTCCGTCTGTAGGTCAGGAATGTATTTCTTCAACTGCGCCTTCAGTTTGCGTAGCCGAGCCGTCTCCTTGCGCACTTGGCGCAATTTCCTGTCTAGCCGTTGTTCATATTCCCCCATTGGGGACACAGGCGTCTGCCCACTCGGTGATGGACTCGGATTCACTTCCACCTGGTTATCCTCCCGTAACACTGCAGGTGTGCCCAATGGTGGGAGCATTTTGGGCGACGACACCCCTGGGGAGGTGGCCAAGTCGCATTGGCCCCTTTCTTTCGTCGATTACTCAGAGCGGCATCATCTAGCTGTCTGCCAAGCAGATGGGTGTCGTTTTGTTGGTTGTCTTTAGGTGGGCGTTTCACGTCCACTGGGGTCCACTGCCGTGCGATGGAGTCTTTTCTGGCGACGCTCAGCCTCCTCTCTCAGCTGTCTGTCCACCAGTCTCTTAATGGCTTCATCTGCTTCGTGGTGGGCCGCTCGTGCCGCCATCACATCTTGGTTCACCTGTTTCCGTCTGGGGATCAAGGGCATGTCGTCTGGCGCAATCAGGAGCATCACCCGAATACGTCCGGCAGCTTTCTTGCCTTTCTTCAAGGGGAACCATTGCTCTAATCTCTCTCCAAGGCACAGATTCGCCAGAGAGACGGCACAGGCCCCGATCACAGGGCAAAAGAACATGTGCTGACTCTTGACGCGAATGCTCAGAATCTGATTGCTCAGATCGTGTACTGGGACTTCAAATACCTCGTCCCAGATGGTCTCGGGCGGCGCCAGCGTATTGGGCTGTTGGTGCACAGTTCTGGTGCGTCGTACTTCGAGTTGCCAGTTCTCGTCCATCTCTTCAGTCGAAGTACTGGACTCGTTCGAGTCTTTCTTCGCCAGAGCCTTGTGACTGCCGTCCGTCATTGCTGTGGGTCCCACATAGAGTTTGCAATAGGCTCCTTGAGACGAGGAGTGTTGTAGTTCCTCAGCACTGTGCACACGTAGCACTAGTTTGTAACGGGGCGGATCAGCGGCCGGTGCCATTGGGACTTAGTACTGTAGCAGGTATAGTAGTTACCAGGCGGAAAGTTGAGAAATGAAGGCAAATAACGGACAGAGTAAATTATATTGTGTGGTGCACACAACAGATGATCTGTCCCTAGGTACATTTTTTATCAGAAAATTTCGCCAGAAAGACTGGAGTTGTCGATGGCACAATGCTCGGGAAGAATGCACTGCTCTTGTATTGGTGGGGTACTGCAAGTGCCGCCTTTGAAGGCGTTGAAGGCAGCCCATACCTTGGGGGCAAGACAGCGTTGAAAAATTACGTTGAATCCGTTGTCTTTCGTTCCGACCCCGCACATCCTCCATACAAAAACAGAGTGTGAGGTCCGACTCTTGACGAAAAATTGCAGTGAAATTGTTGACAGGATCCAAGGTAGTCAGCACATATGGCTACGCTTTTGATACCACCGACTTATTGCAACGGATGGCTGTACTGCCTTGATTCTGTTCTACTCGGTGTCGCTGCTGCTAGAGTTGATGTGATTCAACTCCTGCAGCAACTGGCCCAGCTCCGCCTCCCGATTGCCTCGAGCTTTAGGTTTATCGTCTTGGTCATCTTTAATTCCGCTGGATATTCTGGACGCCTCCAGCAGAGTTGCTCTGGTGCGCGACACGTCCATCATTGCGTGGATGGGCGACCCCTCCGAGTTTGCTCCTCCTCGTCGCTGCAATAGAGTCATGATGACCGGCGTGAGACGATTACCATGTCAACGGTTGGGAAAAAAAGTGTAGCTATTTACGATGTACCTTGAAAATTTTCGGTGGAGTTGAGGGGTGAGGCTTCCCACTAGCGATGGCATTGAGTGAGGAGCGAATCTCCTCCATGCGCTGGTCGAAATCTAGAAATGGTGTATGAAAGAATCAGGAGTTGAAGTTGACGACGGGATCACAAGAACACTCACCTTTGAAAATATTCGACGTGTCAGGTTCACTGGTTTTGCTGGGGATGCTGCGCTGTTTTGGTGAGCTGGTATCGATAGCTGAGCTCAGTGACCTCCTCCCTATGCCAGGTGTGCCCGAGTCCGTTCTCGACTCACGCCATCGAGAGGTTAGTTGTGATGAGAAACGGTTAGATGTAGTCGATCGTGCCGAGTCTGACATGACAGATCCATGCGTGTCTTCATCATCGCTATCTGCCTGTGGCGGTTCTGAGCTTTCTCTAGTACTCAGCCGAAACTCTCTAGCAGACCCCACAGGTGACACAGCTGAGATTGACGATAAGCATCCGCCTTTGATGGCTTCTGCCAGGCGTTCGGACACGGGATTGTTGCATTCACCGTCGTGAATATCGGAGACTTTGAGACTGATACCCTCATCGTCCGATTCAGCAGCTTGGGCTCTAGATGGCACGGACACCTTCATTTTAGCGCGTCGGGTTTTACCCCTTTCGTTGGATACTTCTTCTGATCGCTGAAAATCCTTAGCAAGCCGTGAGAATTTCAGCCGTAGATCAGCTAGTTGTTCAAATGTATCATTCGCTTGCTGCTCCGATTCCTTCTGTAGCTCACTATTGAAGACAGGACTCCCGGTGCTTGGGTCGGACTTAAAGAACGATCGATGAATATCGACCATGTCTTCTACGCGGATAAACACCTCGCGCATCTGTCTACGAAAAGCGTACAACTCTTCACGCAGGTCACTCATGCTTGATTGAGATGTCTTTTGCGTCGTCGTGAACGCTTTCGAGACCGTAGACACAGAAGAACTCGGCGATGAAACACGCACTTGCGATACAGAAGTTCTGTCAGAAGAACACGGAAACGGTTTTGGAAAATGTGCTGTAGAATAATCGCTGCTGAGGTCAGGAGAAGAAGGCGAAGACACATCTGAGATGGTTGGGCTGTTTGGTGCATTTTGGTTGTCGACGGACGAAAAGGTCACTTCTGAGGCTCTCCGTGAAAATCCGTTGTCTTCATCACTCGAAGTCCGAAAACTGGTACCTGAATTTAGCTTAGCTGACTCCGCTTCTCGTATCGAATCTGCCTTGAGCAAGTCAAAGTGTTTTTCCGTTCTGCCATACTCAAAAGATCCACGCGAGCTAGAATACCTTAGTGACCCCATTGAAGCCGAATAACTATCATCCTCACGCAGATCCGTCTTCGTGGGTCGACCAGATGCCCATGTATCCGTCCGATCCCAGGTAGCTAATCCTTCACGGGTCCCTCCTGAAAATTCGTCGGTCTCTCGCTGGTTGTCGTGATGCCTTCCCGATTCATGACTATCGCTTGTGTATGTAGAACTTAAACGGTTATTACGTCGGCCCCCATGTTGCTTGAAATTGTCGTGGCCGCTGAGTCAAACATACTGTCGTGGGTGGTTCGCCGATCGCTTGCCGAACTATTCACGCTGTACTCTGACACGTGTGAACCTCCACCGCTGTTCAACACGTGTCCAGCATCTCTTGGCAATTGTCGGTTCCGGTATTCGCTTTGCCCCATAGTATCGTAACGGCTCAAGGGCTCACGTTCCTTACGCCCGTAGTCGAAATCATCATCCTCTCGAGATGCTGAACAAATGCCACCATTTCGTTGGGTACCTGCTACAGATGACGATGATGAGTCTTCACCCCAGCCACTCATGTCTAATTGCCTCGGCATAGGACGTCGTGCACCGCTTCCTAGAGTCATTGCGTTCTTGATGCTCGTTTGTGTTGAAACTATTGAAAACTGATTGAAATCTATCGTCGCTGCTTCAGGAAGGGTCACTTGAGCAGAAACGGATTATCTGTCTTCTTTGCATTAGAACGAATCGCTGCTGCCAGCAGCGCTACAACACGCATACAGAATCAGTTTAGGCATTGATGAACACCAGAGATGAAAAGATATTGCATCTCGTACCTTGATTCGGCGAATGATCCTCCGGACAGCTCTAGCTCATGATCAGAATCACTTGCATCGTTCGATTGGTTCAACCTCTGTCGCTCCTCCTCTTCTTTTGCTTTCCGCTCGGCTTCAGCAGTAGCCTCTTGTTCCATTTGACGTTGCTTTTCTGCGGCTTTTCTAGCAAGAACTCTCTGTCGATACACGTCCATGACAGCTTCATCCTCCTTCTTTTCGCTTCTTCAGCAGCTTGCCGTTTCTCTTCCTCCTCCTCTTCAGATGTTTTCACAGGAACTTCGGGTATTGGTGGAGTAGTGCCATCAACTTCAGGATCATCGGCACTGTTGGGGCTTGATTGCTCGACATTTGCATCCAAATCTTCATCTGCCACTTCCTCGGCTTCAGACTTATCTTCGACGCCCTGTAGAGGGGCTACTGATTGCGGCACTGGTAGCACTGGCCTCTTCAACGATAGCATTGTTCTTATTCGATTCCTCTGACTGAGGTCGGCAGATTGCTCCTCAACACTGGATTCGTGCCATTCCGCTTCGTCTTCTGCAGCAACTTCGATTTTCTTTCGCTCTTCGTCCTCTGCCTCCTTTCGTTTTCGCTCTCCCTCTCGCAATCGATCTTCCTCCTCTTGTTTCTTTCGTGCTGTCTCTAGGGCTTCCTCTCGTGCTTTTTCTAACTGAATTTGCTGCTGCTCTTCATTTGCCAAGCGGTGTTGTCGCTGTTGTTCTTCGTCAGCTTCTCTCTCTTGCTTTTGTTTCTCGGCAATTTCATCCTCGAGTTGCTGCTGCCGGCGCTTCGTCTCAATTTCTTCGTTAAATTTCAATTCTTCAGCGAGTCGCCTCTCCTTGTAGGTTTGCTCCTCTTGGAAGCGTTGCTGATCGTCTGCCAAGCGCTGTTCTGCCAATTTATTATGTAACTCTGTTGCTTCTTGGAGGGCTGTACGTTGTCGGGCTAGATCTTCTTGCAACCTCGCCTCTTCCTCAACCGCCCTACTCTTTCGCTGCTCCTCCGCTCGTTCCTCCTCCTCGACGCGTTCTTGACGCTTTCGAGCAAGCTTTTCTTCAAATTGTCTGTGCTGCTCTGCCATCTCTCGCTCTTGTTCTTCCATGCGAGCCTGTTTTCCCGCTCGTACTTGCGCTGCTCCAGCAATTCTCGTTCGATCCGATCCTGCTCTTGTTTGAGTCGCCTAGTTTCTTCCTGATCCTGGTCGCTTACTCGTTCTGTTGTTGCAGCTACCTCAGCCGATCGAACAATGGTCTCCTGGATCTTTGGGATCACAGTGGCGCCACGTTCAGAAGCTGCATCCTCAGTACGCTCTCGCCGACTCTCATGGCGCTGCGAAGCACCCACATCTTGAAAATTCGCCACCACCTCCATCATCTCCATCATTTTCATCATGAACGTTCTCTCGCTTCCTCCTTGGGCTTGGGCTTGGCGGTCTGACACAGCACTATGAGACCTTGAGCCATAGCCATCATTGCTTGAAATACCTCTTTGTGCTCAGCTTGCTAGATCTCTAGGAGCTGCATACTTGGCATTGATAGTCGCCTGAGCTTGAGTCAAGAGCGAGTTCAAATTTGCCACATCGTGCCGCAAAGACTCCACGTGAACCTTTTCGTCCTCGTACTGACTTTGATACTTCTCAGCCAGTGCCTCACGCTCCGCCAAACGACTCTGCATTTCACGCATTTTCGTTAGCAACTCATGTTCCTTCCACTGGACCTGTTCACGCTCATCATCCATCAGTTTCATGAACTTCTTGCGCTCAGCAACAATTGCATTGGCTTCGTCAAGCTTCAAGTCGAGTAGTTGCTGGTGCAAGGACCTGGCCTCTGTAGAAAGCAGTTTTATCTGTTCTTTCAACTCAGCATTCTTTTTGCTGGTAACGAGACAGCTCCTCTTCAACGACACCCTTATTGGCGATGAGATGAGCATTAGATGCACCAGCGTTGTTCAGAAGATCGTTCTGTTTGCCGACTTGAGTCTCCAAGTCTGCTATCTGCTCACCCAGTCGTTGTTTGTCGTTTTCTAGTTGAAGCGCTGACTTTTGAGCGATACGCAGGTCGTTACCCGATTTCTGTCAACAAATGCAATATTTGCACATTGTCAAACTACAAACTGAGTCTACCCCAACAACAAGGGAGAAACGATTTTCCTTACCGATAAAGTAGCCTCCGACGCTGTAACTTCCTGTTGCAAAGAAATCACTTGCGTTTTCAGCGCCTTCAGCGTTCCAGTTTCGGTGATGAGCGTTCTTTCGCGGTCCGATAACTCGTCTTGTTTCGTCTGGATGTCTTGTAGGGCTTGTTGTCGTTCAATTTGCCATGCGCGCTCTTTCTCTCGTGTTGCTTGGGCGACGATACTTTCCAGGCTGGCTTCCTGTGTGCGCACGCTTTCTTCCCACAGTTGGAATCGCTGCGTCTCGGTAGCAAAGTGACGGAAGTCACTCTCGACTTTACCTGTAATTCGGCTTCCTTCACTCGATGTCGCTCCATGTCTTTAAACAATGACTGGCGAGTTTCAAACAGTGAGGTCTCAAGCTCTGTTCGTCTAGCAACGAACGCCAGTTCCAGTTCGCGTTCATGCTCCTGAAGTCGTGCTTGTTTGTCGCGATACTCTTGCTGCAAAGTAACTCGGAGAGAGTCTATCTCTTGACCAAACCGTTTTCGCTCTTCCGCTCGCACTAAAGTGACTTCTGTCGACTTGAATCGCTCCAGCTCTTCGTGCAGCCGTTTGTCGCAAATGTCGTCGTACTCCCGCTGGTACTGCACCATGCGCTCTTCCAGAGATTTTTGTGGATCAACCTTTTGGGCTGCACGTTCAGCTAGGTAAGTGTTTTCTACACGGCGCAACTGATTCTCTGCAGTTCATTTCAACATCACCTCAATCTAGTTAGCAACAATATAATGATGAGCGTTTCACTTCGCAACAAATCACGTACCCAACACTATTCGGTGATCAAAGCAATCCATGACAGTTTGCGTCCCTGAATCCATAGTGACAAGCTGAAACCGACGTACAAGTTCTCGCACGAGAACTAATAGCAGCGACTGATTTGTCTGCGCTTGCTCCACCTCCTATCAGCACCATCAATAAGTATAATGTTGTGTCATAACTCAGAGTACAGAGTTTGCGCCTTACCAATTGGTCCTGGAAGCTTGCGTTCACGTGAAGCATCTACTCATTATTATTTTTTGCGTCAGACACTCCCAAACTACAATCAACGCGTACGGAATTTAGACAGTAAATTTCACCTCCAGGATCGTCGCGCTGTCGACTTGATTGTGTGCTCCTCCGATTTCCGGGATAAATACTGCGAGAGTGTTCTCCAGTCCTTTTGTCGCAAGATAGTCCACCACAAGACCATGCACCAATTTCTCATCAGGTGAGGAATTCACTGCGTCTCTACTAGTTTGACTTGAATTGTTCCCTTCATTGTCTTGTTCGCTCTTCGAATGTCGTTGCTGCTGTAATTTCTCAATAAATCGCCGTCGGAGTTGAGCCTACACAGTTTCAAATAGTTAATCTCCTGTTGCTACCGAAGAGCACCAGACAAGAAAACACTCTAACCCGAATCAGTTCCACCGTGCCGCTATCACGAATAGACTGGAACATTCCTTCCTTTAGCTCCTCCAGCGACATCAAAGCGTTCCCATCGGCATCTCTCGCTTGCGTACTCGTCGCCATTGTCCATAAGATCCAGAATATATGAAGGGTCGTAGCTGCCAATCAATCAAAAATGGCCACAGGATTCTTCTTGGTGAACCAGTGATAGAATAGTGGTGGGGCCACAAAGTAGAGCCGATTGCCGCTTTCACCAAGCTTTCCCAGGTCTTCTTTTGCGTTACTCTTAATGCTGTGTATTTTACCAACCGTCATTTGAAACCCGGCATCCACGCGTCAATAGCAGCATCACTCGCTGTGCGTGGTACGTATAACTAACTGGTCTGTACATTGGCTAGCTTCCACATACCCGACTAACCGCTTCAAGGACCCAGGAATGTCGATTGTTTCTTCGACTTCAATTGCTTCGTCGCCAATAATTCCTCGCTTGCCCAGCTTTTGCGCTTCAAACCCAGTCAACAGCTTTTGGCACTTGAAAGATCCTTCTATCTCCAGCATGCGCAATGCATGCGGCTTGAAACTATATCCACACAAAGCTTGAGCTAACTTGTTCCATTGACGCGAAGCAAAATGTTTTGCATCATCTAGCAGTTGGATCGCCATTTGGTTCGAGCAATCACTTGCATGGCCAATTCTGAAGCGTAGGCAACGTCGTACATGCGGTAGGGTGCCTCACTGTGTATGTGAATCAGGATTTGGTGAAACTTGTTCTCCAAAGTAATTTCAGACTCGACAGGGACCAACATAATGCAATCATTGACCGTGCAAGAAGTTGCAACCGCCATCAGTAATTCTTTCAAGTCTTCCGCAATGTTTTGGAACACTGCGCGAAGGACACCACCCAACCACTCCAAACAATTCTGCCACACAGTCACTGCATTTGGGTACAAGTGACTGATTTTCTTGAGTTCTTCTTTTGTCCATACGGGCATATAGAATACTTATGGACAAGGCACAAGAAGTACATGCATCACTACGATCAACGAAAACAGGAACACAAAGATACAAGAAACGCTTAATTCTTGGTTGTACACCAGTTATCTTCAGCAAATACTTCGTCACAGTCAAAGAGTCCACCAAACCCGCATCTGTGGAGTTCATGACAGTTATATCCACAAGGACTCGTCGTCCTCACCATCATCACTGAGCTGTCCTCCTCATTCTGGTTCCCGGCCAAAACTTCTTCACGGAGTCTCTTCAGCTCCTTCTCCTCTCTTCGTCCTTCACCAGTTCCTTTTCTTCGTCTCTCTTGGCTTTATTAGCCATCAACTTGTTGACCACCAAAGCTGCTCGGATCTTGCTCAGAATCTCCTGCGGAATTTCATTCCGTACCAATTGTACCATCACCAGAGACCGGTTCTGCAGAATGGCGTCCAGCAGAGCTTGTCCTCCTTCCTTGCCAATGTTGTTATTGGCTAACCCCAAATATTTCAACGAAATATTGTACGGTAGAACTTGAGCCACAGACTTGGCCCCTGCGTCCCCAGGTGATTACTGGATAATCCCAGATGCTCCAAGGCCTCGTGGCCGTAGAGGGCGTCACTGATAGCTCCTGCTCCTTCTGCAGTGATCTCGTTGCCCCTCAAGTCCAAATGCTGTAGAGTGTTGTTGGTTCGCAGCATTTTTCCCATGGCCTGGGCCCCGACGTCCCCAATGTCATGGCCTGGCAGCAACAGACGCCGCACGGTGCGGTTTAACTGGAAGACGCGCCCCACTAGGTCGCCCCCAGGCGAAAGAAGCTTGCGCTTCTTGGCCGCCATGTCTTTCAGGTCCAATTCGCGGATCGGCTCCTTGTTGGCGCGGATTTTCTCCAGAATTTCCTTCAGCGTGGCGGCGGGTTACGAGGTGGTCGTCGTCGTGACGCACAGTCATTGCTGAGAGCACCGATGTGAGCACATCCACTTCGTTCTGCTGGAGGTCGGCCGCCATTTTCTGGTGTTGGAGCTCTTCGAAGATTTTGAGGAATGGCTTTGATGTGGAGAGTCAATGAAAACCTTTCAATTTAAGGAAAAAGTAGTTTGACAGGGTATTAAATAATGGAAGAGGATAAATTGAGAGATAAAGAACATTTTGAAGAAAATGAAATGGATTTAACAGGGTATATAATTTAAAATTATTACCTACAAATGTAGCCATTGAATCGACTAAGGACAACTTTGGCACCCATTTCACGAAATAGACAAACAGGTAGATAGCATACTTACGCTTGAATGAGTTCTTGTCAACGGCAGCGGGTCATCGACAACAGGTTCCATCTAGCAATATGACGTCGCGGTGGTATCATGTACATTTACATGTATCCGTCCTATGCAACGCATTTGTCACGGATCATATATGGCAAGTCGGCTCGTGCTCGTGCGCCCCCGACACGTGCCCCAAGCCTCAACATGATTATCTGAACGTATGTCATTGAGACTGAACGCCACGTACTCACGTCGCATTGCTACGTCAAGCATTTTTGAAAGTTCAACGGGTGTAGACACTATTTCAGCATTATTGCAGTTGCTGGCTCATAGAATTTGCCAGACACGCATTAAGATCTCTGAGCCGAATCATCGTAGAAAATAGCATCTGAATCGGTGAGCGCATGCCTTGCCAGCTAGAAAGGAAAAATTATCGTTTTCTCCGCTGATTTTCGTGTCGGTAGGGCAAGCACTCTCGCAAGCTGTTCGTTCGTTGACCCGTTCCTCAATAATTAAAACACGTTGGTTGCGTTGGTCAAAGTGTCAGAGGGAACGCCTAAGGCTTGTTCGTGCAGCGTCTTGAATCGACCTACTGCTCGCTTTTCCGATACCCGGGTCGTGCTTCCGTTTGTCATTCTGCAATTTATTCTACTGCAACCACATTAATTCACAGACCACCGGTTCTTGACTTCACCACCACGCCAACATGAAGACTACCCTCTCTTCACTTCTCCTGACTGTGACCGCTGTCGCCAACGCCGCCAACTGCGACGTGGATACCCTGAGGGAGATTGCGAACACCAATGACGCGAAGCTCTGCACCAGTGAGAACACGTTTATGGTCCCCGTCGAGTCCACTGAAGGAACCACTCCTGTCAACAAGTCGATCTGTGCAGGTGAAGCATGCGAGAGGGTCTTGAAAGCCCTCGATGAAATCAACGAGGGCACGATTGACGGTACGGCGCTTCACAAAGGCATTCTGAACCCGATCATGAGAGGGGGCAGCACGAGAGCTTTGAGGGCAGCGGACGGATCGCACTCACACTCTCACAATTCCACCGAAGCGACTGCCGCCTCAATTTCCTCTGAGATGGAAGGTTCCCATGGCAGTACGTCCGGATCGGCCGAAATGGAGCACTCCGCGACATGACCTCCGCCTCCACTGAAATGGAGGATTCGCACGACATGGTTTCTTCAGGCTCTGCAGCTACCAGGGGCTCGGACGATGTCGACGATTCGGATGGCGATGGAGATTCGCATGATGCTACCGCCAGTTCAACTGTCAGCAGCTCTACCAAGAGCACATCCAAGACCGATAACTCTACCAGCGGCACCTTGGCTAGCTCCAAGGCAAGCAGTAGCAACTCGATGACCACAACGCAGGCACCTAGCACTTCGTCAGCGGGTTCGATTTCGATTTCGATTTCGATCAGTTGTACGTTCCTTGCTGCTACTGCCGCTATTTTCTTCTAGGCTAGGTCGTAGACGAAGAATCCTAGTCACGAAGATAATCTGTGTAGTCAGATTTCTCTGAGGAACCAAATACCCTACATTTCTAATTCACGAATGCCATGCTGAAGTTGTTCGAGATGAAATTCACTAGTTGTTTAGGAAAGCTACGGTTTCTCGTTTGGAATTTCACCTTCCATTTCGCTATTTGCTGAAACAGACTCGACCGTTTTATCAAAACTTATTCCAGTTAAAAGGCTTCAAAAGACTCCTTTCATTCATTTCCGACTAAGATGGCTGCGTTTCCCCAATATAATCGCTCAGATTCAATTTACAACTCTACATGACGCTGATGGAATAAGCACCTACAATGGGGACTAGACTGGCGTGACAGCGCGGTTCGATTAGGTTGCAGCGAGCAGCTCGGCAGTGCAGCTGCCGAAACGAGTTCGACAAAAAATCTATCTAAAAGCACACACGGAAACGCGTTTCCCTTGGAATGACCTGCCGTTGATGCCGTTGTCTTCGATGGTAGGGATCGATCACGACGATCTCTGAATCCGATGATCCGAAGCACATCATGTGCTGTGTGGTGCGTACCTTGCTTAGCTCATGCAGGCTCACTTAAAAAAAGGAGTAAAATGGCAGCAGGAAGCGATCCAATTACCCTATGGGATAGTTGCATTTTGTGAGGTCGCACGTTTGGCATTAAGCCAAGCGTGTTGGCCATTCTGCAATTACGTCACACACCCACAGCAGTTCTGCCATCACATTGCCATCATGAAGGCTGTCATCTCCGGCTTTCTGCTGGCTGCTATTGTCGGCGCAAATGCTATCAACTGCAACTTGCGCACACTAAATGTGATTGCTCGTTCATCCGACGCAACACGCTGCACGAGTGAGAGTGCGTTCGTTGTTCCCGTCTAGTCTACGAAAGGTTCCATCCCTAACAACTTCGACTCGATATATGATAGTGAGGCATGTGCGAGCGTTCTGGAGGCATTGGGTTTGGTGGAAGAGTGCATAGTCGGCGGTGTAGCTCTTCACGGAGACATTTTAAACCTCATCATGCGAGACTGCACTACGAGAGCCCTGATGGCAGATATCGCGATCGAAATAGAAGATTCATACGACATGACCTCTGCCTCGGATGAAAAGGATGGTTCGGACGATCATGATACGCAGTCTCCTCCCGTCGAAACGAAGCCTCCACAGGCCACAGCGCTCTCACCTCCTGTTACTACGACTCCAAGCCCTGTTACTGTGGCTCCAAGTGGCTCAAATGGCTCAGGCACTACAATCGGTGATGGCGACTCACTCGTGGTCACCACCAGTTCTACCACCAACAGCTCCTCTACGACCAGTTCCAGAAGCACCACGGGCTCGTCCAGCAGTACTTCTGCCGGCTCCGGTGTGAGTACAGCTCCGACCACACAGACGCTAAGTGTCACCCCCACGGCGATGGCAGAGCTGGACGTGCAGACACCAACCCCTCAACAACGAAAGTGCCAGACGCATAGACACCAGTCCCCAGCTCCGAGTTGACTACACTGCCGGATATAATGGCACCGAAAGCCTCTTCAACCGCTTCAATCTCAATCGCATCCGGCTCAGCGTTGCTCGTGGCCGCCGTTGCTTTAACTTTTTCTAGTCAGACATTCACAACCAGAATATTCGTGGGTAGATGGTTGCCCTACTGAATAATCCTGCCTACCGATAATGCACTCCACACACTGCAGCATTTTTCCTGTTTGAAAAGAATAAACAAAGACTCTAGCAACATTTACCTGGTTTTTCAAGTAGTATTAATACTGAAACGCTAAAGCCTGGCACTTATATTGTGTCATGAATCACGACTCTACCTCTCACCAACTTGACGGCCATAGATATTAGTGATCGCATTTGGCAACAAAACTACAGTTAGAGTCCCACCAACTGAACAAGTTGTGCTCTTTGATGGCGTCTTCCCATAGGTCTGCAAGGTTGCCTTCCTGGTGCTTGATTAATCAAGATGGAAGATGTTTCTCTCTACTGGTAATGTTTTTCTTATTCCATGCTGCTTTCAGGGTTGCGACGTCATTCTCATTCTGGAATGTTCCGTAGACGGTTGTCGTTGCTAAGTGCGACTGTGTTTCGTAGACGGTTGTATTGCTGGTTGACTTTGACTGAGGTTATCCGATACGCTGCCTGCCGTCGATGAGTGTTTTTCATCATCAGGTCTGAAGTGCTTTGTTTTGCCACCGTACGAGCTACGCTATTGCAATGTGATTTACAATGAACGATACACTTTATCTTGTTCGTTTTGCCAGCATGGCGGCATTTGCCACGATAATGAAGACAACATTCTCAAGTCAAGAGCAGCAACATGCACAAACTAACTTGATGTTGAAACGGGTATCTTGTTGCACATCTAGCGAAATATACATTTTTAATCTTCCCTGAAACTGTCAGACAAGCATGTCAACTAGCCCTATAATAGCTGGTCACATGATGGCGGTTCAATACAATGGTGATTAATGTAGTTCCCTAGGGTTCTTCTTAAATGCACGAGTGACAGAGATTTCAGAGCTCGTGCCGTGACTGCGCTATCGCATGAGCCTCTCACTTGTTTTTGTGGTTGACAGTTGCAGTCTACGTACGTGCATTTAAGCAAGACTCCTGTGTGCCATTCTGCGATTTACTTCATTCTATCCTCCGATCCACTCACCACAGCCACTTGTCGTTTTATCATCATCGCATTAGCATGAAAGGTACCATCTTCTCACTTCTACTGACGGTAACTATCATTGTGAATGCAGATACCAGTGTTGCCAGCACACTAAGCGAGTTTGTTAGCTCATCCAATGGAACGGGCTGCACGAGTGAGGCAAGCACCGAGACACTGGGCACAATCGATGGCTGTGCGGATAGCGATACGCTGATGCAAGATTACAGTACAAGAGGTCTGATGGCGGATTTGTTGGCTGAATTAGAAGATTCGTACGACAAGATGTTCGCCTTAGAAGAAACGCAAGGTTTTAATAGCATGGCGTCTAATTCTGATGAGATGGACGACTCGCAAGAGCAAGTCATACCCATCGCGACGCCTACGCCTGGCACAGAGGAACCGACCACCAGCCCCACGACAACTGCTCCGCAGACTACCCAGGCACCAACCTCTTCACCCACAGTGACTACAACACCGTCCGCAGAGGTGCCGACCCTGAGTCCTACTGCTCAAGCCACAGGGGCACCGACTCCCAGTCCCACAACACATACTCCACAGGTGCCGGCTTCCAACTCTCCACCACAGTCCACACAGCTATCAACTCTCGGTCCCGCGACGGCTACACCAGCCCCACAGGCACCAACCGCCACCACCAAGGCAACTACGACGCCTGGTACAAAGGATCCAAATACCTCTTCTGCTACCTCGATCCCAATCGCATTCGGCTCGGCATTCCTGGCTGGTGCCGCAATTACCTTTTCTAGCAGCCGACTTCCAAAAATGCTCGTAGGAACCACAGTTGCCCTACACAATAACCATGCATATTACACTCAGCATATGACCCCACCTCCTTGTTTCGCCGTAGTGTCAAAGTGTTAGTAGCATTTTACTACAGTCAGTTGAAAGCTGAATTAAATTCACTCTGTAGCGCATACGCTAGAAGAACATAACTAATTGCACTTGTTTTTTGTAAGGCAACGAAACTCGGTAGGGAGTGAAATGAGTAGATGAATGGAAATTCGAAAGTGAATTCAAATGAGTTAGATCAATCTGTCCTGCTTGTCTTCTCCTACATATGCAATGATCCTTACCCTCGACCAGTTTTGTCAATCATTGGGATGTAAACCCAATGATGGGATGGAAACTGTCCCAACTTCAAAACTTTGTCCAATTATAATCGAATATTCCCAAGGATCAACCAATCACATTACTGTTCACTTGCCTCTTCACCAATCAACCAGATATGTCACGCGCCACACACGCGTTGACAGGAATTATCCAGACGCGAGACTACAAAATGCAAGCTTAACAATTGTAGCAGCGAGCACTCCCAACCACCGGATTGCACACCCAAGTGTCATCTTGTCTGCCGGCCGCACCGTCGGGCATCGGCAGCTTGAAATTCCCTGCCCTTTACCAACTTACAAGATGCGTATCAATGATGTGATATCCAGAGGTATCAAAAGTGTAAGATTTCTTGCAGATGATCCCCTCGCGCTGCAACAAGAGACCTTACAAAACATAAGTGTAATTGATCCCAGTATAGAAGCAATATAGCTTACAAAACTAAGTGTTAAAATGACTGGCATTGAGGGCCACCAACTTTCCACAAACATGATGTCGCGTGTCAGTGCCCGAGTGACCACCCAGGATGGATGTATTGAGAGGGCTATGTCGCGTCTCGGCACAACTAACAGGTTTTGTCATAGTTCACTACTTTCAAGAAGCAACCACTTAGTCCAAGTGGCTAAGAGGTTATCAGGTTATCCGAGTGGCGTGGGTTCAAAATCCACTAGTTGCATATTTTGTTTAGACAACACCAACATGATTACGCTACTCACCCAGCGCGTAATCATTGCATGAATGGCTTTGATGCCTTTAGGAAATGAATGATTAGGAAGAAAGAGAGTAGATCAGTCTAAACACATAATCTCACTTTACAATTTTCCAACTCCATAACAGGGTTTGTCACCCCCACGAAGAACTGTGAGGGTTAGAGCTCTATCGGGCACTCGAAATGAGTATTTTATACCTGCCTTGCGTTGTTCTAACTCCCACAAATGTAGCTCAGTGGTAGATCCCTCAAAAGGGAAGGTTGTGGGTCCGATTCTTACCCCTGGTCTTTCTTATGCATTGTTCAGCCGGAAAGCAACATGCGCATCGTTCCGAAGGTTGCTTCATATGCGCTGGTTGGGTTACTCCCAAGATGTGAGCATGTGTGCGTGCTGTCAGGCACGTTGCTGTGGTTTGGTCTGTTAGTGTACGCGTTCTGGGATGATAGACATTGTGATCTAACGTGTAATATGTTTTGAGATGGCTCGTGCTACAGCTTAGCTAACTCGATAACGTGTTATGTGTAGCCTGAGAGATGATATTGGATTACAGCGCTGTGGAACAGTCGTTGGTGGCGGGCGATCAAGTTGTTCGGTGATCCGGTAGTGTGGAGCACGTGTAGGTGTTTGAGGACAGCACTGGGACTGCGTGAGTTAATGTTGTGATTTTCTCTGAGGAAGGTTAGCAGCTAGGTATCGACTTGTTAACCCAGATCGAGCACTTTGTCGTGGTAGTCGGGTGCAGCAGAATCCAACACGAAGACATTCATCAAGAAGAGCTTCATGAAAACGACAAGCAGCTTGACCTTCAACCGCTGGCGCTTCGACTTTTCTGTCTGCCACCGCGGCTTCTACGTGTATCACGCAAGCCACTTAGCGTGAAAGTGAGTGACGGATGCCCTGCGCTGTTTCATATTCGGCTGGCTCACGTCTTGTTGTCCATCTTGATTGCTTCGCTTGCTTGTAGGTTGTACCAGATCATTGTTTAGCTTGGCCTCCAGTGCATCCATGCGAGCGTCTTGCCTCTTGGCATGCTCGTTAAAGTGCTTAATTACAGTCGCTTGGTGGTCGATGACCCTCTGTTTCTGGCTTGGTTCTCTTGGTGGGCTACTTGGTTGCTTGGTCGCTTATATATTGTCTTGGTGCTTTCGCAGAAGGCTAAGGCGTGTGTGAAGTGCAACGATCATGTAAACAGATCCACCAGGAAGGCTTCGCCACGAGTCCTCCATCCTAGCTTTGCAATGAAATCCCCTGCGATGATGATGATATATCGCTGTGCAAGAGCGTCGAGCATTGCGTGAAGATCCACGTAGAATTGGTCGACATCACCGAGGGTGGCCGTTGTACGGTCTGTAAACCGTGATGATGGCGACACGGCCTGTGTGGGGTAGATTGGGCTGAAGAACCCTGATGCGATCGCTGTGGACCAGTATCATCACAGATAGCGGCGAAATCGAGGGGAGACAGCGAAGCCGATTCCATGTCGTTCTTGCGTAGATGGAAGGGTAGGTAATGTGTAGTCTCCTATGGGTTGCCGACCGAGCGTGACGATTTTTATCTCTTAGAGACAGAGTATGTCGATTCTGTAACGGCGAATGTCTTGGAAAGCGTGTCATGCTGTTTGCGGTGTGGTCCTTATGATTGGGCATTTAACGAGCCTATTCGAAGGCGGTTAGACTGGTTAGGGCAAGGAGGAGAGGGGTTGTTGATTGCACGGACTGTCGTCAAGCGGATGCTAAGACTCGCAAGGGACTTGTAGATGCCCGAGAGCACCTGCCGGAAGCCCATGGCCAGTATCATGACGGCCACGCGTTCCGAGGGAGGGTTTCACCCAACCCCACCAAAATAAAGACGAATTAAGGTCCTTAATTTGAGGAGTGCTGGCTTTTTAACGGGTTGACTGGGAGATTGTGTTGAATGAGCAGTTAAAGAGAGAGGTTCAGCCAATGAGAGAGTATGAGACCAGTTGATCAGCCAATCAGAGACAAATCTGCAACCAACATTATGATCGGCTAAAAAGAAAGCATGAATGATGGTCGACTTCAACTTGCGAGGTTAGTTCATTTGACTTTACCCTGCGTGGTCTCCAATGCTATGGCCTGAAGATGTCACCAAAACGGAGCTAGAGGACGACACGCCAAAGACCTTCCGTAACAGAGGTGCAGAGTTTGTTGTATCGCAGTTCTGGTTGGAGGGGCAGGCCAACCGCAGAATTCATGACGAAGCTCTTCGATGTCCCCTGGCAAAAGTTGCAACAATCATATAGTTTTCCCTCCAGTGCGCTAGAGGAAGGGACAACGTGACCGCGTTGACAAGACGACAGGCCCGACGCCAAAGAATCTGCCAATGGTCTGAAGTTAATAGGCGGACTATTTCCTCACCGAAATACTGTTGTAGACTACGAGCGCGGAGAGTTACCGATTCAAGATAAGGGCAGAAGTGGTCAAATCAACGATTGATTCACTATACAATGTTCAGTGACGCTGGACTTTTATACCACACTGAACCGCGACTGGGCAGATGAGCTTTTACGACGTACTGTAGACGAGTGAGCAGGCGAAGAAATTAGTCTGGGCTGTTAGTGGAGAGCCGAAGCCGATCAACCCGCCTCTGGCATCCACGAAGCTGCTTGGGTTTATCTAGAATTGGGGTTGTGCTCTGATGCTTGGCAGATCATCATTTGCAGGACTGGAGAATGGTTTTTCGACGGTTTTTGTTCAGGCAAAGAAATATCCACTAGAAATGTCACTGCCAGGTTATGTATCGATCCAACTCTGGTAATCAAAGTCATAACAATCTCGTGGTACCAAACAGCCCCGTCAGTCTACTTGAGCCTGGGTCACTCCAAATTCCGACGCAGTGTGCATCAGGATGCCAGACTTGCGGTCGCTGCTAAGGCTTGGTGGTGTGCCGAATGGAGCGCGAGGAGCTATGTAAATCCTGTCCACCAGCGTGGACTTCTGAGCTGATATCTATCAATGCCACTCCAATTCCTCAGCGTCGCTTTTGTTTCGAAAAGTGAACTCCCGGCGGGAGGGTCGAACACGAACGAAGGCATCCTATCGTCCCGATCGTCAGCACAAACGCTACTCCTTCAAACAAAAGTCGCACTAATTGGGAATGCGATAATCTTGGGTGTCAAGGGAAGCCCTTGGAAGGTTACCTTTGACGAAATGACTTCAATACACCTCGCCAAAGCTGAACGAGCCTGGGGATCACAGTTCGCCGACGCTAACGAAAGTTAACTAGGGCGGCTTCTTTACTACTGCAAACGGGCAGAATAGCAACATTTGTAGAGCTAAAGTTACTATCACCGACCAAGTTAATGCTGGATGTGTGTATTGGAATTCGATAGCGTTCCTCGGTCTTTGAAGATTTAGCCATGTCGCCAAACGATAGTCATTTTCTCTGAGCAACCGTCCTTCGCAGAACACAACCGAAGGAGCGATCACCATCCACCAGTCTCTCGAACGCGTTACAACGAACCGCGACTTGAATCCGGCGCTCAAAAATCAAAAGAGCAGTCGTCAAATGTCGTTCCAGGAGGTTCTTTGCCGCTGGAGTGAGCTCGTAATTGAGTGGACTTAAATGATATCAGCTGAATTCCCCATTTCTCGTTTTGCGTGCTCCAGCAAACATCATTTTTCCTCGTCCTGCGTTCAGCGTGTTCATAATTCGCCCAGACTTGCTACGATGACGGATGGTGCATCAGGCAAAAGCTGCAGGCGTTGCTGTCGAAGCAAAAAACATGTGAGCGGCGCCGCGCGCCCGTCGGCGCTGCGCCAGACGTTTGGCTTCATTCTCCCATTTCCTTCTGGTTCCTGGTGCTCGAGCTCTGTTTCAGTACAGGAGGGACATCCCCTGTGAAGGAGTCGTCTGTATTTGATGAAGAAGACGAAGAACTTCGGTCCGCTGAGGACGCTATTACTTGTGAACATTCGTGCCATGCGCGAATCTGTCGACCAGATGCGCATACAAATACGTCGAGGCCTGCACGATATCCAGACGATCAGTGATCTGCTGCAGCGGGCAGCAGTCTGTAGAGAGAACGAGAGTCGCCAGCTGCTTGGCCTCAACGCCGTCAACAACGTGAAGGTCAAAAACCATGGTTGAAGTGGTCGTTGGATACTTGTTCAAGGCGTAGAAAAATATATCACGAATATAAATAACCAATATGACGTATACTTGTTCAAGTCACTGTAATACGTCTCTTCGACACGTCTCATTTTGCATTCCCTAGCTGAACATGTCGTGGAGAGCCGCCGCTGGCTGTTCATCTCATGACAAAGAGATCTCCGTATGAATATGACGGCGCAATATCCGTCACTGCTAATGTGCAGAGGACTCGGAAGAAAAAGCGACACGAGGCTTCGTCCCTTGACTCTGAGACTGCCAGTAACAATGCCTGGCTTGCCTCCATGCTCCACCCAAGCCTGCCGACAGCGAGTACTGCCACAGACGATCGTTCCAAAGCTACTGACGTTGCACGGAATCATCCTGTGGTTCTGGAGAAACGACTGCCTCAAGTTCAGGTGCAGGTTAGTGCCAGTTTTTTCAAGCCCTTGGCCATGAATTTAACCCTTTTTCTGCTCTCAGATGAGCGTAGAAGATTTAGAGCAGAAGAAGATGTTGCTGCCATATCTGGACAAAATCGAGTACATCAATTGCCAGCTTCGGTAAGCTACACAAGTACGTTTTCGTTGCAATTAGTGGATTAGTGAACTGAACATGAGAATGTAATCTTCTGCAGCCAACGTGGACTACTACCAGCAGAAGATGAAGTTGCTGTTAAAGATGATCGGTCGCGAGAAGCTACAATGACGTTAAGCAGCCCGGTAAGTCGAGTTACACGCGATAAAACGATGCCAAAGCCTCCGTCTCGAGTGCTTCTACATTCATTGGCTCGAAATCAAGAAGAACAAGACTCTGTTGAGAAGAATGCATCTATTGTCAACATATCGAGTCGCATGCTGCGAACAAGGTATCCTCGATTTTCGAGGCTGTCGAGCAATCGGGTACGAAGAAGACTTTGGTCCTGAGGGATCGAGGGGTCAATTGGCTTCTGCGGATGGTTGAGAGCGTTTACAATGCGCTTTCGGACGCTATGCTCAAGGTAGAAGCTGACACAATTGATGGGGAGACCCGATCGGATTCGGCTAGAACAAAGTCTACGAGCGCCTCGAAGACCCACACGACAACTCCAGGACGGCTGGCCATGCCGCACTTTACACGCAGGTTCATTCATCACTCGTTGGGGCTACCTGATCTCGCTGACCAAGAATGTATGGATCTCATGTTCAATATTGAGCTCGTACGCGAACAGTTCCCACAAGTGACGTTATTTGCGTCCTTCCTGAGGGAGATTTTCGACGAAGACACACTCCTCTTTTTCCTGTTTGTGAGGCACCATCTCCAACTTGAATTTGATTTGGATTTGGTGGCTAAGGAGAAACAAGCGCACTCCAGTGGGTCAAAGAAGTACATTGCGTCAAATATGCTAGAGCTGCGTTACCACCCGCTGATCCCAGACGGCACAAAGCAAGTTTTCCTGTCGAAAGTGGCGTGTGAATGCATCATGCAGCGTGTCTTTGACTTCTCAAGGCGTATTCGGTCTAGCGGAGCTACCCGCATCGCAGCACCAATATTACTGGCACAGTACATTGTTCGCGAGCTGATGGTTAGCCGACTTCAATTCGACAATGGCCAGTTCATGGTCCCCACTGAAGTTTTCTTAACCACACTGGTTCAACTGTTTGGGAGATCGCCGAAGATATCCTTGCCCAATTCAAGTTCAACGACGATGGTACATTATCCTTGTTCTGTTTGTGGTGCGTTTCTCTCTCGATTGCTAACGAAGTGTTGTGACAGGCGAGTCCTTGTCAAGTTTAATCCGCCTCCGGGACACCATTACGTTGGATTCGAAGGTCGACAAGTGGGTGGCATTGTATGCGGAACAGGAAAGAGTTTTGCGAAACTACAAGATCGAGTTGATGAAGATGCAGCGTAGCAACATGAATAACCAATTTCGAGTGCAGATTCGTCTGCTGGAGAACCAGATCCGCTTGCAGGAGCAGGAGCTTCAGCATATCCAGAAGAAGATCACCGACGGAGAAAACCTTGTGAACAATGTGTGGAATGAGGTAGTGACTGTCAAGTCCCCTTCAAAACAGTGCAGTACACGAGATCTTGTAAATACTGGAAGAGGTTCAGAGATTGTTGAGGCATCAAAAGAACTGGTTTCCGTTCTTGGTCGGTTCGAGGCACATTTTGCGAGACTACAGAAGAAGCACGACATCGCGGTGAAAGCGTCAATGCTGCTGGCCGTGCCATGGCAACAGCAGATGGAAGAACTGAGACTTCGAATGGTGATTCGAATCCAACGCGCGTATCGGGCAAGCAAATGTGCCCAAGAAACGAAGCAGAAGGCACGAGAAAAACATTCAGCACAAATTCGCGAGCGTGAAATCAAGCAGAAAAACCAGGAGCTCGAACGAAAGCGTCTTGAAGCTGTCCGCGAGAAAGGCATGGAGCGCCACATGCAGCGCTTGAAAGCAACGAAGGAGCAAGAGGCAAAGCAGAAACGAGAGCTGGAAGAGAAGCAGAAGAAACTGGTCCTGAAAGTCCGAGAAGAGGAAGCCACACAACGAGCAGCTGCCGTGAAGAAGAGGGAGCTTGCGCGCGTGTTGACACAATGGAAAGCCTTCGTCGTGATGAAGAAGAATCGACGTAGAGCCAATCTCCTGTTCGTCAAGTTCAAGCTCATGAAGTGGAAACTGCACTTCGCGTTGAGCAAAAGATGAACTGTGCAGCGAGGACGATCCAGAACTTCATACGCCAACAGAAAGAGCAAGCGAAGCTCCGCAAGTTGATGAATTTACGTGTGAAGCGCACCAAAATGGCCAAGAGATACCTCCTGAAGGTGCAGTCACGCACGGTAAATCGGCTCTTCAACCAGTGGGTCGCCTTCACCATCCAGCAGCAGAAACTCCGTGAAAACTTTGCGATTATCATCCAGAGGCGGAAGGCGACTGGTTTCAGCGATGGGTCCGCTATGTCGAGATGTGGAAGTCGTGTAAGGTGGAATCCGCGGTCTTGATTCAAAGACAATACCGAGGCCGCGTCGCTCGTCAGGTCTTTCGCCTTCAACGTGAGCGGCATCGCAATACCATCACCATCCAAAGAGCATATCGAAGTTATCGAGGTCGAGTCATCGCCATAAAGCGCAGAGAGATCAAAGCCTTCCAGGATAACGGAGTGGAGGCTATCCGGCGCCGCATCAGCTATCGAGAGGTAGGTGTATGCTTCCACATGCTCAATCGGTTCACGCATTGGGAACGACGTATCAAAGAGATGGCCCACACACGACGTCTTGGGAGTCAAAAGAACGTACTGGTTGGTTGGAGCACGTTTGTCGAGCTAAGGAAGAAGAAGAGAGCTGCCCGCATGCGTCTACATAATAGCAGCGCTCTGGTCATCCAGCGCAACTTTGTCCGTCACCGCTGTCAGCAACTTTTCAAGGAAACGCTCCGCTCGCACCGAGCTGCACTCATGATCCAGCGCATCTTCCGAGGGTATTTGGGTCGACAAGCAGCCATGCGCTACCGCTGGGAAATATATTCAGCGCTTCGCATGCAGACAGTATGGCGAAGACACAAGGCCAAGAAATACGTCGCTGCTGTACGAACGGAAAAGATTTTCCTCAGGACGTACAAAGGTGACTACACGACTGTCAAGCGCGCAATCGTAAACGGCTTCTGGTACATCACGGACTCCGAGGGAAACAGCATCCTTCACATTGCTGCGGCGGCAGGTTACAAGCGCATCGTCAAACTCTGCTTACGTAATTCGTTCGACATCAATCTTGTTAACAAACGCAGTCAAACTCCGCTGCATCTCCTGCTCGCCAACCTTCCTCCTCCTGTCGCTAGCCTGGACGCAAGCGATGTCAAGAATCGAGACGAACGGATCGCACTAGCAGAATACATGATTGAGCACGGGGCATGGCATGAGGCGCCCGACGAAGAAGGTTTCACTCCTCTATTGCTATGCGCATCCTTGGGTCAGAGCGATGCTGTCGATATGCTGATCAACCACGGTGCTAACACTGAGGCTCGAACGTCTGGAGGATATCTGAATGCAGCGCAGCTGGCGGTTGAAGGCAATTACTCGGCCACACTGAAGGTTCTTCTGGAGTCAGGAGGATTTGATACCGGCGAGACTGGTCAAACCACTCATTTCTTGCTTCATGCTTGCTCTGGACGGGGACTAGTAGACTGCGTCCGTGTGCTGGTTGATCATATTCAGCAGCGACAAGGCACATTTGGGTACGACGCAGTAAATGTGTGCGATGCGGAAGGCAACACGCCACTGATCTACGCGGTGAGCAACGGATTGTCGATATCACCGAGTGCTTACTAGCTGCCGGGGCTGGACCAGATGTCAAAGACTACTTCGGTCGGTCACCACTGCATTTTGCACTACTCTGCAATAACGCCGTCACACGGGAGGCGCTTGTGAACTTGCTAATTCAATACGACGCCGATGTCAACATGAAAGACACGGACGGAGATGCACCACTTCACGCCAGTTGCGCGATGGACGATCGCTTGACCTGCACGCTGCTCTTACTGACGAACGGCGCTGCAATCTGTGCAAACGCCATCGGGAATCATCCGACGCATATAGCAGCTCGCAATGGTGCAGTCGAAACGCTCAGGATTCTCCTGGACTATGGCGGGGATATGAACCTGAAGAATTATGAAGGCAAGACTCCTCTGGGTATAGCACGCATGTACGACCAGCAAGCCGTCATCCAATTCGTATCGGAGTACTTTGCGGAAGAGGATGCACCATTAGGAACCGACAAAGACAAGGAGAAGGCCACATATCTATCTGATGAAGTTGGCGGAGCAATCAGGACGAGCATGAAGGGTCAGAGGGTCCGCAAAATGACGATGGGGATTATAACGAGCAAGCTGGTAGCGAGGAAGCTGGCGTGGAAGAAACCAATCTGAAGCATCGGGCGGCTGCTGAGTGGACTGCAGCGGTCTCGGAGGCTTATTGCATGGGTATGATCGCAGAGTGGACGCAATACGTGGATGCGTCAACGGAGATACCGTTTTACTACAGCACCGGGCCTTCTGGGGAGCATGTGTACACCTGGGATACCCCGGTCGAGTTTGACGCTGCAATGGGCGAAGTGTGGGAGATCATACGTGGCCCATCAACAGTGGCAGCTGCAGTGGTGTTAGACGGTGGCGAGGGTGACGACCAGGAGTCTGCGTCTAACCTGAAGGCAGCAGACAACCGCTACTATCTGTACCATAACCGGCTTACAGACGAGCTCACTCGAACTGTCCCGCCCATTAATTACACCCTTCTTCAAGACGTGGTGCAGAACTCGAAACGGATGAAGTTATTGCGTGCTCGGATCCGAAAGGTATCTGTAGACGAGCTCAGTGCGTCAGCGATGGAGTACATGCGCTTCTTCCAAGGGTTCGAGGCAGAGAGTGCCCAGATGCGCACCGAGATGCGTGCTGCGATCAAAATCCAGCGTAACTTCCGTGCTCGGAGGACACGATTGCTAGTCAAGGCACTTTACACCAAAATCGCTGCGCTGTAGAACTGCAGCGCGCCTTCCGTGGGCGCAAAGCTCGCCGGGAAGCAGACTTGCGTCGCCGTCAACAGATCGAAGTCGTCAAAATTCGCCGCTATCCGCGGGTACCTCGCTAGAAACACGAAGACCGAGGACTTCGAGCTCCACGTCAACTGCATCTCAAACGGCGACTCGCAGCACGTGATATCCAACGCATCTTCAGAGGCTTTGTGGGTCGTAAACAAAGCTACCGGGAGAAGGTTATCCATCGACTGGGTCCAAAAGGATACTTTGAGTGGGAACCACTGCGTAAACAGGCACAAGTAGTGCGGTCCTACAAGGTCTGGGATGAAATGGAGGCGCGCTCACTATTCCCAGGTGTACACTTTTATAGACATCAATTAACGAGCGCGTGCAGCTGGGAGAAACCACCACCATGGGTAAATCATGATCGCGAGGCCTTCGAGAACCGGGTTCAACTCGCCCAATGGGGTACACAGAACGCATGCAGCATGCAGCTCGATTCTTGCAGGCACTCTGGCGCGCTCGTGTGGCACGAATTTCGTTTCGTCTAATCTTGCGCGCTGTGCAGCTCATGAAGACATGTGAGAGCGAGTATCTGGAAGACCCGACAAACTTGGTCAAAATGGGCAACTATGTGTTGTATCTGCACACAATCCTGCATGATTATGACCGAGCACGACCCTTGTACGGGAGACTCATGCGCATCATGGCGCAGCGCGGACCGGATTTGCCATTTATCCTCTTCTCCTACGGAATTTTCTTGTATGTCACGCAGGAGGAAGACGTGACTCTAGTAGAAGAGATGGTCATACGCGGGAAAATCGCAGACCCGGCGCTAGTCAAGTACAAAGTAGCCTTCCTTGGCTTTTTCCGGCAGGCTATACTGCAAAATCCCGACGACGCTGAAACCCACATCAACTATGCTGCCTGTGTGCAGTGGCTTTACGAGCAATACGATGAGGCCACGACGCACTATCTGCTCGCACTTGCTGCCGCACCCCAACGTAAAGGCACCATGGAGATGTTCCAGGACATGTTGGACCGACGAAGACGCATTGAGCGCGCCAAGCTCACGCCCCGAAGTCGGAAGGCGATGACGAAGATGGAAGACGCCGGAGAAGTGGAGCAGTTCGATGCCTTCGCACGATTCCGACGGTGGCAGGCCAAGCAAGCCGAAGACGATGATCGTGTGCGGCGTTTGGCTCTCGAAGCCGAGCAGGATGCAACTGAAAGACTGCAAGCTGCACGGAAAATCCAAGCGCGGTATCGTCGTCGTAACGCCACGCGCAAGGTCACACGCCTACGACTGGAGTACAAGTTGGCCGCCGCAAAGGCTGAAGAAGCTCAGCAGCAAGCACTCTACGACCGGGTGGCCGCAGCCTTTGAGGACGTAGACTCCAAGAAGAATAAGACAAAGAACGGCACTACTGCGCCGAGCTTCCCCATCAGTCAACTCGATGCCATCTTCACGTCACTTCATATGGATTTCACAGAGCCGCAACTTCGAGCCGTGAGTGCCAAATTTCGGAAGGATCACCCGAAGCTCAAACACGTGACAGTCATGGACATCTGCCGGTTCATCCAGGCACAGCCGGCGCTACAGGAAAAATGACAACCGCCCAAATGGTTGCCACTGTCTCCCAAGACATGATGGCCACTTGAGCGGCGACTGACGAGATTCAAAATACATAATATTTGGTACGGATTTCGTTGGTGATATGCATCTAGAGTACTTGCTGTTTCTTGAGAGATAGTAATGTCGGGAGTAGGCATCGTTGTAGAGAGTTTACAGGTCGAGAACCCAGATCGACTTGCAGGCTTCCTCACACGAGATGCGTTTGCTTGGGTCTGGGTGGAGCAATGACGCCAGCAGGAACGCGGAGTTCGGGGACAATGTCGTCGGGAAGAACCACGTCGGGAATGCCACAGGACGACGTGACTGAACCCCGCCCACTGTAGCTCCCTTCAGCATGGCGGCATCAGTCGAGAACGGGCTGTTTCCACCGGATGATGGAGAGCACGATCCTGCTGCCTGGTTCTGGTTCCACAGCATATTGGAACCGTTGAGCATGAGCCCAAGCATTGGTGGGGTGGCGTGGAAGTTCGGGTGGGTTGGCGGCATCTCCGGGAGCTGTTGCTTGCCTAAGCACGAACTGGAACCACTCCCAGTCTGGAAAAGACTGGCGTCAAACATGAGCTTGCCGGTGTGTGGATCCGACGGTAGTGATCTCAACCACTCGCCGAACTTTAGATACCGCGGACACGTGGCCAAGTCCCGTCCGAAAGGGAGTGTACCCACCAGCAGTCCATACAGAATGACGCCGATGCTCCACATGTCTGCTTTACGGCCATCGTAGCCGTAGCGCGCGTTCTGCAGCACTTCAGGCGCCACATAATGCGGCGACCCGACAATAGAGTTCAATCTTCTAAAGCGCAACGGCGCCATGAGGTTCGTGAGTCCGCTGTCGTTATTATCGTCATTGACTTCACTGGCACCGCTACTAACCGCAGCAATAAAGTGCGCTGAGAGTCCAAAATCCGCGATCTTCAAGACATCCGAGTCACTCAACAGCAAGTTCTCAGGCTTGAGATCACGGTGCACAATACCCAATTGGTGACAATAGCGAACTCCCGCCAATAACTGCGTAAAGTACGACCTTGCAACAGTCTCCTCAACACCTGAATCTCCTCTGATCCGGTCAAAAAGCTCTCCGCCATAGGCCAATTCCAACACCAAGAAGATCGTCGACTTGGACGCTTGCACGAGCTCCAGCACGTCATACAACTGCAAAACGTTCTCATGGCCACTACCGATCCGTTCTCCACTCACGCTATTGCCTGTGAGTTTGTGCATATGCGCAATCTCCCTGTAAATGGTTTTCCTGGCTTGTAAAAGGCGCGGTACTTGGCAGGCAAGTGAGGGATGACATACGCTACATCGTTAAGTAGCACTACTTCATCCCCTTCTTCTGCCTCCAGTTCTTCTTCTTCCTCCATCATCTCTGAAGAAGCAGCAGCTGCTGCAACAGAACAAGAAGGTTGCAATTGCAATTGCCGGGGCTCCTGCACTGGATCTTCACACGATAAACTGGCGGTACGTCGGTCTGCAGATCTGGGTCGACGTCGTCTGCGAACTTGTGGCATTGTTTCTTGTAGTTCCTCGTCATGGTGGTCCAATAGCCACAGACTCACACACATTTCCAGTGTCAATTCCCTTAAAACCGGAGGGGAAGAGTTTGTGCCAGTCACGTAACAAGCCAGAAGTTCCTTCCGACGAGGGACGTGGACCCAATACACATTATCTAAAGTCATGCCCCGTACGTTGCCCAATACTGGGGCCCTTTCTTGACGATCTCTGCACAGCGCAGAGCCCCCGGACTCGTAAGTTTGTACCCCACAGGGTTGAGGATCTTAACGGCCACGGGACGTTTCATCCGCTGGTCGAAAGCTTCATACACGACGCCTGCGATGCCCCCGCCCAAATAGTTGCCCATGACGAAGGCAGCGCCTTCTGGAGAGCTCGAGAGACGGATATGCTGGCCATCGTAGCTGGCGACACGCTCTGGAGAGACGTCCGCCTCGCTTAGAGGCATGTACTTGTTCTTGAGCAGCGCCATTTGTGTGGAGAGTTGGAGTTTAAGGGAAAGTTCAGCTTGGTTAGATAGAAGTCGGCGTGGTTAAGGGAGAAGTCAGTGTGGTTAGACACTCGGTTAGGCAGATGGAGGTTATTTTGGCGAAACAGCCTTGAGGAAGCACGCAGTTTGCTCGGCTGTGTGTCTAACAAACTGCACACAAAGGAGTTTAAGCAACAACGAGCAAAAGCGCGAATGGGGAAGAAACCAGAAGAGCACAAACGCGGCGGCTCCGAGGTGTGAAAAACTCATCCCCTAACCGCTGTTCGGACCATACTGAGCACAAGATGAAAAAATCGAGCGTGTGGGCTCGGGGTGCTGTTGGGTGGGGCTTGGAGCTGGCCCCAGAGCGCAATTCGGAGTGGCATAAGACGGATATGGCGCCCGTGGAGCTGAAAGTTAAGGGAAGCGATGGGTGGAAGTTGCCAGTCAACCTTTTTAGATATAGAGACCACTACTTAAATAATGGAGCAAGTGAATTTACTTGGATTCAAGTGCGTGGAATGGGAAGCAGTGGAGCTCTGGCATCCGGTTCGAGGAGCTCCACGCGCTGACTCCTTTAGTGTTTCTGGTGCGGACGATGACGCTCCTCCGAAGTGGCGACTGGCGCTTTGCTCTCACTCTCACTCTCTCACTCTCACTCTCTCTCTTGCTCGCTCTGTCGTTAAAACTTGTTTTTGAAGTGGTGATTGTAATACACAGCATTTGAAGTGGAGCAAAGCAGCACGTGTTTCCGCAGCATTATACACTGAGGAGAGCATGGTCTGGAGTTGCATGCAAGTGCTTGAAGCTGTTTCTTCCGACGTCGACGTCGCCGACTCGGCGACGAAAATGCAGCAGATTTTTCCCATTCTGCGAAATTTCACATAGAAGAGAGTGTTGCATAGACATGAGGCAAAGATGTCTATACTGAAAGCAAGATACCTAGGGGAAATCATAGGGTGCCTGATTAGATGTTATAATGTGCAGTTTTTAGGGACGTTATGCTTGGATTTAGTAAGGCATGAGATTTGCAAACTTTCTGAATCGCTAAGACTTGATTTTGGTATTTGTACAGAGCGTCGACTTTTGGTCAAGCTTTTGGACCAAAGAGTTTACGACACACTGCGGTGCATTAGTCAGCAGAGAGCAAGCCCAAATGCTTAGCCTTGCAGTGCCTATTGCCGTGGCAGTGTCGAAAAGAAGCAACTTCTCTGCCAGCGCTGATGGCCTTCTCTGCCATTTTGTTCAGCTCATCTTATTGAAGTGGCTCCTATCATAGATTCATTTGCAAAGCGTTACTCGATCCGTCTTTAAACGGTTGTTATGATTCGGATTCCAAGGCCTTACTCCCGTCGGAGCCGTTAGGAGCGCATTCATCGGGAGGAAACTTGAGTTTGGTCCCCATCTCAGCAGTGAATCCCAGCAAAGCTGTTGCAGCGGCAACCTGAATATCGAAGTAAGGCCCTAAGTGGCACCGGCGTTTCCAGGCAATGCAAGCGCACCACGTCATTTTCCTTTTACTAGTTTTGCTTGATTGATATTGCAAAGACTACAGAAGATACCTTGTTACTCGACTGAAAGTCCTTACAATCTTTCAATACACAAACAATGTCTATTAACCTGCCATATTACATTTCCACGTTCCAATCTACAAATAAATCATTTCCACCAATCCAAGCGTTTCTACATTTAATCGACAAACCTGTAATATTTATTCTGCAATTGGGCGACGATGTCTCGGGACGTACGTCACGTGGTGCGGAGTCTCTGGGCTGGGACTTCTCCTACGCTTCGTGCGAACCGTCAGCAGCGCGCTGTCTCGTGGGACACCCGAAGGATACAACACGAGTGGCGGAATGGCTGGTGTGTGAACTGCCTTTACATCTCGCCAAGGAGAAGGCGCCACCCCGGACGCGGCCAATAATCCAAAAATCCACGAGACAAACAGCCGGTCAGGGGACTTGGAGACGCTGCTGGAGCTTGAATTAGGATTTGGAACAGTCTCTAAACCTGAAGAAACCCTAGGGCTAAAAGCTACAGAGGAACGTGAGGATTCTGGACTCGAACAGGTGTGGATTATTGTGAAGACAATATTGGATTGCAAAGCCCAATTATTGATGATTTTTTATTGTGTGTATGCGTATTTTTAAGTTGTCGACAAAGCAGATATTGCAGCGGTTATATAAGGAAATCCCATGGTACAGGACTGTCCAATCAAGTGGGGAGATCACTCGTGGGCTCTTTGATACGCAGGCGACACCACGTAACGCCCACTTACCAACACTTCGTGGGGTATTGACAACTTCAACTTCAACAAGTACCTTAGCGGTACTCGACTATGACGCGCAGTCACTGCAGGACGTGCTCAAGTACAATCGTGTGGTGCTGGAAGGATGTCGCATTGGCGACTTGGAACTGGAATCGGAACCTGCAACTGACGAGGAGCAGGACGCACTCGGAGATTTAAAAAGCGGCTGGTGCTGTTTCAGTTACGCCGCGTGCTTGAATTCCTGCATGACCGCGGCTTGGCCTGTGACGGATTTGCACCTCGTGACTTGCACCTCACTGACACACTCTGGTTGCAACTGGCAGCGTTGCCCCGGGTGCTCGATGCTTGTGCTGCTGCACGCGTGAATCCTGAAACTATTTCGCAACAGGATGAAGCTGGGAACGAAGTTGAAACGAGTGAGGCAGTGTATCGTGACGTGGAGTCGTACTCTTCTAGGTCGCTCACGGACCGGTGGTGCACTGGTGATGTAGGTAACTTTGAGTATATCATGACACTCAACACTGCAGCTGGACGCCGAATGGAAGACGGCGTGTTCCATCCATTCCTGCCTTGGGTTACGGACTTTACGGCTGGTCCACATGGTGGTTGGCGCGATCTAGGTAAAAGCAAGTTTCGGCTGAACAAGGGCGATGCACAACTGGACCGTACATTTGCCAGTAATGCAGTGCCTCACCACATTACTGAAAGTTTGTCAGAGATTACGTACTACATCTACGTGGCACGCCGAACGCCTATGGAACTGCTTCGTCGCGTGGTGCGTGGAGACTTTCAGGCGCGTGAGTACCCGGCCACCTTGGCGCGCATGTTCGAATGGACTCCTGATGAGTGCATCCCCGAATTTTACACAGATCCTTCGGTCTTCAGATCACTCCACGATGATGATATGGATGATCTGCAGTTCCCGCTGTGGCAAGATATGGAAGGCAAGGAAGATCAAGATGCCGCTTCAGCGTTTGTACAATGCCATCGTGCAATGTTGGAAAGTGATGAAGTATCAGCACAGCTGCATAAATGGATCGACTTAAATTTTGGCGCCGCGCTGAGTGGCGAGGTAGCTATCCGGGAAAAGAATGTGCCCCTGGTGGCACGCGCGGCCGGCAAAGTCCTGGTTTCGTGCAGCTTTTCGCTCTGCCTCATCCACCACGGCGTTACAAGCCGGGCCCTACGACACTGCCGCGGACATATTCGACGGACACAGATGAACGAGTCATGCTGCGTCCTCAGGGCACCACGAAGGAGGTAAATGCCATGCTCTCGAGAGCAATACAGGTCGTCGCAGATGCGCATAAAGAAGGATTAAAGTCGTCACCTGTGACTTTCAACGGAGGTGGCGGATTGGCCTCGGTGGGTGGAGTGGTGAAAGGTACAAATGAAGTTGAAGTGTCACGATTTGGTCTTCACAATCAAAGTGCTGGAGATGCTGGAGTTAGCGCAAGCAGTGCTGGTGGTGGCAATATGTTAAGTATATCTTCGGCTTCGCCAAATGAGGCCACCCGAAGTCAAGTAATGATGCGGAGTTTAAAGCAGCGTCGACGAGGTGGTAAGCCCCGTGCACGATCACACGCAAACGTTGCGGGAGCAGAGCCTCTTGTGTCTCCTCCAATGTTCCTGTCGGGCGGTGGACGCGACACAGTGTCGCCTCCAGCGCCATCTTCAGGTTCTGGGCCGAGTGGGTTGAGCGCTTCGCGATTAGGGAATCTCTTTCACTCTGACTCATCTAACTCAAGCAACGGCAACAACAACAGCATGGGCGGCAATTCGAAGACTTCAGCCAGTGGATTTGCAATGGCCGCGGATTCGTCAGCCAGTCCACCAAACTCTTTCGCCAACTCTCGCAATAACACGAATAGCCGAAGTTTTACAGCGAGTAGTAACCCCGGGGAACATCTTCGTGTGCTCACTATTACAACACCTATGGGGGTCGGCGGTAGTAACAACGGAGGTCTTGGAGGCTCAGCTGGAGAGCGAGGGGATGGCGGTACGACCTCGCGCCACACGCGCCATTCATCACTGGGCGGCGGTAGTCCAAGTAATACTGGCTCACATTTACTTCGCGATCTGTGGCAACAACTACGTCAGCCTGAAGATGATAATCCGACCGGAGTTAGCGGCCCAAGCGGAGGCCATGGCCATGGCCACAATCGAAGCGCTAGCACTGGCCACGACCTCATGCTAACGCTTAACGGGAATCCAGGAGACATGCAACTTTCAGACTTGGACGGTGTCAGCGATGCTTTTCCCGGATAGATCCTTCCGCCCCGCTGGACGACGTGGACCTCAAGCTTCTTCAACTCGGACTACGTATTGTCCTACCAGAAAATGAAAACGAGCAAAAGATCGACGTTGGCGCTCATTCCTCTGTGTTTGAATCTGAGGCATCAAAACTCAACAAGCAGCAAGCATATGCGGATGAGATGGTAGATCCAGTCTATCGCATCCCTGATGAATTACTAGTTTCGACGGCTGAAGAATTGACGTCATTTGAGCGTGCACAAGCTGCTGACGTTTTTTCACTGGGCTGTATCGCTGCGGAACTATACACGCACACGGCGGTCTTCTCACGACGCTCTCTTGAGGACTACCTAGCGGCATACACTCGACAGCAGAATCTGAAAAAGGCCGATGTGACCAATACGAAAAATGAGGGTGGCGGCTGGATTTCAGGTATTCTGGCTGCTCAATGCACCCCTCCATCAAATCAGCAGCAACTACCGTGGAACCACGGCATCGCTGAGAGACTTGCTAAACTTCCCCTCAACATAAAGCAAGGTGTGCTTGATATGCTCCATCCTGACCCTCGCGAACGACTTATTCTAGCTTGTGCTATTGACGGACTGGAACCAATCGCGGTGCTACGAAGTTCAGTTCTTGCTTCGAGGAGTGGTGCTTATGCCCTATCGACCATACCACCAGACGCCTTCCATGCGGTGCCGTCGGCGCTATTCCCCAAGGACCTCTCAATCGTGTATAAGTTCCTAGCACGGTTGCACTCCACCCCAAAGCGCGATTGGCATGCACGATTTACAGCCGCAAGACAGCTGCTGTCGTCACTAGCTAGCTTGTCGGAGCTCTTGTTCCGTGTAGCGATGCCCGAACTCCTACGATTCTTTCGAGCGAGATCACATACCGAGACCATTCGTGCCGAGCATGTGACAGCTGCTGTAGTCTTCCTGCTACCAGAAATGGCACGACAGCTTGGTCGTGGTCGAGCCCGAGCTGAGTTATTGCATGATGTGGTGCGTGTCTACGAGTGTAGCGAATTGGGGCGCTCACCATTACTACGGTGTTGTCTGGCTGCACCGAGTGTTCTGCTTTCTTTGCTGCGTGCATTCGGAGCAGCTGCAGTGCTCGACAGTGTTGTTCCTGTGATACTGGAGTGGCTTGTACCCCCTGTAGCGGCTGATGGCGACACGGAGTTTCGTTCATCGTTGACCCCTATCTGTTCGCTCCCTACCGTTACCCCCATTTGCCGCCGAGTCCGCGTCTCTCACCGCCGTGACGTTCGGCGAGTTGTCATCGCCAGCGATGCTAGGCCCATCCCTGACAGCCAAATACATGCTCCCAGCGCTACTGATGCAGTTTGGTCGTGTAAAGAGCCGTTGGACGCACCTCGCGGAGTCTAAAACTCTCCGACGTACCGATAAGGTGTCCTTGACGCCAGAAAATATCGAAAACGCCGCTTTGCCTGGAGCAACGGAGTTCCATTTGACGTTCCTGTCCAAGTCCAAGCTGTACGAGTCGCACCATGTGGCGGACGCCGTGCTACAAGTGTGTCGCGAGCTCGGAGATTTCCCTGTAGCCAATATGCTTCTTCCTCGACTATTTGATGTGCTTCCTCGACTCATCACTCTCTCTGAGAAGATTGGTTCCGTGCGCATTGAAGGCGTCCCGGTGCGTACACTTCCCCTGTCTATTTGAGCATATATTCTTGCATTCGGGGGCTGATGCTTGTTTGTTTGTTGTGGGTGTCAGGAGGAACTTGGGCGAGAAATCTATGTGCTGCTGCGTATCTTGAGGCACGTAGTACGCACGCTAAACGATGCGGCATCCTTACAAGACCTCTTATCTCGCCGCGCACGCAGCAATCTCATGGAATTATTGGCTCTAGCAGCTCCACCCTTTCTCCACCCTCGTGTTGCAACCGCAGTTATTGCTGCTGCCACAACCAATGCCCAGACAACTGCCTCGTTACGCTCAACACCCAGCGGTGCCAACGTTAGCTCGACGAAGAAAAAGGTACTCCGCAGTTTGAACTTCATGAAGGATGCGGACCATCGCAATCTACGCGCTTTCACGGTTGTGGGGCTCTCACGCACGATTGTGGCAGTATGCCAGAAGCTTGGAGCAGAAGCCACAGTCGCGGATGCTGCCGTCGTAAGTGGCATCAATCGCTTCCTAAAGCGGTGCAGTAATGTATATGCTGAGCTGGAAGTGTCCAACTTTCAATGGGACCTCGCGAGTGAGTTGGTGAGTGAGCTGTGTGTACCGCTTCGTACGATTTTAGGCAAGGAGCTGTTCAATCGCCACTTCCCTATTGTTTCTGGCAGCTCGGTTCTTCAGCTTTTGTTGCTACCGTTGAGCAGCACTGTTGGCGCAGATGCCAGCGGCATTGGAGCATTTAGCAGTAAAGCGGCTAGCATTGACCAGCGAAACATCAGCGCACTAGACAATCGTCTAGCAAAGTCACAAGTTCAACTACGTCCTCGAGGACCACACCCTGACGTGGAAGGTGGCGATGGCGAAGACGGCGATGCTGCGGATGATGAAAACGAAGATGACGATGGTGCTTCCGTGGCTTCACCACCAGAGCCAGAAGACCATAAAATGTATCCACCAGAATTGCTGCGCTTCGCATATCACGCCGTACGACTGCACTCCATTCGTGCCACCAGCTTCCTTCGCGTTCCCACGACGCTCCTCATGGGCACCGGAAAGAAGGCTGCGCAATGGGAGGCTGCTCTCAGCAAAGAACTATTGCTTTACAAGATTTTCGACGCCAGCGCAAGGTCGTTAATGCTGCGTTAACCCCAGAGCGTGCTGGTGCAGACGCCATTTGGCTTCGCCCTCGAGTTCGTCAGCCCTTCGAGGTGCGTCGCGATGAAGCTCAGTCATCTGGAGCCGGAGGAGGTGGATTGTTCGGGGGTTGTGGGCTCTTAGTGCTGAAATTCGACAGTCCATCAAAGCGCACTCCAGCGCTGTGCGATGCGTGAGCGTGGATGCCGACGAAGAGTTACTTTTGACCGGAAGTCGGCACGGTTCGTGCCGGGTGTGGCGGTTGGCAGGCCACCCTGTCCAAGCTCGGGCAGCTGCTCCAGCTGGCTTCTCTGATAATCGCCCGATACTGGCAGTGGCTCGCACCGGTCGTGCAGGTGCTAGAGGCTCTCGGAATGGGGCAGGAGAAGCTGACGGGATGGCTGTTGCGGCCTCAGCTTCGGGGTGATGCTCTGGGACTTGCGGACAAGCCAAGTGCGGATGCGACTGCCATTTTCTGCGCGTAGTGAGCCTGTTGTGTCGATGGCTACAGCCGTCTCAGCTGTGGATGTAGCAGTTGCCACTACACGACGTGTCGTGTGCGTGGACACCCGTGCAGGCCCGCATGTTGTAGCTGAGTGGCACGCCGATGCTGTCGGGATTGGATCTAGCTCGGCGATGGCAGGGTCAAGCTTGTCAGCGGTGGCTTCGTTTGTGGATGGCACCGCATATGTAGCTGTGGGAACTGCAAGCGGCCGGGTGGTGCTGTTGGACTCACGAACAGGCCGCCAAGCCGCGCGTTGGCAAGCGCTGGAAACAGGTTCGCGTGTGGTCCACCTCGTACAGATCTCGGTGTCGCAGTTGCTAGTGGTCGGTGCTGACAAGGAAGCTCGCGTGTGGCGCGTGATGCTGCGGAGCCACGGACACCCGCAGCTTCGGATGGTTATCACTGGTGTGCCTGATGGGATCTGTGCGTCGCAAATCTCAGTCCACCCTGCTTCCCGTGCCGCAGAGACGGGAGTCCTCTACGTCGCCAACGGAGCTCGAATCTTCGCTGTGCAGCTGCCTCCAGAGCCGAGAGCAATTGTGTCTGTTCAGTCCGCCGTAACGACGAAGATGGAGGTTTGGCAACTGATGGAACCAGGCGGAGCCAGCAAGAGCAACAAAAGTCGAGTCGTAGCCCATGGCTTGGCGGTGCTTCCACTGCGTCAATTTCTGCTGCTGGGAACAGAGGACGGCTGTTTGAAGTGCGTCGTCTAGCTAAATGGATTAAAAATGAATGTACGCTGTGTAAAATGGTGGGAAAAAATCGAGTTAAAACTCAAAACTGCAAGACGCCCGTCATTAGGAAAAAACAGTTTTGGTTTTTGTTTGTTTTACCTAAGAGGAAGATGGTTTTGTAAATATACAGCGCTCAATATCTCCGTGGTCAGGGCACTTTCTAAGTCGCAAATGAACTTGTTCACTTGTTGGGCCGTCAATTTCGAAGCATAAAGAGAGGTTCCAACTTATTTGTTGAGACCCTGGACTCGTTGATGACGTTCTTGTGCATCGTGGCGATCTTGCGACGGTGCGACTGCCACTCGGCTCCGGTGTCCTCCTTGTAGCGGAAGATGTCCTGACGGTTCTGCTTGTTCCAGTTCACGTCCGGGTGGCCGGACAGGTAGCGCACGCACTGAGCCGTGCAGATGCCCGCGGCCACGACACACGTGACCAGCACGGGCCACGTGCCCTTGTCACCGAGCCATCTCTTGGTAGCACTCTGAGCAACACGTCCAGCCATTGTCTTGAGAGTTGGGGAGTCTTGTGAAGCTTGGTGGGGCTTGTGACGCAGAAAGCAGAATGAACTGAGCACAGCTTGACTGCAACGCAAGCAAATTTGCACGGCTACTGCTGACGTCAGCGCATTGATACTTAATAACCTGTATTAATTACTCTTAATTTGTTTAGTATATGGTACATATGGCCTTGTAAATTTAATTTACCTGGTATAATTAGTGTAATTATTTGATTGGCCTGAAGCTCCCCTCGTCCGACGCCTCACGTCCTCAGAAATTCAGGCCGGTTCCCTTTCCCAGGTGGCCTGTTTGTGCGTTGGTTGGTTGCTGCAACGCAAGGAGTTCACGTGCGTGGGGCCAACGCCCCAGGCAGTTAAAATAGTTTCCAGCGCGGCACAAACTTCCTCGATGACCTCGCCGCGTGTCTGTAACCGTTTTTGCTTCAGAAATGATCGATGCGTCAAGTGGGAAGAGACTTGATGTAACTGCCGAGAGGACCATTGTGGTTTAACGCTTTTTTAGACTTGGTTTTTGTAAGAGAGCGGAATGTGTCCGCAAAGACACGGGCCACCAAGGTAAGACAATTGGCAAGGTCTCCATACAAACATCAAATACAGGTCTTGGATATTGCGTGTCTTTGCTGTTTAACGGTAGCTCTCCATGTGTTTTCCCATGGTTATTGCGCTTCCTGGATGGAAATACCGGCCTTCTTCCTTAAATACTCCTCCGGGTCGTCTTCATAGAAGCTGTGGTCCATAAAGAGCAGCGGAACCATTCCCAACAGACAGCCGATAGTGATTCCTCCAGCAGAGGCGACGAAATTGGCCCAAAGAGTCACGCTCATGTTGGCTTGAGCCTTGAGAGCATGGGGTCTGAATACCCAGACGTCGAGCCATGGACTCGATGACGCCACCCAGACTGAGCCCCACCACGTCGGCCACAGTGTTGCCCAATGCTGCAGCACAGAGCATGGACGTGGCGTAGGACGCGTGGAAATGCGTCTCGATGGCATCGCCCGCGACCAGCAGGATCAGGTTGTCGACCAATCCGAAGCCCACGAACGGGATGGCCGAGCCGATCATCACGAGTCGGAGCTGGCGATTAGTGGGCGGCAATAGCGCGCGTGAAGAGAGAGATGCGGCTGGGTTACTGCTGGCTACGGGGCGGAGACGGAAGCGAGATGTGAGCAGTCTACGCAGTTGGTCGTGACTCAACAGTCCGTCGTGGTCTGTATCGGCAGTTTTCAGCACGTGCTCCAGCTCGCCTTTGTAGTTATTGGCCACACGCGTCATGACGGCGTACTTTTGCGCTTTCGGTAGCGACAGGAAACTGCCCACTAGCGCGTCAACGGAGCCGTTTGGCTTTGACTTACTGCGTGAGTGGCTTCTGGGCTTGGCGGGATGGTGGACCAAGTGGGTTTTGGTGGATGTCTTCCAGAGCATTGTGGTGGCAGACCGCGGACCTGAAGTCTTACTGCGAGCTGTAAGTGCGATATTCGAAGGTTTATGGTTCTTGGTGCCTGTGCATAGCTTCAAGAGTTTTAGTTTCCTCATGGTGCAATGTTCGAGCAGTTCAGTCGTTTAGTGAGGAGACGTCGTGCAAAAGTGAGAAGTGGAGACTTGGTCTCATCAAAGTACGTTGTCACCGCTTTCTTCCTCGACTGAGGCAGGCACGCGTTGAGCATGTGCAAATTTAGCTAGGCTCGATAGCTAGTGGCTCGACGTTGTTGCAGGAATAACTAGAGCAGGAATAGTTGAAGTGTATGTAGAGGTTACTATATGATAACCTGAGGTTACTGGTGGTTACGTAGCACGTCGTCGATCCATCGGGGCTCATGCGATTCAGGTGCGTGCGCGCGTTGGTCTCTGCTGCTGCATCCTGCACACAGCCTAAACTGTCATCCCATTGTTTAAATAGTGCGTTAGCTGGGGCCCTTGCAGCGTTAGCTGGTCTTCTCGGGAAGGTAATTGAACCATTCTTTTTGTCGTCTCAATACTCGAGCCTCATCCTGTTTTGTCTACAGCTAGGTGCCGATGGAGACTCAAGTGCTCTCCAGTACCTAGAAACCCAATGCCAAGCTTCAGGTCTGTCCGAGACTCTCGTGTCCTGCTCAATGACAACTTCTATGGTCCGCACTCTGTGTCTAGTCCTCATGCTCGTCGCCAACGCAGTGATGCTCAGCTGCTTTGTCAAAGGCCTGCACGAAACGGACTCTCTCACTGCTACCGTCACAAGCGCAGCAGTAAACTTCATGCTGTCTGCAGCGAGTGGATACTTTTTCTTCCAGGAACATCTACCGATGCGGTGGTTCTTTGGGGCTACAGTCATCCTGATGGGAATGGCATTCCTGCTCCATGGCGACGCAGCAGAAGAAACTGTAGATGCTGATCACAAGAAGGAGGATTAGTCTCTTGGCAGGTAGTTCTGTCTTGGTCTTAAGTCCGTTGATCGTCATAAAGGTACATTGTGCATAAGCCTAGGGTCATTACAGGCTCATATCGTTGCCTGCGGTCGTCGCTCTATCCATCACTTTCTACTTTAATAGCTCGTCCTCCCTAGTCGCCGTGCTCGCTGGTGATTCCGTTGCTGCCGCAGACGTTGATGGCTGCAGGCCAGTGGTTCAGCTCTGCCAGCTCCAGCCATGGGTGGTACGGGTATCCGGCATCGCTAAACCAGTCGTTGAACTCTCTCAACGATACCTTCCTCTGGAGGTCGAGCTCTTTCTTGTCGCCTTCATCCTGGATCGACGAGTCTGCGTTCTCGAACGACTGTAGCACGGCATCAGCGCCTAACTCGGCGGAGAACCGCGCCACCTCGGCACTCAGCGAACTACTCATACCATAGAACGCCATCAAGAAGCACATGAGACTGGACTTGAGCGTCTCCAGTTGCACCATGGGGCCATCGATCCCCTCTTCTTCGTCGCCTTCATCCTTTGTGCCATCTCCCCCATCTTCGATTGATAGGATTGACACGCAGCATTTTAATTTCTCGAACATTGAGCCTTCACAGACCACGAGCATGCCGCAGACTGCGGCACCCACATCAATTGGATCCTCTGATTCATCGTCTTCATCACCGTCGGTGTGGATATCTTCTTGTTCATTGTCAGAAGTTGGTTCATGAGCAAACACTCCTAGCAGCGAATGCATCATTTCCATCCCCTCTTCGCTCAGGAAACCTGATTTCTCTCCTCCACCTGCATGTGCAATGAGCGGTAAACTGCCACACACTTGTTGCAGTGCGCGTACGAATTTACCTCGCCGCATTAACGCGACGCCGTTGCCCGATGCTGTGGGGAAGTTGAGCGCCTCCAGAACGGCATCCTGCAGCTCCCAGGATGTTACCGTATGTAATTGCGTTTGCCGCAAAAACAGTTTGAGTGTTGAAATGTCCTCGTTGAAGAATTCCAATTCAGCCGCATCCTTAGCGACAGCAAATACCATAATGGGACCATCAGAGGATAGACTGATTGCACCTGCCGATTCGCGGGGCTCCGGCCTTTGGCCTTGCCCGTCTACACCCGAAAGACCGCGAACGAAAGGGTCGACACAATGTCACTCTGTCGAACTTGCCGACGGCGCGTCGTGGGCTTCACCGAGTGATGGATTGGCTGCACAGGCTCCACCGGCAGCGGGGCTGCCGTAGACATAGGACCGTGGTTTTGTGAACCCATGACAGGGATCGTACGCTTGCTATGGTAGACGGAGGCCGGGCCTGACATGGCAATTGATTGCTCTTGGAATTCCTGCTGTTGCTGCCACTTACTAACATCCAGCAGCTCTACCCATGAAATGAGTTGGTAGCCGCCTGTGTTATACCACTCGCCAAACTGCTCGAAAGTCACGCGCGCCCGCGAGCGGGCGCTGCCATATCCAGAGAGCCCAGTAGTTGCTGCTGCATTGGTACCGCCATTGGCTGTGACGTCTGTCATGAGGTCGCCCATGGCTTCTTCAATAAAATCGTCTGCTTCCACATAAATTTTCTCTAGACCGAGGCGATACGTGCCGTCGCTGAGCGCCATCAGGGCCAGCAAAACGACCGCAGGTAGATAAACAGCACCGAGTGAGGGAGTGCACTCGGCTCAACTGTCGAAGATGGAGGTGCCTGCCGATTCATTCCACTGCGCAGCCCAGGGGCGGTTGACCCAAGTCCACGAGTGCTGGGGAACCGGAAACCGCCGCCGCTCATTGTGAACTGAGTGCATTGAACACCTAGGCCAAGGCCAAAGTTACCAGTCCCTGTCCCTCAAATCCTCCAGTAAGTCCTAGCGTCGTACTAGGCGGAGCTGGCGCATAGCTTGCGAGAGTCTTGTCCGTTGCTGCCGCATTTTGGTGATGAAATCAAATGCTAGCGAGAGTTTTGGCTTTTTGAACCTTTGCCCAGAATGCTCATGCCACACGCAAGTTCAAGCGCATTCACACGACCGCAGCGCTTGCGGTCGAACACATTGAACAGGCGCGAAAGCAACTTGGATGATGTTTGTTGGGCCTTCTCAGACATGCCCTCTTTCGACACCAAACTCCGAATACACTCGTAGAAGTTGGCGCGTGTAAGAATCAGATACGCTCCCTCATCTTCTTCCACAGCTGCATACGAGTACATTTGACCACGTCTGCTCTGTGTCACAGCCTTGGACATCTTGAGAGCCTCTTCAGCTGATGGAGTGGCGTATGCCAGCAGTGCGTCGTACACTTTACTCACACTCAAATCTCCGAGCTTAGTTGATCGCAACATATACAAATACGTCGAGATATCACTCTCAGTGAAGTGCAGGATGCTGCCTTCCTCGAGCATATCAAAAGCGTAAATCAACGGTTTCTCACGCTTGCTAGCTTCGAACGCTTCCTTTGCCGGCCACTTTGACAGGTCCAATAGTTCTAGCCACGGACAGTCCATATAGCCCCCCGCCGCATACCACATCGCAAACTCCGCAAGACTGATGGCATCAGTGTGCTTGCAGGTGGCCTCGCAGAAGAGTTTGGACACCACAGCCCCAGCTGCACGCTCTGCGATGGAGTTCGTACTCCATGAACTCACAGAGTCCGTATCATTCGAGTGTCCCCTCGTAGCATTGTAGCTTGAGAACGCGAACAGCACCACTAGGATAGACTTCAGCATCTCAAAAGGCGCCGACGAGATACGTGGGCATCCCCGTGTGAGGCAAACAGCTTGAACAGCACACTTAATTTTGCGCTCTTGGTCGTTCCACAGAACACGCTCATACCAGCGGCTAGCTGCAACATTTCCACAGATATTGTGTTCATGCCCACCCCGTTAGACAACCTTCCGTTCTGATCTTCACTATCGTCGCCACTGCTATCGTCATCGACCTCACCCTCTTGTAAAACACTTTCACTTTCAAAGAGGGTGAAGATCCGCAGCAAGTGGAAAGATAAAAACTCCTGGTCCTCGTTCGACAGTTCATCACGTGGTACGAGGTCACGCATGGCACGCAAATATCCAGGCTTTGTCAAGGCGCGACGGTGTGCATGCTTCTTCAACAGGTGCACGAGCTCACCGTTAGTCATTCGACTGAAATTCATGCGCTCCGAAATTGTGTACACGATGGCTACATCTTTCAACCGGATGCGCAGAGTTGTGTTGTCGTAGCTTGTTAACTTGAACTGAAGTGCTACAGAGGAGAGATCTTTCGCTGCAGTTGCTGATGCCGTGGGAGAAGTGATGAGGTTTGAGATGCCGCTGACAGCATCCATACCTGCTTCCAAGGCGTTTCGACTCGCAGTGCGGAAGGCGGAGGTATTCAGCATTGTCATATCGGACTCTGGGAAGTTAGCCTGAACGGAGTCCTGAATACGGTTCGTACTCTCATTAGAAGATACCGTGTCGTTTGACGACCCAGAAGCAGTATCTTCGGATCCCATTTGTGTCGCGTTTTCCAACGCTTGCTGCTGGCGGCTGACATAGCGAAGGATCGCCTCGGACACCGAACGACTCACCTCGGGCCATTTTTTCGTATCCAGAAGCTCAATCCACGCGATGATGGTATATCCGTGCTGTGAATACCAAACGGCAAACTCCTCGAAAGACACAACACCTCCACGAATGAATGCACTGCCTGCACCAGCCCCAGCTGCGCTCGATGCTTCCCCAGCAAGATGTAGACTGCTATCTTCAGGAAGTGACCCGCGGTGTTCATAACGTCCCTGACCCCGATAGTGGTGCCCAGAACTTTTAAAAGAACTCGTCGAATCAGCAAACCCTGAAGCGTCCAGACTGCGTCGCTCGCCAGCACTCCGAGTAGATGAAATATCTTGCCTTGTGCTGAAAGTTTTGTCTGTATCCTTGAAAATACAATCCGCGATCTCGATCGCGGTAGTGTCTACCACGCTGGCAATAGCTTCTGCAGACAGCTCCGAGCCATTTCCCAGTGCAAGTAGCATCGTTAAGAATGAGCGCAGATACTTCCACATTTCTCGGCGAGTGAGGCAGCCGTCTCCATCAGCGTCAAATAACCGGTAGGCAAATGCAAGTTTTTCGCTCTTGGACCCCGCACAGAAAATAGTAAATGCCGACACAAACTCGACCAGATCAATCTTGCCTGTACCTCCGCGATTGAAAGCGAAAAAAGTCGACTTAGTGTGTCTGCTACCATCTTTGGATCCTTTCCACGCCCCACACTACGAGGTGGGACACGGGTGTTGCTGTTTGCCCCGAATGCAGCCGCCACTCCAGGAGCTACATTTGGAGGAAGGAGTTTTCCGATGCATTTGTCAAATGTTTTCTTCTCAATGCATGAAGAAGATATGTCTTCCATGAACGGCTCGAACACGTCATAAACACGGTAAAGTTGCACATTGCTGAGCTTCACAACACGTTGCAGCTCGAAAAACTGGATCAGGTCACCATTATCAAAGCTCAGGGTTGTCAATGGCAATTCAGTGATCGCGTCGTCGTCGGCGTCAAAAGGCAAGTCAAACTCCAGCACGATTTCATTCTTCAGACAGATTGCTGGTAACGATGCAGGGACACTGCTGCTGTAAGATTGTGCTGTAGAAGAAGACGCAATAGATGTAGACGACGGAGAGGCACGTTGCTTTGCGCGGGAACCTAAAAGCGAATCATGATTTTCATCCTCTTCATCTTCCTCGTCGATAACATCAGCAAATGTAAAATACGGCTTCTTGACATCAGTGGGTCCATCCGGTGGATCCGTGCCGTCCACATCCACTTGAATATTGTTGGCCGTATAGTAGTTATTGCTTGCTACGACTGGATCTACTGGCCGGGTGTCAAGATCTTCTAAATTGAAGGCAGGCGAAACAAACACCCACTTGCGCAAATCCAGCAGTTCCAACCAACTCATACCCTTGAATCCGCCACCGTTATACCACAGACCAAAGTCTTCAAATGTGTAGAGCCCCAGACGCATATCTGAATTGGCTCGCGCACGGTCTCCGTCAATTTCGTCCACATATTCCCCATCACCTTCACCTTCACCTTCAGCAGCATCGTCAGTTTCTTCTTCGCCCTCCTCCTCTTCGTCATCGCTGGGAAGACCCTCCATAATAGCTTCTAAAATTTCTTCTTCTCCTTTATCCACAAGCTCAACCAACGAGCCGTATCGCTGCAGTACTGCATCACTAGGTGGGGATAAATGAAGCAATGTTATGAGAACAGACCGCAGGAATCTCCATATTTGCTGGCGGTTCAAATAGCCTTTGCTATCCGCGTCAAAATAATGGAACGCGGACAAGAGTTTGTCACTTTTGATCCCCAAGCCATGAGGCTGAACCCAGCTGCTATCTCAAAGGCATCGACCGTGGGGCATTTCTCCGGCAAGAAAGACCGGAAAATCGCCAGCATACACTCTAGGAAGGTATTGTTCTCCATTAAGTGTGGCTTGTCAGTCATGCTGAGCAATTCCTCGATGGCTTCCAGAAACGTTTCTTCCTCAAGCAGACCGTCGCCTGTGTGCTGCACGAACGTGTCGTACATCGTTTGCGGGTTAACGCGTGTAAATGCTGACTGAATCAGCAGATCAAATACATCGACCGCTTGTTGCTCACCGATGACTAGCACTCCTCCATCCACACTGGAAAAACGGAAGCTCAGCTCGGCAGCAGTTTCGTTGTCATCATCGTTATCGTTCTCCACCTCGTCGTCTTCTGCGCCCCCACTCTCGTTAGTCGCGAATGCATCCTCAGACAACCCCCACTTTGCTGGAGAACCCTCTGACCGAGGTGATGGAGCCGTGAGTCTTTTAGAGCCTGGCCACTTTTTCTGATCCAACAGTTTGATCCACGGGACTGCCTTGTTCGAACTGCTATTCGCTTCAATCCAGGGCCAAATGTGCTCTTCAAAACTGGCGTTGTCGCCTTTTGCTAATGAATTCGCCGCAAACATCCGCGCCACCGTCTCATCCACACACGTCGTCACAATGGACGCAGTGGATTGCAATTGATCTTCAGTCGCGGTCTGCAAGTCAAAAACAGCCGAAACGGAGAGCACTAAACACCCCAAAGCTGAGCGCAATATCGACAGCGTGATGGGACTGTCAGCGTCCACCCCACAGCCACGCAAACTGAACTGGATCGCGACTTTCACTTTGTGCTTAACATCCCCCGGTAGTAGTAGTAAAATTCCGTCGCTAACTGGTACAAATCCGTGCGGTTTGTGGTGATGAACGACCTGTAAATCCGCTCGAGAGTTTCCTCCATGGGTTTGAACGTCTCCCCTGTACGTAGCTCCGGTAGGGAGCGCACAAAGTCCACAAATTCTTCCTTCTCCAATGGACTACTACTACTATTATTAACGTTAGCAGCAGCAGCACTATTATGACGCTCGTCGATGGCTCTCTTCAACGTGTCAATACCACAAGTTGCTAATTTCGAAGCCACCAGAGCATTGCGAACGTGCCATACGCGCTTCGCCTGTAAGGACAGAGAGCAGCTGGGCATGGTGAACGGGAGGTCAATGAGAGTGTCGGCACTGGCAGCGGCAGGAGATGACGGCAGTGACGGCACCTTCTCTGAGCTCATATTGCTTTGGAGAGGTATCTCAAAGTCCAGCGGCAGTCTTCGTCTTGGGCTCTTAGGGCTCTTAGGCCCCGAGTCTGTCATGGTTCACAGAGGCTCTTGGTGCTTAGATTCCGTTGTGGTGGTTCTCTGTCGGGGTATTATGGGGTCTTCTCTCTCTCTCTCTCTTGGTTCTCTTCGCTCTCTACCGCGTAAGTGATTTTATGGGGTTGTTTCCTTTTCGAAACCAACAATAATCTTTATAGACCTTATTCATTAAAGACATAAAATAGAGGGAATTGATAAGAGTTTAATACGCTATTTTTAGACATGTTACTATTCGACTTTGTCTGCTATATCGAGGGATCATAAAAGTGCGGTTTTTGCTCACGAAAGGTCGCGGATGTACCAAGAAAATGGATCCATCTGGTTGCTGTGACTTGGTGCGTGCCGGTGTCGTAACTTGGACGGACGCATGGCGCTTGTGGTTCTCTGAAACGTCTTGACACAACTGATGCAGGAACAGCCTAGTATTTGAGGACCTGAGCTGTGAACACGACAGCCAAAATGTATTATCCTTTACACTGCTTGACGCTGCTGACACGTTATGCTCTGATGCGTGGGTTGCTTGCAGCAGCTGGATACTGCATCGTTTTCTCACGACACCCTCTGCCTATGGATTACAATGCAAGAGAACAGTGCAGACCCTAGGTTTGTCGTGGAGCAGAATCTCAGAGAGAACATCGTGCGCTACGGGCAATGCACTGTATGTGTGGCTGCAAAGGATAGGTTCAAAGATTCTGTTGCCCGAGGCATAAGGCTAGGATGTATGCAGATTTCAGTGTCATATGCAGCCGACCAGATTGACGGGGCAGATACCTATTATAGTTTTGCCTGTCTAGAGATTTGGCTCCAGGGTCGGTTTGCATTGCTGTAGTTGCGTCTCGCTGACTGCATCCTAAGTTTTTATGCTTTTCAAATTCAATCTGCAGTTATGTAGACGAAACTGTATGCATTTCGTCTAATGGAGCTATCTGTGCAGCGAAAAACTTTTCAGGGTTGTGCATTTCAGCATCTGGTACGTTGGCGATGATTTTTTCGGCTTCGATGCGAGGATTTCGCCGATAGTAGGTAAATAACAGCAATGGTGCATTGTGGTACTTATTTGCCTCCAAGGCTTGAACTTCAAGTCACATTGCGTAGCGCCCGTCATGGGCGTTGTGGTTTATCCTGGCGTTGTCTTGCGTCGTGCAATCGATTTATACTTGGTATTAGTATGTAGCTCTTTTCCTGACCATTCATTCTAAACGTGCGAGCTCTTCTCACAGATACGAGCCACTGATGGGAGCTCATTACTGAATTGTCGACGGCTGGGCAAAGGAGACGCTGTGTACAGCGCAACACCAGGAGATTATAGCAGATTAGGGAGATTTTTTAGCGTGCGTTTCTGTTCGACCGGCTTGCAAGCTCTTTCATACGGTCTTGTCGCTTCTCAATGGCAACTTGACCTGAGCACGCGAGCCCATAACAAGAATGGGAGTCGAGGGATCCCTTCGGATACTCTGTGAAGAAGGGGTTTTCACGATTCTCTCCATACCTACCACAACCATTTTCATTGTAGCAGTAGTCGCATGATGTTAGTACATGTAACTCGAGTTCTGCTAGTAGTTTTGAGTGAGGTCTTTGCAAAGTAAACTGCACAGTTCTAATTGTATATGCTCTGATGCTGCGTTGTGCAACAAACTTGCTCAATTGCATCAATTGAATCGACCTACTTCTCATCTCAACACCAATCATGTCCATTCGGTTGCAGAACTGCGCCTTCTGTTGATCCCAGCTCATGCGTTGTGTTGCCGAAGAGAATATATGGTGCCGTAACATGAGTACGGTGGTGCTTATGTACTAGTAATAGAGCTCGATGCTGCATTGGCTTCAGGGCTTCGCAGCACTATGGACTGCCAGATAGCACCGTAATTGCAGAAATTATGACTACCTCTAGATTAACGTACGTCACTCCACTGCTTCTGTGCGTTTTGCTGAAACGCTTGTTGTCTTCTCCTGCCAGCAACGAGGGCACTCGGATATGATGCTGTCGAGCAAACCGGAATTATTCACACCCGACAGCAACTTGCAAGAGCTGTAGAATGTACGCGAACTCACTTTTATCGTTCGTGTTAGCTCATTTACATCTCACCACCCGAGTCGACTTTGAGCTACCACCAAACACATTCCTCGATGGTGGGAGTGAATGTCAACGTGACGCTCAATTTCGAGAACCACCTGCGAATAGGCTGGCTGTCCTTCAACTTTGTGGTGTTATTGCGTGTGCTGTGACATCGTCCACTTAGGCACGGCCAGCGTTGCGCGCAGCCGCGTATTTCTCGAACGCCGTCTCCTGCGATGATTGCCTGCAAATGTGCAAAAGACCACAAAAGTCAGCGAAGTGCCTTGCATTAACACAACGATCCTTCAATAGGCAGCACGCGTACCAGAACGTAGCAGCGCACATGGCGGCGCCAGCAGCGACACTCGCTGCGACGCCCACACGCATATTCTGCTTCACAATACCAGGCACGACGCCCACGAAGAGGCCGCCAACACCGGCGTTGATGTGGTCCTCCTTCTGACGGACTGTAGCCGACAAGTACTCGCCCGTTGAAAAGAGAGCACCAACCGTCGCAAACACCAGCTATACGATCGCAATGCACAGAGCAAAATAAGCCCCAATACTACTGCAAAGTTGCAATCTACACAACAATGTTAGTGACGCACCGAGCGCGTTCCCAAATGCTTCAGCTGGTTCGAAAGCTTAGGTAGCTTAGCACCTGCATTGGACAGCAGTGTCAATATATTATACTACAGAAGACAGAGATAGTATAAATAAGTGTATAATGAAGGCAAACGCACCGAGCTTGGGGATGGCCCAGACGGACTCAACAGAGCCAATGGCAGCGCCGAAGAAAGCACCCGTGGCCTGCAATGGAACGCATAAGAGGATTGGCAAGATGTTTGAGAGGCTAGAGCTGCTGGTACTTGAAGCAATGAGGCCCACGTACCGTCGTGTACACGATCTTCTCGCTTCCGGCAGGTCCGTCCATATTCGTTCCTGGCTTGTGGTGAAAAAGGAGGCTGTTTGAGCGAGCGGCTCTGAACGCACGTTTAAAGAGCACCACCAAAATGAAAAGATGGAATGTTATACTTAGGTTTTGTAGTAGATTTAAAAACGATTTTAATGAGAATGATAATTTTGAAGACTTTGTATGTGTTGTTCGTGTGGGAATTACTAATATATAAATCTGACCAATTTGCAGATTTTTATCATCTTTGTGCTTGGGGCAATACGATAGTGTGTGAAGCTCTGCTGATGCATCGTGATTGCTAGTTGAAAACTACTCCAACACCCGTGGAAGGCCACTGGCCGGCTCCAATTTCTGTTTTATCTCCCAATCCGGGAGGAAACCATGCAAAAGTATAGTTTAAAGTTTAGTGCTACTCCGTTACACGGACTCGTACTACACCGTATTGAACACGGCTACTGGCCCAACCCCGCCCATTCCTGCTTCTCATTCGCAGCCTTAACGCAGTGCCCTTGGCCGGCACAAAGCTCGCGGCCGACGTGACAGTCCGGGTGACCGCGTTCGCCGACGACATCAAGACTTATAGCGAAACCAAGGCGATCCTCGAGGTGACCCACGCTTTCATAGTTCGCTACTTTCAAGAAGCAACCACTTAGTCCAAGTGGCTAAGAGGTTATCAGGTTATCCGAGTGGCGTGGGTTCAAAATCCACTAGTTGCATATTTTGTGTAGACAACACCAACATGATTACGCTACTCACCCAGCGCGTAATCATTGCATAAATGGCTGTGATGCCTTTAGGAAATGAATGGTTAGGAAGAAAGAGAGTAGATCAGTATAAACACATAATCTTACTTTACAATTTTTCAACTCCACAACACACGCGGTGATGAAACAATTCCTCCGCTGGTCCACGATGGCAGCCAACCCAGCCAAATGTGCAGCCTTTGGAACGACAATGAACAACAGGCGCCGCACTGTTGACGCACCATCGCTCCACCTCGATGGCGACCCCATCCCGACGCTCACCATGGGCGAATCATACCGGTACCTAGGTATCGGAGATGGATTTGATCATGCCGTCCACGACTTTCAACTTGACGCCATGTTACGCGAACTCCGTCAACAGGCCCATACGCTGCTACACTCAGACCTACACCCCAGGCACTCAAGGCCATCAAGACCTACGTATACTCGCGAGTAGATTATGCTATACGGCACGTACACGTCAACCGCACCCAGCTCGACCGCTTCGACACTGCACTCCGACGCGAACTCCGCCACATGCTCCGCCTGCCCACAGCGACGTCCAAGGCCTTCTTCCACGCACCAACTTCCAAAGGCGGGCTCGGCCTGCTGCCACTACAAGAGCTGGCAGCCACGACCCGAGTCGGCCACGCCTTCCAGATGCTACACTCCCCGACCCGGCCATCCAAGCGACCGCCCGCGCGCAGATCCGGAAATCGCGCACAACCACTTCCGCCTACAAGTAGAACACTGGCAAGACAAACCTGACGAGCTCATCCAGGCATTTCTAAACAGCGAATTACACAGCTCGCCGTACGCAGAACGCCGCCGCCAGTCCCACGACATCTCCTCCCTATGGACCGACGTCCAGGGCCACATCCACCCCTCGGGATCAAATTCGTCGACGAAGCTACAGCCGCCGCCCACCCTACTGACGCAGCGACCCACGCCCCGCCACCAGCACCGCCAAGAATGCCAAGAATGCCAAGAATGCCACAAGCACAGACATCGCCAGATACGCCGGACGACGCACTATCCGACACGCCGAAGCTAACACCGCATCTAAACATCATCGTACCCACATGCAAAACGGCACTACACCGCAAGAACATCATGGCGCAACTTAAGCTCCACGCCAAGCTACGATTCACCGACATATGGACCAAGCAAGCAGACCAAGGAAAAACCGCCCGTGTTCACGGCTGCGCCGGTAGCAAATTCATCACGAGCTCCGCGAGCCTCGCCGACCGAGATTACCACTTCGCAATCACCGCTCGCCTCAACCAGCTCCCAACTCGCACGGTGCTCAAGCGCCAAAAGCGAGGAAACGTGACATGATGCCGACAGAACGACTGCACACAGACGAGCGAAACGCTCGCCCACGTACTCAACCACTGTGACGGCAACAACAGCGGCATATGGGAGAGACACGACTACGTCCTCAAGGACATCGACTACCAGCTCCGACAAGCGCACACACCGGACCGCAATCAAGCTATACAGATCAAGATAAACCAGACAGTGACGCAGCTCCCTAACTGCACTCGCCGCCCCGACATCCAGATATTTGATACCGTACACAAGCGAGCCGTGATCTGCGACCTCGCCATCGCCTTCGACTCGCAGACCACCGCCGAACAATCCTCGGCACTACGCCAAGCACGTGAACGCAAGCTGGCCACCTACGAACCGCTCGCCCGAGCTCTCCGCCTCAAAGGATGGACGACGACAACGGCTGCCATCGTATACGGCTCCCTCGGATCAGTACACCCAGCGAACTACCACACCTACACAGAAACCCTGGGCCTCACCAAGCGCATGTCCAAACGCCTGGACATCGCCAGTTCCGTCCACTGCATCCGCGCCAGCGCCAATATATGGTACGCACACACGGCCAGCACCAACCATCGACCTCACACACGAGCGACAAACCACCAAGAGTGACTTCTTCCTGGCCTCACAGCCACCAGGGCCCCATCCCACTAGGACACCGCCCCTCCAACCCCAGTTGATACTCAATGCCCATTGGACCAGAAAGACTCCACCGCCATACATTCTAGCATCCCTCGACAGGGTAATCAACTGGCTAATACATTTACGAAAACTACTCCAACACCCGTGGGAAGGCCACTGGCCGGCTCCAATTTCTGTTTTATCTCCCAATCCGGGAGGAAACCATGCAAAAGAATAGTTTTAAGTTTGGTGCTACTCCGTTCCGTTAAGGCACCATTGTTTCTTACGACGATAGAGAAACGAAAACATTTCTGTAGCGGCAGCAACGACCTACTCTTGCTTATTGTCTGTCAGGCCTGTAGGGAGTTGTCGAGCGAGAATGCCTAACTGTAGATATGACTCGGGGAGATATGTAACATGAGGCACTGCTGGTGAAGGTATGGTGGTGCCTAATTTCCGGATAAGTAACCAGAACTTGCACAAATATAGTGCTTGCCGCGGGGCTTCTTTTTCTGCCAAGTATAAGTAGGTTTGAGTATTTTCAGCGAATCCTGTGCTAGATTCTTATGTATCCACCTATCATTACAAAACGGATTGATGCTTTTAAGCGTATCCGTCAAAATTAACGTAAAGCAAAAATGATCTGTATTCTCCGTCCGTACAACGTATAGTGTATACCGTTGTCATAGCTGGAAGCTAGATAACGGTATGGATCTCCACTTGGTTCATGATTGGTTTAGTGGTGAAGCTTGCTGTGAGCAGGTAGAGTGGATAAATCGAGTGAGTCTAGCCGAACGGAATCGGAAGTGAGCAAAGCGCAGCGCAGCGCTACGCTGCAAAGCGAGACCTTGAATTGACAATGCAGACAGGACAGCTGTACTTCCGGCAGCCAGGCGGAAACGCAGACGAGACAGCAGAGAGCGGGCGGCCCGTCCGTTTTACTGCATAGGGATGGCCGTTACGCGAGAAAAAGTAGAAATTCCCAACTTGGTTTGAAAAACATACAGCTGCTTGTCACCATGGCAGTAAAATCTGGGGAGGGGAGGGCATCCGCACCTGCCATGCAATTCTCGAATGACAAGTACAGGGCCGATACTCATGTCCAAAAGGAGATGAGGGGCGGGAGGAATGAGCGACGTGAGTGTGTCTACAAGAGAGGGGGAAGTAGTTGACGGAGACAGCGAAGTAAATAAGGAACTGCGTTGTCCAAATGAATGCGATCCCCACGTATGCAAAGCTCCGAAAGCGCAGTAGAAATTTGTAAGTCGGATGAAACCTGTATGGGTATTCTAAGTCTCGCAAGAAACGCTATTCTTCCTAATGGATGCCCGTTCGTGCTCTGCACGTATCTACTGTACGAGGATGATGAACGGGTTGTTTTGCACAAAAATATCTATTACTTTCTGGTGTGTGTGACGTGTAACAAGAGTATCAAGCGCGTCGTCTCGGTCCAGTCCGATTGCACGAGCTCCTGAAGAGGTCGTAAATGATGATAACCCCGTAGCTGGATGGCCGGCAGGCGTAACCCATAACTGAGCCTAAGAATTTTGAGGGAATCACGTTCCCAGATCTAGGTGACGTCCGTGAATGTGACTGCGAAAGATACTGTTTCCGAGATACTTGTCAAAACGCCATCGCAAGTGTCTATTGTGATAGTGAAGATTGCTCGTTCGATGGACATTGCTCCAACAGCATTTATCAATGCAGGGATCTTGAGTTGGCAGGCTGTGGTACTTCTGGGGTTGGGATTGTGGCGAAATTGGCCAACAACGCAGATTCTATGATAGGTGAGTATGCCATGGCTCTACAACTACGAAGAACTCATGGCCAGAAGATTTGCCTCAACGCAGAACCCTGCCATAACATCACCCGCATGATAAACCACTCATGTGATGCGGCATACACGTTTGTGGGGTATCGCAAACACAAGCAGGTAAAGGTGCTGGTAGTTGCGAGGCGCGCCATTTTCTCTGAAGAAGATGTGACGGTGGGTTACAATAGCGCGCTCTGATTTACGTGGAGGTGCGGTACTCCGTAATGCATCACCAACATGTGGAGTGAAGCAAAATGCGGCTATTGGCGTGGTGGACTGGCTTTCAAATTCCAATTTGAGATACCAGCCGTCATCAATCCCGATGCTTTGATAATGAGGGACCGTCAAATTCGGTACAACTGTGAGAGTGACACAATGAAGGCACAAGTGCCAATTTGGAGCAAAAGCGGCAATTTCGGAGGCTGTCAAGGTTTGTTGGATTGGCTAGACGCACATACTGATGATCATCACATGTTCTTGACGATGATCAAGGTTCATGAACATGACATTGGTCGGTATAGAGTGAAAGTGGTAATTGGGGGTTTACCAAGAGTCAGTGGAAAATATCGATATACATGAAGTCGGCGAATACATGTTATTGTCGATGAGGAACAACCACGAACTACACGCACAGACAGACACGCGACAAGATGAATATAGGTCATGATGTAGCAGGGCTACACAAATATACACATGTATATCTATCCGGCAGGGATTGCAGATAGGCTGTATACAAATGAAGCAGGCTGTCTGTGTGTACCACACACAGGATTACAATCATTTCGAGCCGCCACTGATTCATTATTAGTGGCGGGCACTTAGGGCGCTACTATCGGTAGAGAGAGGTACCTTTCAACCAATGAGGCGCATGCATATAGGTGCAACGCGTGAGGGCTAACCATGACTCTCACCATGCAATTACATTAGGTATTATTTTAGCTAAGTATGCTAAGAGTCCCGCCACACGTCGGGCCGCCATAGATACAGTTTTCACATTTCTACCACACAGTCTTTTTATTTTGTATTAGAAAAACACGATGTCGTGTATTTCTTTAGTAAATCTAAGTAAGACCTACGCTTCCTAACTACGCACATACATAATGTATGCTAGAAGCAGAGTGGTTGTCTACTCTACTTCAGTTTAGCAATATTCTGATTTCTTCACGCAGTAGATCTCTCGCAATATTGCCAGTTGACACGCTCTTCGTTTTGAGAACAAACTCTCTCTCAGCCTGCTAGAGAGCTCATCTATTGATTGTTGTTGTTGTCTAGCTTTTCATGCAGCTCAATGTAGGGCGGGATCCCAGTAGATTGCATCCAGGCCGACTCGTCAACTTTCACTGGCTCTTGCAGTTTTTGAAGGACAGCTGGGTGTGCAAGCAAATTCATTGGAAGTAAAGGATGGTCTGGCGGTAGGTGCAGCTGTAGATATTGAACTTGATAACGAGTGACGCGAGACATAACCGCAAAATGCCAGCCAAATCTGGTTCACTAGACAGACCAGAGAACATTAGCCACAAACAAAACTTCACATTATTGTCCAAGATATTGCGAAAGGTGATAGTGTAGCAAACTTAGAGTCATTTACGGGAAGTCCAGCCACTATTCGGCCCAGAATTGATCACCAGCGATCTCATACCAAAAATAACAGTCTTGGACCCCGTCCAGGCTTCAGCTACAGTGAAGACAGATACTCATAACGGATGAGCCACCAGTGCCCCCCCACACACACACACACACGCAAATGTTGCGACCCCTTTCCGCACTGAGTGCGTACCATAGCTTTTTCCGAGAAGTATTCTTCTTTAAGAGGGGGCCAACACTTTTTCAAGTCGCAGTTTATGGTTGGAGCCTGGAAATTAGGCTCCCAGCTGTATCCGAGTTTGGCACGCAAGATAGATTGTCAAGGCAGTCACCCAGCAGGTTGAAGTACTTAGTGAACTCGCGTAAATATGGTACGGGTCTCGAAGCCCAGCTCCTTCTTGGTTAGTCTTCGTCTTGATAAAAAAATCACTCCAATGCTATCGTCTTTCTCCAGAAGATGCTGAGTCTGGAGGGTTTGGATAAACATCGATCTGCACATTAAATTCCACTACGAAGTCAAAAGTGATGCGAAAAGCCACCATCACTAATGTCGAGAGCTGACTTGCATAGCACCTTGTAGAGAGAATAGGTTAGGGACTGCTTTCCGGAATATTTGAGATGCTCGTCAGATCATGGTCCGCCTCAATCCGCTTCATGCCGGAGAAAAATCGTTTTAAGTCATCACCATACTCTGGCGGTAACACAACGTGCTTGACGAGGTAGATGTCCTTGATGGCACTCCAATATCCACTTAGAGTAGCAGTCTTCACAGAGCTGCTTTTGTACACAAGAAACATGTCGAAAAACGTTGGTCTAAATTAAGATCACCATCCCCATAAAAATCTGCCAGTGTGCTCGTCTACTTTAGCGATTACCTTCTTGATCCACTTCTTAATCCTGCTGAGACTGCTCCAGTACTACCCTCTTGTTTGTTTGGATACGCACGCATCGCGTTTAGCCTTTGTATTGGTCGGTGCGGTGTTACACGCCACAGCGCTTACAGATTGCGAGCTTCCATCATTCATGCAGCTCTTCTCAAGTATATATTCTTTGGGTGTTAGCCAATGACTCGATGTTGTTATCGTAATAGATCACCGCTAATACTTGCTTGGAAGAACTGGGTGGATGGCTTCTCATAGTGAAGCTCAGTCAAAAATGATGTGGAATGCACCCGTTTCCGATAAAAAGTAACCCCACAAAGCCGACGATTTGATACGAAACTCTATATATTGCTCATGAAAGTGAAGAAATCACTGGGGTTAATTACCAGCTTTGCCTCGCAATGCCATCCCGTGAATCTCCAGGAAAAGCGTGGCGAGCCAATTTTCGCTGCCAGATCCCAAGAGCCGTGAACAATTTTTGACTCGACCCCAATGAGGCCCGCGGGCTTGGCTCTTTGGGTCAAAATTTGCCGCCCAAGAAGCAGCTGGCTGGCAAAACCGTTGGGTGTTTGGGTGCAAACCACTTGGCTTCAGTATGGCTTCGTTCCGATGTACATAACGAATTGACGCGGTGCTTATTCGGCCCTACCTCAGCTAGGCCAACCTGCGAGCCACAGGAGCTGCGGCGCAGGTGGAATCGCGCAACACCTATCTTCAGCGGCAGGCAGCATGATTCATACAGAAATGACAGCTAAAGCACTCCAGCTTGCAGCGGCACAGCTCTGATTGCTGTCCTATTTCTGAGATGGCGCCCTCCTTTTGATGAGTGCTGTACTACACGTGATACAAGAAGGAAGCCACCGGTTTCTCTAGACTAGTGGCCGTTTCCGTCGCAGATTTTTGATTGCCAACTCTGAGCTGCATGGCGCAGCACGGGCTCTCAGCGTCCCCCGGCAGGATTTCCAGCAGCCAAAAAGCCGCTAGTGGTCAGGCCAATTTCGAGCGCCGAGACGGCACCTAGCTCCGCAAACGAGGCAACAGGTTACCTCTACATTGAGGTTTGAGGAACTCATTTCTCTGCAGTGAGGCGGGATTTGCCCTCGTCGGAGGAGTCGTGACGAGCAGCGACGCCGCGTGAATGAGGTCCGGGCCGCCCTGCTCGTTGAAATGAGGTTTATGACCGATCTCGCTTTTAGCGCGCTAATCTTGCTAGCTCGACTTGGTTCAAGCTGATCTTTTCTCGCAGGAGTTCGTGGTGGTACACATCTTCGTGCTCAACAAGTTCAAGGCAATTGCGCCAGTGAAGCTGTGCGGAGAGCCGTCGCCTCAGTAGCCACGCATTTTGAGTGAGCTTACATGTAGATCGCACCAACGCACTGTAAATGCCAACACGGACGAGTCAGCCCCGGCCGCTTGGTCCGAGGTTTAGTGATGGTGCCTTTTGTTTGTCCATTTACACGACCTCGGCTGTTTTTGACACACTCCAAAAGCACTGTGCAAACGATACCTGCAATGGTCGTACGACGACATTATCGGCTAGGCCAGCTTGCAGTGCGGATAGGCCCTCCCTCGGTCAGGAATATCCGGATTCGGGTTACAAGCCCACGTCCATCATGGCCGTCGGACGAGACCCACAATTTGTCTGTAACAATTGACAAGCTTGTACCTGCTTGAGTGCTGCGTTCGATTCGTATAAAGGTTTATAGGAAACTTTCCTGAGGAAAGCTGTTGAAGCACTGACGCCTGTAAATCTTGTGTACGCTGGTGCAGACAACAGCGCCCAGGGCTACGTAAATTTCTGCCGAGTCTTAATGACGAATTTCCTTCATCGCTGCGAGGCGCCGAGGTCACGGCCCGACTCCTGACTTGCAATCATGGAGATGCTAAATGTATTTACATTATAGTAGCTTACGCTCGTACCGCATTTCGACTGCACGCTGTCGACAAACGATGCTATTGACAAGATGTGGAAGTACGCAGACTTGCGTAGTTCGACGTCGCATAGGCACCAGAAGCTGCAAGTAGATTGATCAAACGTGCAACGACAAGGAGTGCACGCAGCTGTCGGGATCGTCGTGAGTGCGAATGGAACTCGCACTCTGGCGCGCTGCCCTCCTGCCCACTACAGTACTTCCACTTGCCGACTGTGCTTCAGCTGAAGAGCACCCTCGTTGAAATCCTCAACTTGAGGCACTCAACGTTGAACGAGTTGCACATCAAGTATCCACGCGGTCCAGAAAGATGATCCAGGTCTGGATCATCCACCAAAGGCCACCGTAGGCAGGCTGCACAACAAGCTACAACTACATGTACAACCAGCATTCGCTGCACTACGCTGTAACGGTTGCAACTGCCGTAGTTACTGCGACTTCTTCGGCGAGCGCCACGGAGTCGCTCCAGCTGCGTGTAGCAAACTATCGCATAGTTCACATTGGTTACGCCTGCATAGCAAACGAAGTCTGCGTACCTTACAATGCAGTCGTTACCCAAAAGCACGTTGATGAGTTTTGTTGACGCAGAGCTACACAATCGTCTAAATTCAAGAACCATAGCTGGTGACGAGACGGCCATGCTCAGTTCACTGCGAACGCAGATTTCTTGCAGTTGAAAAATGCGACTCCGTGGCGCTCGCCGAAGAAGTCGCAGTAACTACGGCAGTTGCAACCGTTACAGCGTAGTGCAGCGAATGCTGGTTGTACATGTAGTTGTAGCTTGTTGTGCAGCCTGCCTACGGTGGCCTTGGTGGATGATCCAGACCTGGATCATCTTTCTGGACCGCGTGGATACTTGATGTGCAACTCGTTCAACGTTGAGTGCCTCAAGTTGAGGATTTCAACGAGGGTGCTCTTCAGCTGAAGCACAGTCGGCAAGTGGAAGTACTGTAGTGGGCAGGAGGGCAGCGCGCCAAGAGTGCGAGTTCCATTCGCACTCACGACGATCCCGACAGCTGCGTGCACTCCTTGTCGTTGCACGTTTGATCAATCTACTTGCAGCTTCTGGTGCCTATGCGACGTCGAACTACGCAAGTCTGCGTACTTCCACATCTTGTCAATAGCATCGTTTGTCGACAGCGTGCAGTCGAAATGCGGTACGAGCGTAAGCTACTATAATGTAAATACATTTAGCATCTCCATGATTGCAAGTCAGGAGTCGGGCCGTGACCTCGGCGCCTCGCAGCGATGAAGGAAATTCGTCATTAAGACTCGGCAGAAATTTACGTAGCCCTGGGCGCTGTTGTCTGCACCAGCGTACACAAGATTTACAGGCGTCAGTGCTTCAACAGCTTTCCTCAGGAAAGTTTCCTATAAACCTTTATACGAATCGAACGCAGCACTCAAGCAGGTACAAGCTTGTCAATTGTTACAGACAAATTGTGGGTCTCGTCCGACGGCCATGATGGACGTGGGCTTGTAACCCGAATCCGGATATTCCTGACCGAGGGAGGGCCTATCCGCACTGCAAGCTGGCCTAGCCGATAATGTCGTCGTACGACCATTGCAGGTATCGTTTGCACAGTGCTTTTGGAGTGTGTCAAAAACAGCCGAGGTCGTGTAAATGGACAAACAAAAGGCACCATCACTAAACCTCGGACCAAGCGGCCGGGGCTGACTCGTCCGTGTTGGCATTTACAGTGCGTTGGTGCGATCTACATGTAAGCTCACTCAAAATGCGTGGCTACTGAGGCGACGGCTCTCCGCACAGCTTCACTGGCGCAATTGCCTTGAACTTGTTGAGCACGAAGATGTGTACCACCACGAACTCCTGCGAGAAAAGATCAGCTTGAACCAAGTCGAGCTAGCAAGATTAGCGCGCTAAAAGCGAGATCGGTCATAAACCTCATTTCAACGAGCAGGGCGGCCCGGACCTCATTCACGCGGCGTCGCTGCTCGTCACGACTCCTCCGACGAGGGCAAATCCCGCCTCACTGCAGAGAAATGAGTTCCTCAAACCTCAATGTAGAGGTAACCTGTTGCCTCGTTTGCGGAGCTAGGTGCCGTCTCGGCGCTCGAAATTGGCCTGACCACTAGCGGCTTTTTGGCTGCTGGAAATCCTGCCGGGGGACGCTGAGAGCCCGTGCTGCGCCATGCAGCTCAGAGTTGGCAATCAAAAATCTGCGACGGAAACGGCCACTAGTCTAGAGAAACCGGTGGCTTCCTTCTTGTATCACGTGTAGTACAGCACTCATCAAAAGGAGGGCGCCATCTCAGAAATAGGACAGCAATCAGAGCCAGGTGTGCCGCTGCAAGCTGGAGTGCTTTAGCTGTCATTTCTGTATGAATCATGCTGCCTGCCGCTGAAGATAGGTGTTGCGCGATTCCACCTGCGCCGCAGCTCCTGTGGCTCGCAGGTTGGCCTAGCTGAGGTAGGGCCGAATAAGCACCGCGTCAATTCGTTATGTACATCGGAACGAAGCCATACTGAAGCCAAGTGGTTTGCACCCAAACACCCAACGGTTTTGCCAGCCAGCTGCTTCTTGGGCGGCAAATTTTGACCCAAAGAGCCAAGCCCGCGGGCCTCATTGGGGTCGAGTCAAAAATTGTTCACGGCTCTTGGGATCTGGCAGCGAAAAATTGGCTCGCCACGCTTTTCCTGGAGATTCACGGGATGGCATTGCGAGGCAAAGCTGGTAATTAACCCCAGTGATTTCTTGCTGTAGCATTCTATCTTGACGTTTGTAAGCAAATGGAAGGACAAAAATATTCATGCTCGCATACAAATTCCTTGATAAAATACGTTTTTGTGCTGCAATTTTTGATCTTAGATTCAGTCACTAGCAAAACCGAGGCTCTCTCTGCAGCGACGTCAGCCCGCGGGTCGGCTCAATCGTGTCATAGACCGACTTGTGCTCATTATGCATACGAGAATCCCGCGTAACGGCCATCCCTATGCAGTAAAACGGGACGGGCCGCCCGCTCTCTGCTGTCTCGTCTGCGTTTCCGCCTGGCTGCCGGAAGTACAGCTGTCCTGTCTGCATTGTCAATTCAAGGTCTCGCTTTGCAGCGTAGCGCTGCGCTGCGCTTTGCTCACTTCCGATTCCGTTCGGCTAGACTCACTCGATCTATCCACTCTACCTGCTCACAGCAAGCTTCACCACTAAACCAATCATGAACCAAGTGGAGATCCGCACCGTTAGCCCCGTCGGCAGCCCCACCAGTCCCAACGCGCTGGCGTCGCCCTGGACCAAGGACTGCACCTACATCATCGAGGCCACGCGCAAGGCGCACGCCTGCTGCAAGTCGTGCAGCGCCACCATCGAGGCCGGCCGCCTTCGCGTGGGCGTGGTGTACCAGCACCGCAACGGCTTCATCTGCATCAACTGGCACCATGTCGAATGCTACTCGGCGGTCAAGGAGATCCCTCTGAGTCGCCTCGAGGGCTTCAGCGACCTTGACTCGATGCAGCAAAGGTAGTGGAGAGCTATCACTTAGCGCAGCAGGAGCCGCACTACCTGCCAGCGGCGCGCTGCTCAGCATGATGATTGTCTGCCCGTATATCAGCGACACATATATTGCTATCTCCTTCGCCAACAGACTGGAAACCGACCCAGCTCCCAAGCACAGCACTTCCGTGCCGTATCTAATCGCACGAACGAGGCTATTATCCGAGCCAAGCAGTCGATGCCAGCTGGCGTAAAGGACTTGCCCTAACATCCTCGAGTCCGACCCGAAGCGTCAGAAGCAGACGGAGTAGTCTGCGCACCTATTTAAGAGAGTATCAAACTCAATCAATATGAACCCCACATTACCATCAAATCAATACCTTAAAACATTTCTCCGCGCACGGAGGTGGATAACCTATATGTACTCGACGGCTAATGTGAGCTGCAGCACACTACCCATCTTGCAGGCGTGGATTCACTTGGAGTTTGTATGCTGCGTCCTGCGCCTGCAGGCTCGCAGGACGAACGCAGGTGGGTTGTGAGATCTGCCGAGGTCACCCGCTGGCGTGTCTCGACAGTCTTGTCCAGAGCCTTGTCTTAATTTGCATATTAATCGCAGTCTCCAGTGACTACTCCAGTTAGGACCACATTGCTGAACATCGTTCATCAAAGGAAGCACACGTTGTCAGCAAGCTCCTGCAGGTAGTGCGGTTCTTGTTCCTTCCTCTTAAACTGCGCTGGGCACCAAGATACAAATGACGCTGAAGAGGTAGATGAAGCTGACGAAGCATTAGATCGCGAATCAGACGTTTACCATGAGCTATACACTGTGCTTGGTCCGGAAGAGCCTCAACTTGTCGGCTACAAGCTCAACGCACTTTTGACCTGACACTAGCACGCCAAAATTCTGTAAACCATCCAATGACTGCCCGTAAAACTCCTCGCCGATGTTTCTGGCATGCATGCTTCGTAAGCGTAGGCTGCCAAATCCATTGATGTCGCCTTGCTCCCAGTGGCGCCAAGCTCCCTCCAGCTTCTTGCAAGTTAGGCCAAGGGCACTGAACTTGGCGTCACACGGTGCAGTTAGCGCACTCGGTTTGAAGCGGAGAGAAGCTGCACAGCTTTCACAAAGCTGTGCTATCTGCTGGAGAAACGTTGCTACGGTATTTTGGCTTCCAATAGCATCATCGCTGTCGGAGCCTACGCTGCAGCAGCTCAAGGTCATTGTCCTTCTGCGCTATCCATCCCTGGCTCTTGGGTTGCAGCTCCGGCGAGCATTTGTCTGCGTCTTAGCGGCCTGGGACGGCTGAGTGGCTTTGCTTGAGGTGCGCTACGTAGTTCGCCTCTGCCTTTACATCTTTCTTAAAGTGGCTAAATTTGAATTTAGAAACTGTTGATTTCATAAAGAATATTTTCAAAGAAACACACGGACCATTTTAAGGCAAAACCCCAAGAAGTGTCCACACGCGACTACAGCGCGTTTCCTGTAGAGGGCCCAAGTCAAAGCCATGGACGTACAGATGGAAGACAACGGCGGGTCCTCGCACGAGGAAAAGTTCCGCGTGTACAACGACGCGCTAGTGCATGCAGCGACGTGTCCAGAGTCCAAATGCGAGGCACATAACGGCCGCTGCCACAAAGTAAAGGCCAGTATCGACCATTTTGTGCGTTGTTATGGCCCTCGCCGCAAGGTTTCTGCTATAGAGAGGTACATTCGTCTCTCCCTCATGTTAAATTATCCTTCTCTTTACTTGCTTTAACCTAGCTTTTACTCCTTTTGACCTCCGATTTAACGTCTTCAAGCTGCGAAATGTGCTCCAAGATCTGGGGCTTGCTCTGTTTCCACGCCAAGACGTGCCAGATGCCTCTGGGCAATCGCTGTGCAGTGTCACAATGCGATTATCTGCGCGACAAGATTGCACGCAAGCGAGAGAGTGACAGACGCGAGCTGCAGGAAGCCAAGGCCAAGGTACAAGTCAAGTTTGAGGAGTGGCCTGTGGAGAGACGCATAGCGCAGGTGGAAGCTGATCGGCAGCAGGTGCTGCAACTCATTGCCGATATCCGAGAGGCCAAGGCGCGTCAACACCAGGTGGTACAAGCTCAACAGCAGCCCATGATATCCATGAGTTGAGGTGGTCGTCTGAGGGGTTGTTTTGCTCACTCACATCAATCACACAACCGTCCTGCGAAGAATCTTGTGTGTCGTCAACTAAAGCCCAAGCCAAGTTGAGAAAAACAAGGTGAACTGGCTGACTTACGCAGAGTCTTCGTGGAATGGAATGTTATTTGCTTTCTATTTTACTTGCGGGTCTCTTTTTGCTTCATTTCGTTATCGGTGCCTTGTTCTTTTGACGACATTGTAGGTTATTCGCTTCAAGGTTGGTTGTTTCGCTTAGTGGCGTTCATTTGGAGAATTGTGTTTTGATTGTCAGTTCGCACGGTCTCGCCAGTCCAGAGATGCGAAGTTGCGGGTAAACATTTTGCGGTGATGCAGGTGTCGGACGCATTTGTTGTGGCAGTTTTCCTGGAAGCTGAAGAGGCGGTCAAAAATGGGGATTGTAACGAACGGGTGGAGATTATCGCTGCAATCGTGAAGGTTTGCCCGTTCATTGAAGCGCCAGCGTGGTCTTGCTGAAACAGAGAGTGCTTGTACTCCTACTTTATTTTGCCCGTGTTGTGGAAAAATGATGACAGAGCAACCGATCTATGGCATCGGTGAGCGCGTGGACGGTCTATACGATGAGAACACTGATGGCATGTGGTACCCAGGGCGGATACAGTGCGTTCATCCAGGTGAAGACGGCTTCATGTTCGAAGTACTTTACGATGATGGGGAAGTGGAGATGCATGTACGATCCGAGTTCCTTCGCAAGCATGTGCCTGGTACAATTTGCGTTGGCACACGGGTACTTTGTCGGTACGATGGCGGAGATGAATATTACACAGGGCAAGTATCTGATGTACAGGAAAACGGCCGCTATACAATCGCGTACGATGACGGAGAGGTGGAAGAGGATGTACCTCTTGACCATATTGTTGAGCCCGAGGAGAACGAGGAGGAAGTAGAACCCAGCAAGGCTATGAATGACGTAGAACCTGCTCAGGCGCTGCAAGGAGGCGACGAAGACGTAGAGGCCCAAGTTCGTCCTACCGACTCCGATGTGGACGAGGCTGAAGCGCATTCTGACCCAATAAATGATCCAGGTAGCGCTGTTGATGCTCCAGGAAGACACATGAGAACGATTACACAGGTAGTGATGCAGACAACCACGCAGAAGCACCTATGACCGACCAACCAGTAGAAAATTTCTTCCAGCCCATTGCAGAGCAACCTTTTCTAAAGCAGCCCAGAGAAGCATACGCCGATGCAGATGAATCACCATTGCCAGGCCACCAACAAGACGAGCAGACGGATTCAATGACGCCAAAAGATTCTGCAGAGACTGCTTACATTTTGGAATCGCTTCAACTACTGGAGAAGAGATTGGGCGACGCAACGTCTACCAAGTCTGTATTATCGACTCTCGTGAAGCAGATGCGTGCCTATCCCCAAATTACAGCCGATCTGGTACATGAGCGTGGTGGTGAGCGTTTAATTATCGATGCGCTCAAGTTTCACCAGTCGCATGCGGTCATACAGTGCTATGGTTGTGTGTTGCTTCGACGACTGTGCTTTTGTGTGTAAAAAGCACGCAATACCTGCTGCGCAATGGAATCGTTGAGTTGGTGCTTCAAGCTATGAAATCGTTTGCCGAAGACGCTATTCTCCAGGCCTCAGCCTGTGGGGCGCTGGCAGTATTCACGAGAATCCGCACTGGGTTAAACATTCTAATCGAGTATCAAGTGGCACACCTGGTGCTATCTACTTTAATTTATCACAAGACATACAGCGTCCACACGCGTCAAGTGCACTATTACGCGTGCGAAGGTAAGCAGGATGGTGGAGTCATTGTTGGGTATGGCGCACTAATCAATTCTAACTATTTAACTGTGGTGTAATTCTGCGCTGGTTTTGAATTACAGTTCTGCTGGAGCTTTGTGAGTTAGATGACCTCCAAACTTTGAATCTGCTGTGCGGAGAGCAGGAAGAGGAATTCACCAGTGAAATGTCTCCGATCTCCCTACTGCTTTTCTTGCTGCGCCAAGGGCTCTCCCTTGATGACAAAAGGCTTGCTGTGCGGTCGGTAGCCTTCTGATGTGGTATTATTCAGTACTTTTAACTTGACGTTAGAGCAAATTGTGACAGTATCGTTAACAAAAATGTTTTTGTATGTTCTCGTTCAGCTTAGCTGCAAGTGGTCGACGCGCGGCTGCTCTCATACTAGGTCTGAATGGCTTGGCTGAGCTTTCGACTGTGATGGCAAGATATCCAACAGAGCCAAGCATCCAAAAGTACCTCGGCGGCTGCCTCAAAGCAGATTGCTCTTTGCAGTGTTCGACAATCTCCGACGAAGAGGATCAAAGAAACAGCCACAGAGATTTTACGTGAGGCAGACTCGATTGAATGCACCCCCACAGACAGACCGATTCCCAAGAAAATATGTCCCGAGGTCGATCCATGAAAACTGGGAAGCGCAAAAACAATCTCTCCACCGGCTATGGAGCCCCATCATATTCTCGTGGCACTGCACAGTGCCAGTACACCTTATCGAGACTCTCAAGGATATTCCAAAGCTACATCACCATACAGACAAACACCTCAAGGTTTTGATACTGATAGAGCACATTCGGCTATCCAGCCCGGGATTTTCCTGTGTCTGCAGGGGCATCACAGCAGCCAAGCAATCTAGTCATTCTTGAAGGGGGCTTGGGATGGAGAGTTTTGAATCGGGAACAAGCGCAGGGGCAGCCCTCAAAAGAAGATCGCCATTCGGAGTTATTCGACGCTTATGGCATACATGGAATTTCCAATAGCTCCAATGGAAGACCCTATGGCACAAAACGAGCACAACTAAGAGCACACCTAGCGTCAGCAGAGTCTGCATGGGTCACGCCAGGACAGTACCTTTCTCGAGATGAGATGCTCTCAGGTCCTTCAACTCGCAAGCCACACTCAAGTCGATCAGATCATCACGATCAAGGTCTCAGGTACTCGGATCGAGAGTTTATGCCGGGTAGACAAAATCGGTGGGATTATGACGAGGGCCAAAATATATATGACCCTGAATATCAGCAACCCCGAGGGGCGAAGCGGAAGAAGAAACTCCCTTGGGGCAGCGAACTGCCTTCCAAGTGAGAATCGAGAACGAAACCAACTACGTGTGTCCAAAGAGCAGCAGTCGCCATTTTCACCGCATCAACGATTGGGAGCTGCTACCAAGAGAGCAGCAAAGGCACGACACAAGCGAATTGCTGCGGAGCACACACACCTCTAACTGGGAGAATGAATGATGCTTCATCTGAATCTCTGAATGAGTACGCTACACACTTGTTCCAAGACAATGCGGGTCGCGCTGGAATGGGTGTGCCGAGCACGAGACTCACTCCTCGAGAAAAGAAGAAATTCGAGAGCGAGAAAGACTGAGTTTCGCAGAAAAATTGCACAAAATGATTGACAAGGCAAAATCGTCTTTAGCGAACGGCAATGTGACGTCCATTTCAGATGCACCACGACCAAAGAGGTCTGCTGCAACTACTAAGCCGCATCGGCAACCAGGGGCAACAGGAAAAACACCAAGATCTTCAGATTCCAGCACTCTCCCGCAGTCGCACAAAAAGAGTCGTGCGACGCCTACGAATACATCAAAACGTGCCACAAAAGACTTGTCGTCGCCTCGGGAAACACCAGAGGCAAGAGCAGTAAAGCCGTCGTCAGTGATGCCCAGGCCTAAAGTTGCACCTAACGATGTAGGTGCGCAGCGGCATCCTCAGTTCATGAACCACGAGCAAAAACGAACGCCGCTCGTCCTGCGGCGGCTCCAAAGGCAACTACAGACAAACAAGTACAAAATGCAGCTAAACCTAACAAGGTCCCCAATGCTGTTGCTGACACACAGTCCGTGGACGTAAAGTCAAACCAGGAAGCGGAAAATTTAAAGGAGCCCGCTGTAGAAGTCACGCCAGTCGAAGCCTCTGTAGACACCGTGGTGGCAGACATGCCGCAGCAAGTCACACACACTGAGGAAATATCTGTGATACTTCCTGTTCAGTCGACTGTGCAATTACACGTACCATCGGAAGTTCCAACAACGAACCAGGCTGAAGAAGCTAAACCAGAGGTCTTAAGCAATAGCGAGGCTAATCATGTACCTGATGCAAGCGCAGGATCGATGCCTGAAGCAGAAAAAATTGAGCTGTCATCCGATCATATGATTGACTTGCCATATAAGAAAAATGCTGAAGAGGTTCTAGGTAAGGAAGCTGGTGAGGAAGCGATAGTAGAAGTAAGGCCGTCGGTCGAGGCTGATGCTACAGCAGAACCTGAACTCCCGCTATCTGTAACGGAGCAGGATCCCATATCGGTAAATATCACCGACGCGAGTGCGGACGTTGAAGGTGAGGCACCTAAACCAGCAGCGGACTTGGAACTTCTCGCCATGCCCACGGAAGAATCCAATGCAGTTCATGATGATTCTGGGTCAAATGCAATGGTGGACGCCATGTACGGCGATGATTATAATGAGTTTGAAGATAACGGTGGTGATGACGAGGATATGACTTCCGATACTGAAGTGGACATACCAGGTACTGCTACGGAAGCGGTTGACCCTGTAACTGATGGTACGTTGCCGGTCAGCAAAAGTGGTGAAGACCTCTACGGAAATGATGACAACGAGTTTGAGGAGGAAGACTTGCCTAATACCGGAGAAACTGAGGCAGAAGATGTGCCTGTAAGCACGGATGAAGAACCTGCTGCATCAAGTAGCTTTATTGATGCCCAGGGTGAGGAAGGCTTGGGCGTCGCGGATAACGATCCTGTGACTGGTAATCCTGACAGTTTAGACCATGTGAATATGCCAGAATCAGAAGCTCCATCAGACAATAATGGTTCGAGTGAAGTGAAGGAAGACGAGTCGGGTGCTGCAGCCCTCGAAAATGCAAGCGTTCCCTTGGAAGCAGAAGGAGACACTCCTTCTACTGCTGTTGAAGAGAATACATTGATCCCTACTGCTGAGCCCAAAGAAGCCGATAAAGACTTGCCTCAAGATAGCAGTACCCCGCTGATGATGGGACTGGAAGTGTTGATGTCTGTGTCCCCGATGGTGATACTGAAGAGGCAGAGAAACCACAGGAACCGGGGTCCTCCTCGACGAATCCTTTTGAAGTAGATGTGGTTCTGAACGATCCTGATGCGCCGGCAAGTAGTACTAAGGAAGAGTCAAACGAAAGCGCCATCTTGAATTCGGACAGCAGTCCTGATCCATACGAAGAAGGAGGATTTGATGACGATGTACATGGTGATACACCAGACGTGGTTACTAATGAGGACACAGATGCTGCTCCTGTGTCAAAGGGTGCAGCTGAAGTTTCTGGAGATCACGGTGCTGCAGATGCCCCCAAGCAACCTACTGAACCCGCCTCCGAAGTGGAGGTTACATCAGAACCTGACAAGACTGCCATGGAAAGTGATGCAATTCTGCCTGCTGCGCTTGAAAATGGCATTGTGCAAATTGATATTCAACCCAGTAATGATAAAGCAGTCGACACTTCTCCCGGAGAAACAGCCGCTGATTCTAGCCATCAACAGTCAGACGAAAGAAGTCCCATGGATACCGCTGAGGTCAGTGCACACCCGGAAGACGACGCTGATACAAGGAAATTGATATCAGACAATTCCAATGTCAGTGTTCAATCTGCAGGATACGATGAAGAAAATTTTGAAGATGACGAAGGTCAACAGGACATTAAAGCAATCGAACCTGCTATTGCTGCAACTGAAGATGCAACTGAGGTTGTAAATCACCAGGAACCTCAAAGTACCGACACTCTCGATAATTCTGCTGTTTCCGATATTCCCGAGACAAAAAACGATGTTCCTGCTCCTTTGGATGGGGAAGATGCAGAAGCCAAGACACTAGCTGCAAACGGTTCTGAATTCGGTATTCATTCTGAATCCTACGAAGACGACGATTTTGACAAAGGTGCACAAGAAGTTGAAAAAGCAGCCGTTGAATCGTTTCCTGATGAAATAGCTCAGACCCCTGACCAACAGGGAAGCCATGGCACTGATATTGAGGCCGATACGATCTCCCCGAGTGATTCAGCTCCTGTCGATACACTCATTGCACTAATAGGTGAAATTGAAGAAGGGACAAAGGACGCAGCCATAGAGAAAGGTGGCCCAAGTGACCTTACCGACCAAGACAACGATCTCGGTACAGGCATGCAGGAGGATGCGCCAAACGAAGCGCCTATGGATGACTCAGGTCCTGCCACAGAAGTAGACCAGCCTTCTGAGCAACATCAATTGGATCCTATAGATCCCGTGGAAGCAGAGATATCCGTTGAAACTGTTTCATCAGCGGCTGACATCGATGCAACCAACGAAGTCGATCAAGTGAAGGATAGTCCCCAATCAACAGAGCATGACGCTGTCGCTGTTGATCGTACGGGAAACCCCATTGAAACATCTGAGCTCCGCCCACGCACACCTGACAACCCCACTTGCTCTATTGCAACCAGTGATATACCTGGCCCGTCAAATTCTGCTGCGGTATCAACAGATGTGGACAGCCCTGGTACAATAGCACAACCTGCCACATACGATGGTGATGACTTCGACGATTCCCCAGAGCAAGAAGAAGTTCCTGCTGACGCTACGGCGCCTGGTCTGGTGGTGAAAATGAAGACGCTACAAATGTGTCGGATACCGAGCCAATATCAAAGAACAACAACGACGAGGTTAGCGCTGTCTCTGCGCCAGGACTTAGCCGAGAGGATGATGATCCAGCTCAATCTACGACGGCTCCTGAATTTGAACCCCAATCAACTAGCGAGCCGAAAAGACTGGTGATGAAGTTACACCAACTCATTCTATCGAAGAGGACGATCCAAGTGCTTCAGTTGATACTGATGATGAATTTGTTCCGGTCGTTCTAGCACTAGACCCCAAAGAGCTGTCATCTACCCCATCTGAACATTGTGCTGAGGAGATCTCGCCAGTCGTTCTAGTTGATGAACCTGGTCTAGATTCCGCAGTCGATACGACTGTGTCGGAAGTAGTAGCCCCAGAGACCGAGTCAACGGCTGCTGGTACTAGCGAAGGCGCAGACACTCAGGCCCCCTCAGTATCCCTTGAAGATGAAGGCTATAAAGCTGATGCTTCAGTACTGGAAGCAACAGCGACCAACCCTGCAATACCCCCATCTATACAAAAAGAGGAATCCAACGGTCCAGCGGACGCAACTCCTAGAGATGAACCTGATCCCAGTTCTGTGCTCGAACCTACAGCAGCGCTGATGCCCGAGCAGGCCAGCTTAGTTGAAGATGCCGATACTCAGAGTGCTGAGACCTCCCCTACTGACGAGTCTGGCCATGATCTTGCAGCTCCAGCCGATGCCCCTGCAGCTGGACAAATGAATGATTACTCTCAAGGCGAAGATGACTTCGACGAAGATGTTTCAGAACCCGAACCGAAGTCGACCAATGTCGATGTTGTGGCAGAAATTCCAATGGAACCTGCTGTGAATGCTACGAATGACGAAAGTCAGTATGATGATGATGATGCTGATGCCGATTTTGATGGGGACGAGGATACAACGATCACATCAAACGAAATCCCAGCTAAGGATGCTCCAATAGTGCAACCTGAAGAGAACGATGTTTCAACAGTCAAGGACACTACAACGCCTGAGCACACTACTATGGAGGAATATGCCACATATCTGCCGACGAGTACATGGGAAAATGGCACCGGTACGCTGGGTGATGAAACACCAGCAAATGAGATTGACAATAAAGCCCTCGTTATAGAGAATCCAGAACCGAACACTACACCAGAAAGCGTAGCTGTAACTCCAGAGCCGAGTCCTAGTACAAATGCGTACGAAGAAGATTTCCCAGTCGATGACGCGCCACCAATAACAAATGGGCAACTAGATACAACAAAAGCTGTTGATCCTGCAAACAATACCCTCGGGGAAGTGGAACAAGCAGTTAGTAGTGCAGCAAAAGCGGAAGACATGCTTCCTGAAACGAACCCAAGTGCTGCGGTTGATGCTGATGATGAATTTGTTCCGGTCGTTCTAGCACTAGACCCCAAAGAGCTGTCATCTACCCCATCTGAACATTGTGCTGAGGAGATCTCGCCAGTCGTTCTAGTTGATGAACCTGGTCTAGATTCCGCAGTCGATACGACTGTGTCGGAAGTAGTAGCCCCAGAGACCGAGTCAACGGCTGCTGGTACTAGCGAAGGCGCAGACACTCAGGCCCCCTCAGTATCCCTTGAAGATGAAGGCTATAAAGCTGATGCTTCAGTACTGGAAGCAACAGCGACCAACCCTGCAATACCCCCATCTATACAAAAAGAATCCAACGGTCCAGCGGACGCAACTCCTAGAGATGAACCTGATCCCAGTTCTGTGCTCGAACCTACAGCAGCGCTGATGCCCGAGCAGGCCAGCTTAGTTGAAGATGCCGATACTCAGAGTGCTGAGACCTCCCCTACTGACGAGTCTGGCCATGATCTTGCAGCTCCAGCCGATGCCCCTGCAGCTGGACAAATGAATGATTACTCTCAAGGCGAAGATGACTTCGACGAAGATGTTTCAGAACCCGAACCGAAGTCGACCAATGTCGATGTTGTGGCAGAAATTCCAATGGAACCTGCTGTGAATGCTACGAATGACGAAAGTCAGTATGATGATGATGATGCTGATGCCGATTTTGATGGGGACGAGGATACAACGATCACATCAAACGAAATCCCAGCTAAGGATGCTCCAATAGTGCAACCTGAAGAGAACGATGTTTCAACAGTCAAGGACACTACAACGCCTGAGCACACTACTATGGAGGAATATGCCACATATCTGCCGACGAGTACATGGGAAAATGGCACCGGTACGCTGGGTGATGAAACACCAGCAAATGAGATTGACAATAAAGCCCTCGTTATAGAGAATCCAGAACCGAACACTACACCAGAAAGCGTAGCTGTAACTCCAGAGCCGAGTCCTAGTACAAATGCGTACGAAGAAGATTTCCCAGTCGATGACGCGCCACCAATAACAAATGGGCAACTAGATACAACAAAAGCTGTTGATCCTGCAAACAATACCCTCGGGGAAGTGGAACAAGCAGTTAGTAGTGCAGCAAAAGCGGAAGACATGCCTCCTGAAACGAACCCAAGTGCTGCAGTCTACGAAGAAGACTTCCCACCTGGAGATTCATCGCCAGAAACGGCTGGACAAATAACGATGGATGCGCCTGCAGTTGGTGTTGAAGGTGCAAGCGTTGATTTTGTTTCTGCTGATGATGAGGATCCGGCGTTCTAGTCAACTCAGACAGTGAACCTCATGTTCCCGATGTAAGCAATGACGATTCAACAAAAGCTTCAAGCAGCAAGGATACGATGTCGCGTTCTCCATCGAGAGAAGAGTTCAATGACGAGGGGTTTGAGGATGATAAACCCACACCGGATGTAGTAGACGAGTACGAGGAGTTTGAGAACGACGAGGATCCCGAGGAAGAGAAACTGGTCGAGACCAAGGCAAATGCTATTCCTCCAACCGTAAGTGTATCTCAGAGCTCCACACCTAGTGAACCCCAGCTTCGGCGCGCGAGGAAGATATCGAAGAAGAGGCTGAAGAGGAAGCGTACGCAGACGACCAAGACTACAACGAATTTGAAGAGGAAGACACCCCTGCTCTGACGTCAGGAAAGACAACTCCACGTGAGGCAGCAACAGCATCTGAAATCAAACAAGATAAGCCAACTCCTCATCCCGTTGAAGTTTCGGAGGGTGAAGGTGATGATTACGAAGATGAGGAAGAATATGCTGAAGATGAGGGGAATTCGAAGAGAACTCTCCTCACACTAAGCCGACCATTGCCCCCGTCCAATCTGTACTAACTACTAACAAGTCTGACGTCGACGAAATAGATGACGAGGTTGGATACGACTCGGAGTACAACGAGTCCGACGACTAAGACGGTGTCAAAGCAGCAGCAAGAAGCGATGTGCTATATTTTTTTATCGACGATGACAAGCACCACTATTTTGCAGAGAAGTCTCTTTTGCCGCCGGTCTTCTCGACGAGGCGCGTGTTTTCGATGATGATTTCGTGGGACAAGGCCTTGCACATATCATACACGCACAGGGCCGCCACCGACACGCCGGTCAGAGCCTCCATCTCCACCCCTGTCTTGTGCGTCACGCGGACTTGGCACTCCACTTCAATGGCATCAGGAGCCACGACCTCAAGTCGCACTTGACAGTCTTCCAATGGAAGTGGATGGCAGAACGGGATGAGTGAACTGGCCTGCTTGGCCCCAGGACGCCAGCGATGATAGCAGTGGTGGCGATGGGCCCCTGGGCCCTATTAACGCCTCGCCGCCCCCAGTCTCCTCTCCAATGCGCTTCAATTCAGCCAGAACAGATGGAGGAAGACGGATCGTCGACCGAGCTGTCGCCGATCGCCGCGTGACTCCCTTGTGCCCGACATCCACCATATGAGGCGCGCTGCCGTCGGCGCTCACGTGTGTGAATTTCCACGCGTTATTGTCAGTTGTTGAGGATAAGGAAAGAGTTGGTACCGAGGAGAGAGATGGTGCCAAGTGGCGCTGATAGATACGAGCGCGACGTAGCATCAGGTTTGATGAAGATTTTTCGTAGCTGTTCAGCTAGGACTAAATTGGTTATTCTTTCAATTTAATTGAATAGTTATGTAATTTATGAGGATGTTTGGAGACAGTTTCACAAACAATAAGTTGTTTGAAGGGTATTTATATTTGTAAATATTGTCTGTCAGATACATTTTTATCTCCTAATTCTGTAATTTTGTACAATTGCAAAATAGGCGGGCCTCATTGCACCAGACAAGACAAGAGCCAGCCGTGTAAGCGTCTTCCTTCTCGCCACTTTCTCCTCTCTCCAAGCTTCGATGGCGATGGCTCAACTCGCGTCCACATCTCCTGCGTCCAGCAGTACCTCCGGCAGCGCTCCGGCCGACAGGAAGATGGAAATCCAGTCGCTCTTGGCGCAGTTTGACGACAAGATCAACCAGATGAAGGACTACCCAGCCAAAGACACGATCAACGCGCTGACGATGCTGGCGGAGCGCACGCAGTTCGCCCCCGAGATTGTTAGCTTCCTGGAAACCAAGATCCACCGGGTAAATAAGCAGCCAACAGCTCACAACATCCCTCCCTCCCGTACTTCTCTGTGTCTCGTGACGGCCTCCCCATCTCTACCTTTTATTTTATCTTTTTTCCCCAGTAGTGCTATTATTTATTCATTATCTAGTGATCTAGATATTTTATGAAGATGCTGTCGTGCATTATACGGGTAGTAAGCTGCTCTTGTTGGAGATTACCACCACCACTACTACTACTGTTGCTGTAGTAGAGTTATATTATTATTATTATTTGCTATTGATGGGAGAGTAGGAGATAGAGAAGGAGGCGGCAGTCGGATGCAGACTTTGAGGGGCCTTTTGTAGACAAAGAATGCTGATTGTGCTTGTATCGTTTATGGATTTTAGGTTGCGCCGAATTGCAAGCTGCCGATCTTTTATTTGACAGACTCCATCCTGAAGAATGTCCGAGGGTCGTATTTGACGCTCTTCGCTGGCAAAGTCGTACAGCTCTACTGCAACTGCGTGCGCCAGGTACTTGTTTATCTGCAGCAAAAGAGAGTGAGGGAAGAATAAAACACATTGATATTGAGACTGGGAAATATTTGTCTGTGGGTGGTGTGCTGGTGTAGGTGTCAGGCAAGGACCTTAGGAGATTCATCCATGTGCTGAATACATGGGAAAGCACCAGGATGTTCGACAAGGAGGCCATCGCACAGATGAGAAGCGCGGCTAATCGTGCCTTGGCGCAAGCCGATTCGTCGACCAAGGCGACTCCGGTGAGCTTCTCTTTGGACAAATCGTCGCAACCGCCAGCTCGTGATTCGGGCGGCAACTCGAGTACGAAGCTAGCACAGCAGCAACAGGACATGGAGCTGCGGTCGCTGCTCACTAAGCTACAGAACGATATGGGCATCCACCCGACAGAGCACATGAGTCTTGAAGAAGTGCGTACGAATAACCCAGATTATTACAACCAATTACTGGAGTTTCAAGCTGCGGCCAAAGTTGAGCAGACGAGCGCAACAGCGCGAGGGAATGCCACCGCTAATGCGCCTCCTCGCCAACAACCCCAGCAGCTGCAGCAGCAGCAGCAGCAACAGCAGCAACAGCAACAGCAACAGCCTCCAGTAGCCCGTGACCCGCGCCGTCCTTCTCCTGCGCGCGATCCTCGTGCCAATGCCAATCGGGTGCGTGCCCAACCAGAGCAGACAAAATTCGTCCAACGCAGGTTCCTCGTGCGGAACCTACTCGAGCACGCCCAGTCGATAACAAGAGTAACGCTAATGACGGTGCTGCGGTTAAGTCGTCCAATGTTGCTCACTTGATGCAATTGCTTAAGCGCAAACAGCACGCGCCCTCTCCACCACAAGAACCTGTTGAGATCACGAATGATCCGCCTCGTGCTCCAGACGCGGCAGCTGTCATGTCAATTCTACAGAAACTGAAGGGAATGGCCAATGGAGTTGCTGCATCTGCGCCGGCACCTCAAGCACAGCCACAACAACAACAACAACAACAACAGCAGCAGCAGCAACAACAACAACAACAACAACAACAACAACAGCGTCCAGAGGACCAAGCTCCGGCTCGCAACGACAATGCATCGCGGATGTGGTTCAGCGATAAGATTGTGACTCACAAGGATCGCGTAGAATCCAATGTGCAAAAATTATATGCAGCATTGCCCCTCGTGTGTCGTGAAAGTGGTTTACGCTTCCGGGAACAGGCGCAACTGGATGCCCATTTGGACTTCCTCTTCCAGTACAACCGCGCGCGCAAGGAACGAGGCAAAGGTGGCGTGTCACGTTCGTGGTATCCTGACGAAGACCAGTGGGTGGCTGATTTCTCAGGTGACGCGGTCCCGCGCGAGAGCACTAGCAGCAGCTTCTTCGATCGTACGCAAAGGAGAACGAGAAGAACGCAGGCGAGCAAGCTGCGTGGAAAATGCGCGTGTAACTGTGGACGAGACGATTACTCGGTGTCGGATCTGTGGAGAGCATTTCACCAAGAGCTGGGACGAAGAGGAAGAGGACTGGATGTACACTAATGCGGTTGCGGGAACAATCCACAATACTGGCCCGAGTGGTGACCAGCAGCAAGAGACCATCTTCCACAAGTACTGCTACGACACAGTGATGACAAATTCAAAGCAAGTCACTCCTGCACATTTAATTCCAGCAGAACGAGATGTGGCGATGAAGAAGGTTGACTCGGATGATAGCATGAACGGCAGTGGCGTGAAGCGCCAGCTAGAAGAGGTACGCACTTGCGGGGGCTGTGAAGCTGGATTGAATGATGTTTTGTTTGACACGTGCATGTAATGTTGTGCTTTTCCAGGACGACAGTGATAGTGACGGCGATGATGATGTGAAGCGGGTGAAGACCGATTGAGTTTTTGGAGGCATGGGATGTGGCAACACTACAGAAGGAGAAACGAGGCCACGATAATATTTAATACTGCGGCTTGTGTGTGAGCAGTTGTTGGCGTGGTGCTCTGGCAGTGACCAAATGCTTCCAGGTGTCTCTTTGTCCTTTGTTTCCTCTAGTCAGAAAAAATCTTCACCAAGCACTTTGCATAGCTTGGAGCGCATCAACCAGTGTCCACGGCTAGAACGAATTTCAGCAATAAATACAACACTTTGCATTATTTCACTGTTACTTGTACATGTACATCAACATTTGTTTGTTCCTTTACTTGAGCGAACTCAGCAGCGTCACGACTGCAGAGATAGTGATTCGATCAGTGGGATCCAAGCTGCACATGCGCGTGACGAGATCCCATTGTTCATTGTTAAAGCTGGAAGGACGAGGGGGCAGCTTGCCGTGTGTCACCTCCGAGACAACAAGCTCTTCATCCATCGTGCCGCACCACGGGAACGTGCCGGTGACTGCTTCAATGATGCACATGCCGAAAGAATAGATGTCGGATGCGAAGGATGGACCGCAGTCAAATTTTCTGAGGCGTTCCGGGGCCTTCCACCTGACGGCACCAATGGTCCCAGTGTTTTCAGTCCAATTCAGGTTCTTCACGAAGACACTTAGCCCAAAATCTGTCAACTTGACCTGGCTATCGGATCCCACGAGGATGTTGTTCCCCTTGAGGTCGCCATGGATGATACCGCGTTCATGCAGGTACTGCAGGCCTTGAGCAGCTTCGCACAAAAATCCCCAAATATTCAAACGAGGCTTGATCTCACCTTGCTGTCTCTTGATGTATTCGCTCAAGGTGCCTTCACTCGCGTACTCGCACACGAAGAAGGGCCTTCGGTCTGCTTGATTTGTCGGTTCATCAAGACTCCGCGCAGTAGACGTTTTTCCAACGTGACAAGCTCCAAAGAGTTTAACAACGTTCGGATGGTTCAACGTGAACCAAGTGTTGGCTTCGCGCAAAAAGAGCTTCCGGTCACTACGGAACAAGCACTTTACAGCGACAGTGGCATTGAGCCACTTCCCATGGTGAACAGCTCCGAAAGACCCCGCACTAATTTGACTACCGACCGCGATTTCGTAGCGAGGAATAAACCACTTCGGGACTGTGATGCGTTCTCGGTCGCCGTGAAGCCCAACGATCGTCGTAGCCGTGCATTCTATTGCACGTAGTTGGTTGTGGTCGTAGCTGCTGCGATGCTTGGTCGCCTCGAAGACAAGCAGAGTAGCGGCTTCAACTCGCTCCTCGTCATCTTCAAGGCCGTCAACGAGATCATCAAGTGCCGATTGGAAGGATTCTTGTTGAGTTTGACGAAGGTAGTCGCAGTGAGGCTTCCAGTCTTGACCTGATGCCGGTACAGTCACGGTGAGTCCAAAGCGCGATATCAGAACATCTATCTCGCCATGAAACGATACACTACTGAGCTTGACGCTACGAGATGATGCGATGCAGAAGGAGGACAAACTACTGTCCCCACGTCGGGTCAAAGACCTCTTAAATTGCACGAGAACCTCGATAAATGAGTGTATCAGCTCTCTTGAGTGTGTGGAGCCGAGAAGTTTCTGGTGTACATTCAGAAGTCGCTCGAAGACGTAAGCGTCCATCGTGGTGCCTTCAGACTCATCTTCGTCAAAGATATCGTTGATCTCTTGAAACAGAGACTTGACAGAAAGCTTGGATTTCGGGTCAACATAGTGCTGCGTATACTTTACGACACCTGAAAGTTCATGAGGCGGTTGGTGGAGCCTTCGATTCCAGAAATGCCAATGCGTTAGTTTGTCGCACTCCTCGAGCTGGTTCATTACGTAGGACACGTCACCGCGGATGTCAGGATCATCAGCACACATTTGCTCGATGGGTTCCCACTCATCGTGCTCCAAGAAAGCAGGGCATGATGACAAAACGTGGGATTTCGTAAGCGGTTGCTTCTTAATATCCCAGGCAGATGAACTCACAGGCATCGCTAGCAGATCTCCTCCATGAAGCATCACTTTGTGCTCTTTCTCCGTGGAAAATAAACATTTCAGTGTCAAATTCGCAGGCGTAATGTGTCGCTCATGTAGGAACTGCAGCACGTGAGAAGTCCCGAGCAGCACATTTCGGCTTGATAGTGGCGATGTTGATTTGTTCACGCATTGAGCGCTCTCGCGCAACAAAACAAGAGACTTCCCGACGTGACAGGCACCAAAGAGTTTCATGACATGAGGGTGATGCAGATCCCACCAGGCTGAAGCTTGACGAATACACATCTCCTCAGTCGCCTTGGTCAAGTGCTCCACAGTGACTTGCGAACCTTGCCACCGATTCTGTCGTACTTCATACACTGGAACAAACCACTCGGGGTCGTTACTACAGTCAGACCCGACAATCTCGTACAGATTTCGTACACGTTCAACATCACTCCACGTTCCAACTCCGTGTACGTGTCCTCTGCATGTTTCTGGAAGTCGTAGACCAGTAAAGTAAACACTTGTAACTGCTGCTGCTCGTCACCCAAGACCTCAGTCAGAAAAAATTTGCTCTCCACTAAAGATTGAAATCTCATCATCCGGTCTTGACGCTCTTGCAAGAGAACGGAATGCCATTGAGCCCTTCCACGCGGTTCTGAGATGCCGTAGGCAGCCAGAGTGGCGTCCAAAAGTCGATCCAAGCGCACGATCTGCTGGACAATGTACCCGGTCTGCACCAACTGCTGAAGCGGATTAACCTCCTCTTCGTAGGCGATGATGGCTTGAATCTGGTCGTTGATGGCCTTATCGATGCCCTGCAGCACGTGACGAGAGCCGAAGGACATCCGAGGACCTCCGAAAGCTTCAGGGAGCCACGAGTGACTCAAATTCCGCCATCGAAAATCGTCCAACGCCATGCACCGAGCCACAAGGTGGTCACCAATGCGATCGGGTGTTACTAAGCCAACAGTCTCCTGTCGTCGTCGTCTAGGTCGTCGATGTTTGTGACTGGACGTCCACGGGTCCCAACGTCTAGGTTTTTGTAACATGGAGGAATGGGATGGTGTAGAATACTATAATGACACTGTGAGCAACAGGACCTTGCAGCATATTCTGTTGACATGCCGACGGTGTGGATAGGTTCATTGCAGAGTTCTTGCATTTCTATGCGGAGGACTGGGCATCTGAAGAATGTGCAGCTGAGTGTTGTGATGGCTCGCAAAGCAACAGACAATAGGCAACTACTGCACTTGGACGAGGTGAGTGCTGTACAAATGTGGCTTTGATTATCATAGTGGTGGGTATGGATATACATGCAGCAAGCAGCGACCGGTGCCTTGCTAGCCATCGGTAGCCGATCGCCATGACGTCGAGCAGTGTACCATTAAAGTGGTACAAGACTTACGTTTTTCTGTCATTCGGGTCATTGACTTCAACGTCAATATGACTACAATACGATATTCTAGTTGGCGGTCTGGGTAGATAACATTAAAACAAAGGACCACCTCCATCAACTTTTGATTTACACCCGTAAGGTGGTTGCCTCTCGGAAGCAACAGGTGAAGGAATAACAGCATAAACTCAAATAGAAAGAAAAACACGTCCTTTGGACTTCGTGTATTCAATGCGTACCAAGCTGCCTGCCCTCGAAGCGAACGTGTACGCATACACACACACAAATACCTTCCATTCCCAACACTTAGGATTGCCATAATATGAATATTGATTAACTTGCTGTATGCATTTCAGCCGCCCTCGTGTGCCTGCCGAGCCCCTCTATCGACCGAGGTGAAACCATTCAGATGCGGACGCACGCAACGTCAACCCCCTCGACTGACACGACTTGAGAAGCCACCGAGGGCCCCCAATGCCATCAACTATCAAGTAAAAGACAGGAAGTCACAGAGGACGAAGGTCGCGTGTTCAGAGGCAATTCCGAGAGAAAAAAAATGGACAATTGGACAATCAGAGAATGGAATTAGTTCGGGACAATCCACTTCAGCAGTGGGTGAGGAGGGCTAAAGAGACCCTGGAGAACTTGCTGGTACGTATATCTGTATGCGTAGAATAATAATGCCTTTTGGTGTCTAAGAGTTCTGTGGTGGTGGTTCATTCGTGATATTGTGTAGGAAATGAAACACAAAGTGAATCAACGGGAGATCGAGGTACGAACTGTTTGTCAAACCAGCAAAGAGGTTCTGGGGATGAATAACACGGGATTTGTGGGGGAGGTTTAGAGCTACGATTTAGACATACAACTACGTCTTTCAAGTGCAATGACGAGCCTTCAATGCGAGCTCGACGATCTGTCGCTTCAGTCTACAGTGTGAGTCATGCATTCTATGTGAGTGCATTGCTGCATAACCCTTGGTAGTTAGTCTGATATGCTATTGTGCTACCTCAGTGACGAAGAAATTCGAGAGCAATGCCAACGGATGCTTGGCAAGATATCGACTATCAACCGTGATAACCGGCGAGTCCTCCAGGCTATTGCAGCTGAACGCTATTCGGGAAGCGGCTCATCAAGCAAACTGCACATTCCAGACGCTGAGTTCGTCGTGACTGGGTTCGACGGGAAGAAAATGTTTTTCAAGCAGCGGATGACTAGTTTAATGATAAGCACGGTCGAAGAGTCCAAACAAGATGATCATGTCCGAAGGACGGCAATGGTGGTGCCTCACCCACAGTCGGAAAATGACTCGACACATTTACTTGTTTTTCCGCCTATCGTCAAGCAAGTGAGATTGAGGAGCGGGTTCATCGCTCGTCTGTGGCCAAGTTCTGTTTTTGTTGGCGTATGTCGAGTTGGTGGTAGGCGTGTCCTCATGCGCATCGACGAAAACCAGCAACAGCGTGCGCTGCAGATTGAGACGTATTCCGTGGATCGTTGTCGCAAAGGCCACGTTTCATTTCCCGTTGCATTGTTGCCGTTTGTCAACTCTCGTTTGTTGTTTAAACCGCAAAAACTACTACGGGTAAGAATCGTCGTGTGTGGCCACTCATTTGCTGCGTGCTCTAACCATTGATTTGCTCGCAACAACTTCAGACGAATGGAAACCTACGACTCAGTGAGGAAACTCGGCGCCGTGTTGCACAGGTTCTTCCGTGTTTGTTTTGGACAGTAAGGAATCTTCATGTGAAAGTTGATGAGCTTGGTCTACTAGGATTTTTACGTACCGGTACCTTGTCAATGTTTTATTTTGTTATGAATGCTAGACCCAAGACAGACTCGGCTTTCAGCTCCTCATTCGATACCGGCAGGCACGCATACTATCCTTCCGAACCTACGCTACTTTTACTGTCTTCTCACCATTCGACTGGGTAAAGACTTTCTTTGGATATCCGCTCACTCGATGCGCCTACCTTGAAATCTCTTACGGTTAGCCTTCCAAGTGAGCGGATTCTCTCCGCGACTGGAAACTGTACCAAGGACTGGCTGGAGAAGCCGGTAAGAACATCTTCACAAACCATAGCCATCCGTTGTTGAATTACGCTGTTCGAGAGTGCTGAATCGCATCACTCTTCACTGCCTCCAGGATCCGCAAAGCAGATTCTTTCCACTAATCTGCAGCAAACTGTACCTGGAGTACACCACACGCGGCTTTGAGCTGCTGTATCCAGGTGTGAAACCAAGCGGTAGACCTCAGCGACACCCAACGGAGCTCGCTATGCTACAATATCAAGAGGAAAAATTGCTTGCGGAGCGGCAACGTCTAAGCAGCACCATGGCAGTATGTGCCCGACAAGCTGCAGGTCGTGCCATCAGGAGACTGGAGCACCATTCTTTTCATCGAAAGCAGCAAAGGATTTTTCCGTATGCAGACTAGCACAGTGGACACATGCACTTGTCGAATTTCACTTTAAATTCACCGTCTCGACCGTTTCCAAGCAGCTATTTTGTACCGAACTAAAGCTGAACTCGAGGATAAGAGGATCGATTGATCAACTGCGCCATCAATACGTCTCGGATTTCCATGCCATCTAGAGTCCTAGTGGAGCCAGAAGATGCAGTGCGTCGTCCGCGATTTTTATTTACGGAGTATTCCTTGTGTTTGTTAGTTATGAACTTGATTTTGCGTGGCAGGAGTATCCGCATGTACCGACGCCCAAGGAATTGGAGCTCTCTCAGCAGCTCGTCGCACTCCAGCAAGAGAAAGACCTTAGAGAAAAGCGGTCTCTTGAGCAGATTCGAGACCTAGAATCCCAAGTCCACAAGTGCGTGACGTATTGCAGTCTTTGTGAATAAGCGACTCCATGTAGCTCACTGATTTCTGCCGAATTAAATTGGTTGGGGATGACAATAGATCGCAGGTTCGTGTTCACGATCTCTCGCAGATGCTGCAGAGCACAAAGCGAGATCAAGTTCTGGCGCAACAAGCAGCCGTGGAGGAAGAGCGAAAATGCTGGAAGGTAAAATTTGAAGCACTCCAAGCTGAACTTGATCAAGAAAAGAATGACAAGGAAGCGCAGAGACTCTGGCAGTTGAGATTCATTGCAGCGCCATTAACCACAACTCCCGACGATGCTTTCTCCTCCCAATCGACAAGTACTCAGGCCAAGACGAACGTGATTGACCCGAAGGAAGATGTCTTCTCTCGCTTTGCGCAGAGTCTGGCACTACTCCCAGCATCACAGGCACCACAGGTTACTGAAGCGGGTGTACTTCCCTTCCTGACACACTTGCTTCACCAAAAGATGGGCGACATCGTGACCGGTTCCGTTCTTTTAGCCTTTGTTCACATTGCGATCTACCGGACTAAGTCACAGTCATATCAATCGTCCACTGTGTCTAACAATGGCTTGGACATCCGTGAACAGATCATCAAGGCTGGAGTGGCAACACCACTGGTGGATATCGTTGAGCACTCCCGAAACCCTCGTGTTCTTGTCGAGGCATCCCGCTTGTGCGCAGCCCTGGTTAATCATATTCCCAACAAGCGAGTGTTGGCCTCGAAGAACTTGGTGCGCTTTCTTGTCCAGCACCTCATGCCTTGCATCCCTCCAAGAGATCGAGAGAAGCGTGATGATGATGACGAAGAAGATATCTCCATTACGCTGGAAAAGCTGCCACTCCCGGGAGATGTTGTTGTGCAACAGAATATGCTAAGTGCCCTCGTGAACCTCTCTCATGGTATGAAACGATATTGCATGTGTCGTTGGATGATTCTCGCTAACCTTAATCCCATGCGCGTGTCTGTCATTTCTAGATTCCGAGATTCTGCGATCTCAAATCGCTGCAAGCCCACACTTCCTACCGATCGTGGTCAGGTATGTTCGACAAAGCTCGAGCACAGAGGTGCAGACGGAGGCAGCTAAGCTCCTGGGCAACATGGCGTACAATCATACGGTTAACCAGAGCGCAATAATGGCGGTCGAGGCACCCACAACACTTACTGCATGTCTTACAGGTGCCAATCTGCAGCGTAGCCCTCAGCTTGTGCGAGCCGGCGCAATAGGCCTCGCCAACCTAGCTCATACCTCCGTCAACCAGCTTACCATCGGCTATAGCAACGCATCAACATTATTGTTGCAATTGCTGGTGGATGCAGTGAGTCAACCACTGGTCGTGGAGGCTGTGGCCACAGCACTCGCATGTCTGTGTCATCAAAGTCCACCAAATAAATCCCGCGTGGCTGCACAAAATGGTATTCAGGTGCTGTTGTATGCTCTGGGGGCAATACCTGATGCCGGTGAGGACGGAGATAATAATTCTTTCGGTGCCGCACTCATAGCGCTCTGTGAGAGCTTCGCTGTGCTTGCTAACTCCAGACCAAACCGACAGCAAGTACTGGAACTGGATGGGCATCTATTGCTCTGTCAAATTTGTCAACAATGCTCCGCAATCAATTCTCCAAAGTTGCTCGAATCCTCAGCACGAGCGATTTGTGCACTGGTTCCGCCCCCACAAGAGCGGAGTGCGATGCTGGCGGACAATCGCGAGAGCAAGCTGGAGACCAAATTCATCGCCTTAAAAGCACTGGAGCGTGCACGCCATCTTCTTTTCAGGAATCCCAGCGACATCATCACGGGGAGGAAGATGATGCAATACTGAGAGGTAGGTGGCGATGGCTCACACAGACCATCGACACACTTACCGGTTATCGAGCATCAACAGTATCTCGACAAACTCCGATGAAGGAACTGGGGGACAATGACAACGACGCAGAGCACTCCTTAAGTGAGTTCCGTGAACGCAGCAGCCTTTCACTCGAGTCCGTCACTACCATCCCACCTGATGAACTGTGTCGACACTTCTACGATGACTAACTGGAAAAATATCTAAACATCTTTTGTTGGTAATGGAGGTTCCCGTGCCCAATGCGCGACGCACTCTGTTTGAGCAATAGAAGCCTAGGTGTCTTCTCTGCTCCTAGGCTCGGAAATGTAAAGTTTCACCTTCAACAATGTAGGTTATCAGTTCGCGGCGGAGATTAGCTAGCGATGCCTGTGAGTTCATCTGCCTGGGATATTAAGAAGCAACCGCTTACGAAATCCCACGTTTTGTCATCATGCCCTGCTTTCTTGGAGCACGATGAGTGGGAACCCATCGAGCAAATGTGTGCTGATGATCCTGACATCCGCGGTGACGTGTCCTACGTAATGAACCAGCTCGAGGAGTGCGACAAACTAACGCATTGGCATTTCTGGAATCGAAGGCTCCACCAACCGCCTCATGAACTTTCAGGTGTCGTAAAGTATACGCAGCACTATGTTGACCCGAAATCCAAGCTTTCTGTCAAGTCTCTGTTTCAAGAGATCAACGATATCTTTGACGAAGATGAGTCTGAAGGCACCACGATGGACGCTTACGTCTTCGAGCGACTTCTGAATGTACACCAGAAACTTCTCGGCTCCACACACTCAAGAGAGCTGATACACTCATTTATCGAGGTTCTCGTGCAATTTAAGAGGTCTTTGACCCGACATTGGGGACAGTAGCTTGCTTGTCCTCCTTCTGTAATAAGACAAGAGAGACATCAGGAAGCATTTTTGGTCACAACCAGAGCACCACACCAACAATTACTCGCACAAGTCGCAGAATTAAATGTCACCCAGGCTTTCTTTTCTTTAGAAAAAGCTCGGAAAATATTTAAGATTTTCACCGAACTTCTTCCTTGTCATCCTCCATAGCTGCCAGCAATTCCTGCAGTTCCTTCCAGAGCGTCTCCCGAGCTTCTCCCTCCACGGCTCCGTCCAGTTTGGCTCCTCTCCTCGTTGTCCTTGGCGAACCACACTTGGCAAATGTGGGTATCTCCTTCTGGCAATGGCAGCGCGTGTTTGTCCTCCAGCCAAATTGGCGGCCCCTTGGCCACCAGACGACGCAGTTCTGCTTTGCAATCCGCTTCCTGAACCTTCTTCATGAACGTGTGGAACTGAGTGGACAGCAACTGCTTCACCACGTCGGAGCAGAAGAGAGCGACATGCCAGGAACCACTAGGAGACGTCTGGAACTCGCAATAGTTGCCGTTCTCCTCCGTGATGTCGTCCATAGTCGCCATGCACTCCAGATCCGCCGGGGGCTTACCGTGCGCCATCATCGCCAGATTTAATTTTGTTCTAAAGAGAAAATGTTCTTTTTAGAATTTTTAACGTAACAAATTTTATTAGCTGAAATTTATTTTGTTTTTCGGAATTTTGATCGTTGCCTTTTTATAAATTGAATCTCGACTTGGACCTTTCGTAATGCATGGCAAAAAACTAAATCGACGTTACCTGGCTGGATTCGATGCAATCCTCACTTGTGGGGCACCTGCTGCCTGAGCCTGCTAAAGATGGCTATTCTCGAAATTACCAGAATTGTTACACGAATGTGGACCCAGGTTACGCCCCATCCTCTTACGCAGCACCGTGGGATTAATCCCATGTAGAGCTGTCCATAGCCTCTTTCGAGATGTTCTCAACATAACAGATTTTACACGAGGCAAAACTGGAGGGATTGGGATGGTAGTGTTATGATTGGCTTAAAATATCTACCTGAGAGAAATGAGTCCGTACTAAGCTTTGTTGATGATGTAGGCTATGCCATCATCGTCACAAGGGCACGACTTGTAGCCATTGCGAACCTCACAATATGTGGTGCAAACTACTTGCCTATGAGACTGAGAAATGTGAAAACTCTACGTCAAGCTGCTCGTGGCGAGACAACGTACTCGTATATTTAAACAACAGCAAAACCTATATCTATGAGTATGGGGAGCACGCAACCAAGGACCAATCTCGAAACTGGTGAAGCTGACGCCCCAATAGAACTGTTTCTGCCTTGGTCTTGCGAAGCAGTGCGTTCGACTGTTACAAGTTCTCTATACAATGGCTCGAGACCACTATCTCCCTCGAGGTTCCCTCAACAAGGTGCATAATTTCTGCAACTACTAGGCGCGGACGGAGTTCGACAACCACGACCGTCTCGATGAACTGACCCGCTGAATCCATGAGCGCATCTATACTAGAGAAGTATAACGGGACTCAATCCGAACCTGCTCACTCAAAGCGAAGAGCTGGTTGACCTGATTCCGAACACCCGAATAGAGGAAGCTGTTCGCAGCACGGCCTCGCAGAAGTACGCGCCGATGCTCGAACCCGAAGCGAACGGAACTCGCACAGAGGTGATCCAGATGCTTGGGCTGGGTCTTCGGCCTTGAAGAGCAAACAAACTCACAAAGCAGTGAGCCGATGCTCTTGTCTTGGGAAGGCGACTTGGGCAGTTATAGGTAAATTTGCAACTGAATTAAAATGAGCTTATGGTTCCTACTTGCATATGAATTGCACCCGAAGGGCTCCTAGAGGTTTTATGAAATAAAACCTCGCACCTAGATGTAATATATACGATCCTGATATATATAACCTTGGGTACACTGAGGTTCAACCCATTGGCCTTGAACTTGAAGTTTTATGGGAATATTCCATTTAATGTGATAGATTTGAGCCACACATGAACCCGAAGTGACACGTTGCGTGTGTCACTGATGGTGTTCCCAAGGGTAGGAGCCTTCATTTCACACATGATTATGATATGGGCAAGTATGTCACCGCGTACCCATTATTTGTGTTAGGAATGTACCGAGATATCAATATTATATATCAATAGTTCATGTGGGTATCGGTTATTTAACAGATATCATAACAGATATCATAGCAGATAACTGCTACCCATAATGAACCCAGAAGGTGGTGTGTCCCACACAACCACCTCATGTAATGGGGTGACCAGACCCATTACAGTCTTAGTATTTAGGCTGCTGAATTGCTCACAAATAGTACACGTTACCCCAACTGCATGACCCGTAGGTATTTTTGGCATGATAAAAATCTCATACGCGTAACGCTTGTTACTCACTGCAACCACCATAAGGCAGCATGCTCTCTGCTCCAGTAATATTCCTTGTCAACCGACTTGATCTCTTCCGATACTATCATGTTGCTGAGAGGCACAATGTTCTTGGGTCACTTGGTTTGAAGCAGCATTTTGTGTGCTGAAGTAACTCTTATTATTGATGCACATGTCTGATATTTGCCGCATAGTTGCTATGCCTACCCCAGCATCGGAATCTTGGATTGATATCCTATAGTTCTTTGCAACCCAGGTGAAAGAAGCGTAATGAGGAACGCGGACACGAGAGGTCGATTGGGCTCCTAGGAAGTTGTTACCGCGTATTGATCAAACGCTAAAGCGCGAGCAACATTCATACCAATCATGTGTGGGTTGCTACTCCATGTAGCTCGTTGTCTACCAGATATTATATTCTATGATTGATACAACGATTCCTTACAAATAAAACGGCTTTGTAATAATACTAACTAACGCCATGATGTTGGTGCGGCTTTGATATGTATCGTCTGGAGATAGAGGCAGGTAAATCGCGGACTTACACTGCAAGAGTCAGATAATTAAGCCAATTAACCGGCTTTTAAAACGTGTTAGCTGCTCATGTAAGGTGGTGGAGACATTCTGAGCTATTCCCAGACATATGGCTCAACGAAGAGGTTCAGAAATGCTGACACCAACAGCCGTGCGATCCCTTGTTAGCAAGACGTCATGTGCTGGGGTAAGATCTATACCTTTAAAGGAGTCGCTATAGCTGTCCATCTATATCTACAAAGTGCAGGAGGCTCTGCACGAATGGGTAAAAAATGGTGCTATGGGGGCGGGACGCTTGTGCGATATATCAACCCGTGAATATCGTAAACAGGTTGAAATGGGCCACTTTACATGCTAAAGCTAGAATATTGTAGAGTTCTCCGATGAGAAGTATTGACATTTGGTTGGTCTTGGTGGGTATTAATATTGTTAGCGTAACCTAGAAAAATAAAATCAGGTTTGCTCGATCCGCAAGTCTGGTGGATGAAGTGGAGACAGCAAGCTTCCAATAAATTTGCATATCAATCATTCACAGACAACAAATCTAATCTATACACGGGTATTTGATAGAGACGGATAACCCTTCACTAAATTCGTCGTCGGATAACAGACCTACGCTGAGTCCATGCATTAAGGTCAGTGTCGTTTCATTGGTGGTCAATATAACCAGAGAGCAAGATCACGACGTAGGTACACACTCCATCATATCACTCCGACTTGTAGCCAATTGAAATCGTGTGGGCTCCATGAACTCGTCTAGCACATTCTCGTGAATGTTTTAGGCGTCCTCCTCGCGTCAGCTTAACAGCTCCAAGGCCGCTCGGCACTGCGAACGCAAGTCGCCTATCCCCAGCGTAATTGCTTTTTGCTCCGCAATCAGCTGCAGCAACATTTGTCTGAAACAAATAGTAGAATGGGTCGCAGAAAAAAAGTAAGTGCGTGGACAGGCAGTAGATACGCTTCCAACGATATTCCAATTTGGTTACCATTGCTTAGCGCGTTGGTTTCTCGAGTACAGACACTAAATCCATGTACACGTACACAGAGAACGCGTGGGTTGTAGCCATCGTTGATCCAGCCGCCTCTAGCACTTGCAGATGTTGTCAAACGCGTCCACTACCAGAGAAGCTGTTTTCCCGAACTGACCACCCATCGTACCTCGAGCGAAGTCGGCTTGGTAGCTCATACGTCTCGTCAGTTCCACACTAATACTTCTCGTTCATCACTGCCGCGACCACGTCTGTTATTATTATCTGGTTGACCTTGTCAATCGCACGGGCATGTAATTGACAGAATTATATCTTAACGCAGAGTACAGCACCATGATGTACAGTAGCTCTTGCTGAACAACTTACCATAAATCTGGGGATAGATTATGCTTAATAGACCTTGGTTTTGATATTCTTCGATGCAAATAGCGTGGGACGCAGGGTACTGGAGAAGTTGCTGGCTTTTAGGATGTCTTGGCTCAGATTGCTGAGTGTGTGGACTGGGCAGTCGGAAGCAAAGCAACATGTTTCCTGTCCACGAGTTGGCGCCGAACAGCTCGCATTAGATTGCATGAATCAGATACAAATGCAAAGACAACAGCTTATTGGAAAACCGTTTCAAGTCTTGTGATTGAATCAACAACCTTAGACGTCAACACGTCTTCCGATTTCTTCAAATCGGGTCGTATGCCATAACGTTAAGCATATTTTTGACAGCCCCATAAACGCCAATAGTTATCGCAGATACACGGACGATAGCACTCCGTGAACGGCCTCAAGTACAAACAGTAGCTAGCGAAAACGCCTACATGAGCGACCAAAGAGTCTGGGATGAAGTAGATCCGAACGTTGTGATGTAGGCTGGGGTGGTAGCATAAAAAAGCATTGCGGGGAATGTTCCTTATCGATTCAACGTTCACTATTGACAATATTGGTTTGTGAGTTTCTTAGCTTATCCCATGCCAATTCCACGCTATTAGGAAGCACCAATGTACAGTGTGCGCCAATGAAACGTGAAAATGGCAAGTCGGACCCATTTGAGTCAATATTAGGTTTTTGAAAGCACAAAAACCTCGTTTTAAAGCCACATGCAAGACCTCTCAAATAAAACGCATTTTTGGTGCTGTGGTCAGGGAAAACCAGAATGGGTACAATTTTGCAGTTATTGACGGTTGAAATATCAGTCGGTCAGATTCGTATTAAAAGCACCGATGCACCCCAGAGCGGTTGTTAATACGAAATATATCTTCCACAACACTCGATTATTTGCTGATAGCGACTTTGCATCGAATTCACGAGCGACTCGAGGTAAGTAGCCGGCACGGCGTCCCAAATTCTCTGCACGGCATCTTTGAGCTCCTTGACCGAGTGGTACTGACGCCCACCGCCGTGTACTTGATACGTCATTCACCCCCAGAGGTTCTCGATAGGGTTTAAGTCTGGAGACTTCGCCGGCCACTTCATGACGGTGATGTTGTTGTCCGAGCCAGTCCTTTGTCGCTCGTGAGGTGTGCGCGGGGGCGTTGTCGTGTTGAAATATTTGGATTTCAGGGTCAAAAGATGGTTGCAAATACTCCTGGAGTGTTGCGATCTATTTGACAGAGTTGACGGAGCAGTCAAAGAACTTGAGACGCGTCTTTTGGGTCCCTGAAAACCCGCCCCAGACCATCACGCTGCCACCGTCGGAGTGGCGGCGCACGACAACAGGATCAGGACGCCGCGTGTCGATCCAGCGGCGCTGCAGACCATCAGGACCATCCAAGTTCCATTTCTTCTCGTCGCTGAAGAGCACCGCGGCCCATTCAGCGTTCGTCTTGCCCTCGTGGTTATCACCCCATTCCTTGCGCGCCATCTGGTGGCGAGGCAATAGCTCAGGCCCCGCCCTGACCTTCTTGAACTTCAGCCACAGCACGTCGTGGCATAGGAGCTGCACAGTCCGAACGCTGACGTTCATATTTAACAAGCGCTTGACACTTTTTGCGCTCGACCCTGCCTCAGACATCGCCCGAATGATCGAACGCTTATCACGCTCAGTCACTTTCTTGGGCTTTCTGCCCCGCGACGGCTTCGATGGTGTCCCGCATCTTGATCACCTTATGATACACCCCGATAGAGCGATGGGTGGCCACCGAGATGGCTGAGAGCTTCAAATCAGCGTCATGAAGGATAAGAATGGACTTGCGCTCGTCTGGTGTCAGCTTCGTCGCCCCCATTGCGTTTCTGATCGTATAAATCATTGAGTAGGGAGAGCAAATCGTGGCAACCATAAAAAAAACGATTTACAGTGTGTGCAAATACGCGGCTCAAATATTCCCGACAGCCATTTAAATGTCAATATATTACGGATACCAGCTCCATCAAAATTTGAACTGCAACTGCGTCAAAAATGCGTTTTATTTGAGAGGTCTTGCATGTGGCTTTAAAACGAGGTTTTTGTGCTTTCAAAAACCTAATATTGACTCAAATGTGCGTCCGACTTGCCATTTTCACGTTTCATTGGCGCGCACTGTACATTGGCGCTTCCTAATAGCGTGGAATTGGCATGGGATAAGCTAAGAAACTCACAAACCAATATTGTCAATAGTGAACGTTGAATCGATAAGGAACATTCCCCGCAATGCTTTTTTATGCTACCACCTCAGCCTACATCACAACGTTCGGATCTACTTCATCCCAGACTCTTTGGTCGCTCATGTAGGCGTTTTCGCTAGCTACTTTTGTGCACTTGAGGCCGTTCACACGCTCCCAGTGTCGCCAATCGGTTTCCTAGCCGCGATGTGGACTCCAACGCAAGCACAGAGCTTTGATTTTGCAGGAAAGACCTCTATAAATTGATATTCGTTCAATGTGTAGTTGTGTGGGCTGTACGTCGAGTTAGGTAGGCGCGATACGATGGTTGGTGTGATGTTTTAACGGTGTAGTGTGTGATCCGGTGTATATGCTGCATAGGTGCGTGTAGAAGGTGTAGGGCCAGGGTGAGCGGAACATGTGGGTGTGTTGAGGCTAGGTTAGTGGCCTAGTGGTCTAGTGGTATGATTCTCGCTTTGGGTGCGAGGTCCCGGTTTCGATCACCGGCTGGGCCCCTCCTTTGCTGCCACCCCAGCCTACACCACAGCCTACATCACAGCCTACACCACAGCCTACATCACAACGTTCGGATCTACTTCATCCCAGACTCTTTGGTCGCTCATGTAGGCGTTTTCGCTAGCTACTTTTGTGCACTTGAGGCCGTTCACACGCTCCCAGTGTCGCCAATCGGTTTCCTAGCCGCGATGTGGACTCCAACGCAAGCACAGAGCTTTGATTTTGCAGGAAAGACCTCTATAAATTGATATTCGTTCAATGTGTAGTTGTGTGGGCTGTACGTCGAGTTAGGTAGGCGCGATACGATGGTTGGTGTGATGTTTTAACGGTGTAGTGTGTGATCCGGTGTATATGCTGCATAGGTGCGTGTAGAAGGTGTAGGGCCAGGGTGAGCGGAACATGTGGGTGTGTTGAGGCTAGGTTAGTGGCCTAGTGGTCTAGTGGTATGATTCTCGCTTTGGGTGCGAGAGGTCCCGGTTTCGATCACCGGCTGGGCCCCTCCTTTTGCTGCCACCCCAGCCTACACCACAGCCTACATCACAGCCTACACCACAGCCTACATCACAACGTTCGGATCTACTTCATCCCAGACTCTTTGGTCGCTCATGTAGGCGTTTTCGCTAGCTACTTTTTGTGCACTTGAGGCCGTTCACACGCTCCCAGTGTCGCCAATCGGTTTCCTAGCCGCGATGTGGACTCCAACGCAAGCACAGAGCTTTGATTTTGCAGGAAAGACCTCTATAAATTGATATTCGTTCAATGTGTAGTTGTGTGGGCTGTACGTCGAGTTAGGTAGGCGCGATACGATGGTTGGTGTGATGTTTTAACGGTGTAGTGTGTGATCCGGTGTATATGCTGCATAGGTGCGTGTAGAAGGTGTAGGGCCAGGGTGAGCGGAACATGTGGGTGTGTTGAGGCTAGGTTAGTGGCCTAGTGGTCTAGTGGTATGATTCTCGCTTTGGGTGCGAGAGGTCCCGGTTTCGATCACCGGCTGGGCCTCCTTTTGCTGCCACCCAGCCTACACCACAGCCTACATCACAGCCTACACCACAGCCTACATCACAACGTTCGGATCTACTTCATCCCAGACTCTTTGGTCGCTCATGTAGGCGTTTTCGCTAGCTACTTTTTGTGCACTTGAGGCCGTTCACACGCTCCCAGTGTCGCCAATCGGTTTCCTAGCCGCGATGTGGACTCCAACGCAAGCACAGAGCTTTTGATTTTGCAGGAAAGACCTCTATAAATTGATATTCGTTCAATGTGTAGTTGTGTGGGCTGTACGTCGAGTTAGGTAGGCGCGATACGATGGTTGGTGTGATGTTTTAACGGTGTAGTGTGTGATCCGGTGTATATGCTGCATAGGTGCGTGTAGAAGGTGTAGGGCCAGGGTGAGCGGAACATGTGGGTGTGTTGAGGCTAGGTTAGTGGCCTAGTGGTCTAGTGGTATGATTCTCGCTTTGGGTGCGAGAGGTCCCGGTTTCGATCACCGGCTGGGCCCTCCTTTTGCTGCCACCCCAGCCTACACCACAGCCTACATCACAGCCTACACCACAGCCTACATCACAACGTTCGGATCTACTTCATCCCAGACTCTTTGGTCGCTCATGTAGGCGTTTTCGCTAGCTACTGTTTGTGCACTTGAGGCCGTTCACACGCTCCCAGTGTCGCCAATCGGTTTCCTAGCCGCGATGTGGACTCCAACGCAAGCACAGAGCTTTGATTTTGCAGGAAAGACCTCTATAAATTGATATTCGTTCAATGTGTAGTTGTGATGGGCTGTACGTCGAGTTAGGTAGGCGCGATACGATGGTTGGTGTGATGTTTTAACGGTGTAGTGTGTGATCCGGTGTATATGCTGCATAGGTGCGTGTAGAAGGTGTAGGGCCAGGGTGAGCGGAACATGTGGGTGTGTTGAGGCTAGGTTAGTGGCCTAGTGGTCTAGTGGTATGATTCTCGCTTTGGGTGCGAGAGGTCCCGGTTTCGATCACCGGCTGGGCCCCTCCTTTTGCTGCCACCCCAGCCTACACCACAGCCTACATCACAGCCTACACCACAGCCTACATCACAACGTTCGGATCTACTTCATCCCAGACTCTTTGGTCGCTCATGTAGGCGTTTTCGCTAGCTACTTTTTGTGCACTTGAGGCCGTTCACACGCTCCCAGTGTCGCCAATCGGTTTCCTAGCCGCGATGTGGACTCCAACGCAAGCACAGAGCTTTGATTTTGCAGGAAAGACCTCTATAAATTGATATTCGTTCAATGTGTAGTTGTGTGAGGCTGTACGTCGAGTTAGGTAGGCGCGATACGATGGTTGGTGTGATGTTTTAACGGTGTAGTGTGTGATCCGGTGTATATGCTGCATAGGTGCGTGTAGAAGGTGTAGGGCCAGGGTGAGGCGGAACATGTGGGTGTGTTGAGGCTAGGTTAGTGGCTAGTGGTCTGAGTGGTATGATTCTCGCTTTGGGTGCGAGAGGTCCCGGTTTCGATCACCGGCTGGGCCCCTCCTTTTGCTGCCACCCAGCCTACACCACAGCCTACATCACAGCCTACACCACAGCCTACATCACAACGTTCGGATCTACTTCATCCCAGACTCTTTGGTCGCTCATGTAGGCGTTTTCGCTAGCTACTTTTTGTGCACTTGAGGCCGTTCACACGCTCCCAGTGTCGCCAATCGGTTTCCTAGCCGCGATGTGGACTCCAACGCAAGCACAGAGCTTTGATTTTGCAGGAAAGACCTCTATAAATTGATATTCGTTCAATGTGTAGTTGTGTGGGCTGTACGTCGAGTTAGGTAGGCGCGATACGATGGTTGGTGTGATGTTTTAACGGTGTAGTGTGTGATCCGGTGTATATGCTGCATAGGTGCGTGTAGAAGGTGTAGGGCCAGGGTGAGCGGAACATGTGGGTGTGTTGAGGCTAGGTTAGTGGCCTAGTGGTCTAGTGGTATGATTCTCGCTTTGGGTGCGAGAGGTCCCGGTTTCGATCACCGGCTGGGCCCCTCCTTTGCTGCCACCCCAGCTACACCACAGCCTACATCACAGCCTACACCACAGCCTACATCACAACGTTCGGATCTACTTCATCCCAGACTCTTTGGTCGCTCATGTAGGCGTTTTCGCTAGCTACTTTTGTGCACTTGAGGCCGTTCACACGCTCCCAGTGTCGCCAATCGGTTTCCTAGCCGCGATGTGGACTCCAACGCAAGCACAGAGCTTTGATTTTGCAGGAAAGACCTCTATAAATTGATATTCGTTCAATGTGTAGTTGTGTGGGCTGTACGTCGAGTTAGGTAGGCGCGATACGATGGTTGGTGTGATGTTTTAACGGTGTAGTGTGTGATCCGGTGTATATGCTGCATAGGTGCGTGTAGAAGGTGTAGGGCCAGGGTGAGCGGAACATGTGGGTGTGTTGAGGCTAGGTTAGTGGCCTAGTGGTCTAGTGGTATGATTCTCGCTTTGGGTGCGAGAGGTCCCGGTTTCGATCACCGGCTGGGCCCCTCCTTTTGCTGCCACCCCAGCCTACACCACAGCCTACATCACAGCCTACACCACAGCCTACATCACAACGTTCGGATCTACTTCATCCCAGACTCTTTGGTCGCTCATGTAGGCGTTTTCGCTAGCTACTTTTTGTGCACTTGAGGCCGTTCACACGCTCCCAGTGTCGCCAATCGGTTTCCTAGCCGCGATGTGGACTCCAACGCAAGCACAGAGCTTTGATTTTGCAGGAAAGACCTCTATAAATTGATATTCGTTCAATGTGTAGTTGTGTGGGCTGTACGTCGAGTTAGGTAGGCGCGATACGATGGTTGGTGTGATGTTTTAACGGTGTAGTGTGTGATCCGGTGTATATGCTGCATAGGTGCGTGTAGAAGGTGTAGGGCCAGGGTGAGCGGAACATGTGGGTGTGTTGAGGCTAGGTTAGTGGCCTAGTGGTCTAGTGGTATGATTCTCGCTTTGGGTGCGAGAGGTCCCGGTTTCGATCACCGGCTGGGCCCCTCCTTTGCTGCCACCCCAGCCTACACCACAGCCTACATCACAGCCTACACCACAGCCTACATCACAACGTTCGGATCTACTTCATCCCAGACTCTTTGGTCGCTCATGTAGGCGTTTTCGCTAGCTACTTTTGTGCACTTGAGGCCGTTCACACGCTCCCAGTGTCGCCAATCGGTTTCCTAGCCGCGATGTGGACTCCAACGCAAGCACAGAGCTTTGATTTTGCAGGAAAGACCTCTATAAATTGATATTCGTTCAATGTGTAGTTGTGTGGGCTGTACGTCGAGTTAGGTAGGCGCGATACGATGGTTGGTGTGATGTTTTAACGGTGTAGTGTGTGATCCGGTGTATATGCTGCATAGGTGCGTGTAGAAGGTGTAGGGCCAGGGTGAGCGGAACATGTGGGTGTGTTGAGGCTAGGTTAGTGGCCTAGTGGTCTAGTGGTATGATTCTCGCTTTGGGTGCGAGAGGTCCCGGTTTCGATCACCGGCTGGGCCCTCCTTTGCTGCCACCCCAGCCTACACCACAGCCTACATCACAGCCTACACCACAGCCTACATCACAACGTTCGGATCTACTTCATCCCAGACTCTTTGGTCGCTCATGTAGGCGTTTTCGCTAGCTACTGTTTGTGCACTTGAGGCCGTTCACACGCTCCCAGTGTCGCCAATCGGTTTCCTAGCCGCGATGTGGACTCCAACGCAAGCACAGAGCTTTGATTTTGCAGGAAAGACCTCTATAAATTGATATTCGTTCAATGTGTAGTTGTGTGGGCTGTACGTCGAGTTAGGTAGGCGCGATACGATGGTTGGTGTGATGTTTTAACGGTGTAGTGTGTGATCCGGTGTATATGCTGCATAGGTGCGTGTAGAAGGTGTAGGGCCAGGGTGAGCGGAACATGTGGGTGTGTTGAGGCTAGGTTAGTGGCCTAGTGGTCTAGTGGTATGATTCTCGCTTTGGGTGCGAGAGGTCCCGGTTTCGATCACCGGCTGGGCCCCTCCTTTGCTGCCACCCCAGCCTACACCACAGCCTACATCACAGCCTACACCACAGCCTACATCACAACGTTCGGATCTACTTCATCCCAGACTCTTTGGTCGCTCATGTAGGCGTTTTCGCTAGCTACTTTTTGTGCACTTGAGGCCGTTCACACGCTCCCAGTGTCGCCAATCGGTTTCCTAGCCGCGATGTGGACTCCAACGCAAGCACAGAGCTTTGATTTTGCAGGAAAGACCTCTATAAATTGATATTCGTTCAATGTGTAGTTGTGTGGGCTGTACGTCGAGTTAGGTAGGCGCGATACGATGGTTGGTGTGATGTTTTAACGGTGTAGTGTGTGATCCGGTGTATATGCTGCATAGGTGCGTGTAGAAGGTGTAGGGCCAGGGTGAGCGGAACATGTGGGTGTGTTGAGGCTAGGTTAGTGGCCTAGTGGTCTAGTGGTATGATTCTCGCTTTGGGTGCGAGAGGTCCCGGTTTCGATCACCGGCTGGGCCCCTCCTTTGCTGCCACCCCAGCCTACACCACAGCCTACATCACAGCCTACACCACAGCCTACATCACAACGTTCGGATCTACTTCATCCCAGACTCTTTGGTCGCTCATGTAGGCGTTTTCGCTAGCTACTGTTTGTGCACTTGAGGCCGTTCACACGCTCCCAGTGTCGCCAATCGGTTTCCTAGCCGCGATGTGGACTCCAACGCAAGCACAGAGCTTTGATTTTGCAGGAAAGACCTCTATAAATTGATATTCGTTCAATGTGTAGTTGTGTGGGCTGTACGTCGAGTTAGGTAGGCGCGATACGATGGTTGGTGTGATGTTTTAACGGTGTAGTGTGTGATCCGGTGTATATGCTGCATAGGTGCGTGTAGAAGGTGTAGGGCCAGGGTGAGCGGAACATGTGGGTGTGTTGAGGCTAGGTTAGTGGCCTAGTGGTCTAGTGGTATGATTCTCGCTTTGGGTGCGAGAGGTCCCGGTTTCGATCACCGGCTGGGCCCTCCTTTGCTGCCACCCCAGCCTACACCACAGCCTACATCACAGCCTACACCACAGCCTACATCACAACGTTCGGATCTACTTCATCCCAGACTCTTTGGTCGCTCATGTAGGCGTTTTCGCTAGCTACTGTTTGTGCACTTGAGGCCGTTCACACGCTCCTGGCCTGCCAAACCACTTAGAGCGGGATGACTAACCTGGAGAGACAGGAACACTGCTGTCACCATGTTGCTGCCAAACGTTAGCAAAATCAGAAGCCACATATCTGTATGCTGAATGCATGTTATCCACACTTTATTTTGCAACGTTTTCACAGAGACCATCTTTAGCCAATCCCACACCTGCGTGGTAAACTACAATGATAGCCCCTGCAAATTGTGGATGTGCGCTATACTATCGAGCACATCAAAGGTGATGACAACGTCTAGGTTGACCTTGTCTCGAGGTGGGATCAAGCTGGAGCTGTACCGATGCGTCCGCCACTGGTGGTTAAGAGGGTGACCAGCTCTTTGAGCGGAGGTGATGATCGTGAATCTGGCGACATTGGTGACTGTGTGGATGATGTATTGTCCCTACTTCGCCCTGTTGATCTATCGGCTGCATACTGATATGCTCTGCTCCAACTGGAGGGGTGGAGAAACTCGCGATGGGCAAGAGCATGACCACCCGAAGCAACGGGCCGATTTCAACACTGCGTCCATTGCAGGATAGCAACTTTGTCTGACCGTCTGGAGATGCAATTAGACGCATCAGCACCGCCATCATGCCGATGACCCAGCTACAGCTGATGAAGATGGACCAGTTCGGCTTGACGGCAGGCTTTGGGTCCCGCGACAAGCTCGCGAACTGCTGCAGCGCCTGTTGGTTATACTCCATTTCAGACCGCAAGAACATCGAGGTAATGATGTCATGCAAGATGCATTTGCAGAACGCTTTGCTATTGCCAGCGCAAAGCTGCTTGTTGCCCAGTTCTTGTTGGAGATGCTGAAGCTTGGAACGCGGAATACTTGGAGCACGAAAGTTGGACGTCGAAGACTCGACAAAAGAGTCAACAAGAGTCGGAGACTTGAGTAGTTGATGGAAAGTTTTGAAGTGATTGTTTATTTGGTTGGAGTCCTTATGTAGCAGGGCTACACAAATATACATATGTGTATCTATTCGGCAGGGATTGCAGATAGGCTGTATACAAATGAAGCAGGCTGCCTGTGTGTGTACCACACACAGGATTACAATCATTTCGAGCCGTCACTGATTGGTTATTAGTGGCGGGCGCTTAGGGCACTACTATCGGTAGAGAGAGGTACATTTCAACCAATGAGGCGCATGCATATAGGTGCAACGCGGGAGGGCCAACTATGGCCCTCACCATGCAATTACATTAGATATTCTTTTAGCTAAGCATGCTAAGAGTCCCGCCGCGCGGCCGCCATAGATACAGTTTTCACATTTCTACCACACAGTCTTTTATTTTGTATTAGAAAACACGATGTCGTGTATTTCTTTAGTAAATCTAAGTAAGACCTACGCTTCCTAACTACGCACATACATAATGTATGCTAGAAGCAGAGTGGTTGTCCACCCTGTTTCACCTTAGTTCGCTAGATGCCTAGCTACCTATAAGCCTCCTCTACTGGGTTGTCTACTGAATTCCTGAGTTGTTCCGGCCAATCAGCAATGACACATGCAGGATCAGGCAATAGATCCTGTACCCACAATCATGAGACGCATGTCCTACCTACCGTAAACATGTGGCGTATACATGTGGTGTAAAAATGCAGAATGTCTGTCGAGGTGATGAATGTTGATCATTGCCACAAACCGGTACTCACCAATATGCCGGTTGACCTTCAACATTTCTTGCGTGAGTGCCTGTTATGCAAGCACGTCAAAGGTGGCAAGTTGGTGATGAGGCCATGGGGTCCTACGTCGACTGCAACCAAACACAACGAGTACTTGTACATGGACTATCTACAGCTGGGCGACTCCTACGGAACGAGTCGATACGTGCTCGTTCTCAAGGACGAACTAACGTACTACTGCGAGCTAATTGCCGCTGATGCGGTGACTAGTGCTACCGCAATCGAGGCTGTACTCAACTGGCACAAACGGTTTGGACTGCCCGAGTCTTGGGTACGCGACAATGGTTTCCACTTCAAGGCGCCCATCATGACCGGACTCACCGAGCGCCTGAAGGTTACGCACAAGTTTGTGCCAGCCTACACCCTGTGGATCAACGGCGTGGTTAGACCACCTTTCAACTTCCAGATTCCAGTTTTCTTTTTCATTTCTTTGTCAATTTTGAGCGGCGGTGGTCGTCTTGGGGGCGGTGTGGGGTACTGACGGTGACACTAATTCCAGACGACACTGCAGCATTAAGTGCGAGAGCGGGTTGTCAATCCCGACGCCGACCTCGCTGCAGATTTTGACGCCACTCGTGGGGCACAATCAATGCCGGCTGTGGGGCACGTGGCATCGGGCAAATAGCACGGAGGAGGGCGGCCTTGGCTTTCCTCGGAATTATGAGGAGGCATACCACTTTTCCGATACCATCAGCGTACATAATCGATAATACACTGTCCATTGATCACCTATCACCAGCGACACCATCACTTAAAACGCATGTACCCAACGAAACCTGGGAAGGGTCTCCACTTTGGGAATCTGAGAAAGTGCCACGTGACAATCCACTCAGCTCGTTGTCTTAACCGTGAGATAGGTACAATGTGATAGATGCTTTTAGCTGGGAGGCCTCCGCTCTTTAATTTCTCAGGTATGGCTACACACAAATGGTGATAATCTTCTGGGGAGCTTAGTCAAAATGACCATTGTTGAGCTGAAACTTTTCAACGTAACAAGAAATTTAGAGCCACGTCACCACACCCGTCCTTCTCTTCCATGCCCTCATGCTGCTCTTCACTCACGTTTTCCATCTCCACATCTCTGTCCTCCATCCCTCACGACGTGGGAAAGCGAACGGCTCTCCGATACTGGTGTTCATGGCACGGATATTTGAATGACGCGGTCTACCTCCTTGCACAGGTGGTTGCGCAGCCTCCGGCGTCGCATTTGCCGGGGTGATGCTGGATCCTCGTGGCCAGCAGCATCATTGTCTTGCTCCTCGGCTGCAGCGTGCTCCACCTGCAGCATCGGAGGGGCGTGTTAGTCGTCTTGGGTGGTAAAGCCGGCCATCACTGGATTCTCAAGTCAGCGACAATTAAAGGATAGAGACTTGCACAGTCACGGAAGTCGACGTGTACGGTCGACGGCTTGCACGACAGGTCTCTTGCACAGCAAAGGGTCGTTTGCCAATTGTTCTGAGTCCCCGGCCTTCACGGTCGAGGAGTTCCTTGGTCAAGGTAAATTGCAAAGTGAATTAGAAAAGTAAGAGAGAGTTTGTCGTGCCCTACAGCTTCTTACTGCTCGCCCGGCTTCCTAGCTTGCACAGCGTCCCTGGTTGCGTTCTTGGCGACAGCGAAGTAAGGCCAGCAACTGATGCATCACACCTGGGATGTTCCACACCCTGGGATCTCACCACTGATGCTCATCATCTGGGGAGCAAGATTCTGGTCTGCAACCCAGAACATTTCCCCTCCGCTTGTAGATCCCCACCGAAAGGCAATTAACGCCGTCGGCGAATGTTGCGGTGTCGACGACGCGAGTACGCGGCGACCATGGCGGTGACATCGGGGTCAGCAGCGTGTGCAGTACAATAGCGTTCGAGTAGCACTGGCACATCCGCTTGAAGCGCTGAATACGGTTCCCAGGTGCTCTCGACGGCGTCGAGTCTTAGCCACTTCACCTCGACTTCCCATCGGCTCGCGGCATCATTAAAACGGACGCCGCGAAATTCTTCGACTAGATGTCCTCCCTGAGAATGAAGCGCATATTGTAGCAAATCTTCCGTAACTCCGCGGCTTGCTTCAGCATAAAACCGGAGACGGGAAACATGGTGAATCGTAGTTGATTGTGGCGGGTTCAGGTCTTCCACCTCGAAAACCCAGTCTGATATCGCGCGGGCAATGCGTTTTGGTCCGTGCCACTTGATGGCCAGCTTGTTCGCGTGCTGAGTGACCATGGCGGCTAAAACAAAATCACCTACCGAGAAGTTTGGCGGTTTGGACCTGCTGGCACGTCGAGCTCGGGCTTGCATGCGCCGACGATCACTGGTCTCGGCTACGTCACGATGCATGGCGTCCAGCGCCTCGGCCATTTTGGTCAGGTGTTGTTCTTGGCTGTTCCTCAACATCTCCGCGTTCATTTCCACTACGTGATCGTCCGAAAAAGCCGCAGAAAGCGGTGTTGTCGGAAGCAGTCCTGTAAAGGCTGTAATCGGGGCCCGACCACCAAGGCGGTCGGACGGCTGCTGGTTCAACGCCGATTGCACCAATCCCAGTACTGGCTCCCACTTGGACGGAGGAAGCCGTCGTTCGCTTAGCACCGCACGAAGACACTTTAGTAGGAGTCGATTCACAACTTCGACGGTGCCGTTTGCCCACGGGCAATAAGCTGTGGTGAAGTGATGTTGCGACCCAAGAGCTTCTGCTAATATTTTCAGCACCTCATTGCGAAAATGGGGACCCTGGTCCGAGACCCACTGCTTTACTACTCCAAATCGTTTGAACCACTCGAGCAAAGCTGAAGCGCAAGCTCGTGCATCCGCTGCAAGTGATGGATGCAGCTCGACAAAACCACTGAAATCGTCTTTGATCACCAAGACGTACTTCTTCTGAGTGTCCTCATCTGCAGGTAACGACAGGAAGTCAAAATGAATGACCTCGTTTGGCCTCGTGGCGTGCAGCGCGGGTCCATATGGGCGTGGTTCGCGTCCGTCTTTCGTAGCAATGCAGTGTATGCAATTGTTGACGAACGCCGTAACATCTTCGGGGAGTGTCGACCACCAACACCATGAGCTGAGAGCTGAGGTCGTGGTCGCCTTTCCGCGGTGCCCACTTGCTCCAGCGTGTCCAACCACACATAGACGCTGTATCAGCTGGACCGCAGTGTCCGGTATCCATACCAAACCTCTTTCTGTTTCAAAGCATTCCCGGTCGCTGTTCCAAACAACCCCACTGGGTCTGTTCGGTTCTTCTGTTTGTACAGCACGGATCTCGCCCATATCGGGCCACTGAAAGTTACCGTCCGCGAGGGGTGATATTGAGCGAACGATGGCTAGCTGCTGTACACTCGAGTTGGTATCCAGCGTCTGTGACGCGTTTCCCCAGCGGCTTAGCATGTCCGCCCATACATTGTCTTCGCCACGTATATGCTCGATCACGTACTTGTAGGAAGTCATCGTCATGGCCCACCTCTGCAGCTTGTCTGCTCTGTACCGCTGCATTGTCGAGTCCGCCGCGTAAGGATCAAACATATAAACGAGGTTCCTGTGGTCGGTGAAAAGGTGAAATCCCCAGGTCGAAGCAGCAAATACGAGTCGCTTCGCCGATTCAACGATAGCGAATGCTTCTTTTTCGATCGTTGGCCATCGGGACTGTGCATGCGTGAACTTCCCACTTAAAAACGCTAGTGGGCGATGGGTTTGCTGTCCCAGAGGCTTTGAGAGGTCTTCTTCGTCAACCATCGTGCAGACCGAGCCCCAATAATCTTGTGAAGCATCACAGTAGAGGCACACAGCCTTGCTAGTGTCAGGATGAGCGAGCGGGACCATGTTGCACAGGGCCTCTCGTATTGCTTTCAAAGCGTCGGTGTGTTCTTGCTCCCAACCAACCTGTGTGAGGCGTACACGAGACAATTGCTTGGTTTTGCGCCCTCCTGCTATCTTGGCTGCCGCGTCAATCACTGCCAGCAATGGCGACACCATCTGCGTGTACTGCGGAATATTTTGCCGCATCCAGTTTACAGCGCACGTAAACTGTTGAAGCTGGCCAGCATTACTCGGGTCGGGCATCATCACCAGACCCTGAATTCGCCCGGGGCAATGACGGATGCCTTCCTTGCTCACAATCTTGCCGCACCATCGAGCTTCCTCTAGGTAAAAATGGCATTTTGCTGGGTGAAGTTTCAGTCCAAAGCTCTTGCATGCCGCAAGAACGCGCTCCAACACCCCAACAAATTCACAGGATCAAGCGCGTACCCCAAGATGTCATCGAGCCAAGCTAAAACACCTTGGTACAAGATCGGCCGGAAAACTTCTTCCACTACGTGCTGGCAGTAAGCCACAGCGTCCGTCCCTCCCATAAGCACTCGGGTAGGCGTGATAATTCCACGGTGGGTCATGATGGAGAACATCTCCTGCGAGTCGTGGTGCAGTGGCAGCTGCCAGTACCCGCGAAACCAGTCCAGTGTAAAATAGCAATTGGAGTTCTCCAGCAATCCTAAAGCCGACTCAAGAACTGGCATCGGCCATTGGATAGGATCCGTCCTCTCGTTCACTGCACGGGTATCCACCGTCATCCGGTAAGTACCGGGCTCTCGTTTAGCAACGATGCGGGGAGGAGAAGCCCATCTGCTGCTCGGATTCGTGTACACGAGTCCGTTCTCCAAGAGCTCGTCAATATGCTGGTCCAATTACTGCATGTGAGTCGGAGGATAACGCCGAGCGTTGATCCGCACCGGTGTCGCTCCCTCCCGAACTCGTACACGAAGGGGCTCGACTCGGATTGGTGGATCCTGCCCGAAAGTCACTCGAAAGACATCTCGGTATTCAATAAGCAGCTCACGCAGTTGTGTCACGAGATGTTCGGGCATGCCAACCTGCGCTGCTTCTTGTACACATTCCTCCAGCAGTCTCGTCACACTTTTGTCCGCTCCCAGAGGCCCTGCCTCGGGTGTCGCTGTTCTCCAGTTCGCATCGGCCATGCTTTCGTCACGAATGTCGGCTTGGAGAACCTGCATTTCTTGCATAGGTGCCTCGTCTTCAGCTACAAGGTCCTGCAAGTCCCATTCAGGTCTAGTGCCGTACGCTTTAGCGAGAATTGCGTCGACTGAGTAGCCCAGACGCTCCATAACCAGTCGGGATAACACCATCCTCAACGGTTCTCCTTCATCGCCAAAAATCCAAGCTGGGGTACGACGCAGTAGCAACGGGCCTGCACTCGTGCATATCTGGATTATGTCGAACCAGGCTCGCTGCGTCACCGTGATCACATTTCTATTGAACGTGGACAACCGTCTTGGTGAGCACGTCTCCAGCCGGACTGCAACCCCGTCGTCCTGCAGACGTGCCACCAGTGAGCGGCTAGCAACATTCACATCCGCACCGGAGTCTAGCAGCACATTGTCTAGCTCCAGCGAATTTTCGATCTTCACCTGACAACTGCTGCCCGTATCCCAGGTCCCTCCGACAGATGAAGGGCCTTCACGTGATAAACAGGGGGTACCGTACGGGTCGCTGCCTGCGCGGCAGCACGTTTTCACGCCATTCGCGAAGAAGAGTCTCAGCTTCACCGGGTTTCACCTTGGGGCAATCCTTAACGCGGTGATCGCTGCTGCTACACTTGAGACACGTCCGTTTTCTCGTTGCTCCAGATCCTCTGCTTGCATTTGGTTTCTCCGTAGCCCCTTTCGAGTTGGGCTGTCGGGCACTCCCAAGCTTTTCCCGCGATGTCTCTGTCTGCTGCTTCTTCGTGTTCGCAGGTTCCCACCGCAGGTATTCCTTGCAGCCCGTCCGCAGCCACTTAATGAAACCAACGACGTTCTTGTAAAGAGGCTTATTTGCTTCGCGCGCCATCTCGTTCTTAATCGTACGCTGGAATTGTTCGGGCGCAAGAGCACCAATGAGGTAGTTTACGACCTTCTTAGGCTCGCCCTGGACCATCCACTTCATGTTCTCTTGTTAAAAAAACTGGTACATTTCGTGCGCTAGTTTAGAGATTCGTGAGTCCGCGTCGGTGAGGCGAACATCCATGCGGAGCTTTCCGCTCATTAATGCCTTCACCTTGTCGAAATCCAACTCGCCCACGATGCGGCCTTCCCAAAAGTAGTTGATCCAGTCTTTCTCCGTGATGTTTTCCAACGGTTTGCAGATGTCGAACATTGCGATCAAGCGGCGGCGTTCATCTTCAACACACGCTCCGACGGGCATGCGAAAAGGGCGAAAGAACGCAGTCTCCAAAGCCGATAACTGTCGACAATAAGCTTCATAATCTTTCATGAAGCGTTGCTTCTCCAATGTTGTAGAGCCTCGGAACGTTGGAGGCTTGGGTAGCGTTGGCATGGTCTGAACGTGTCTGCCCAGCTCTGCCGAGACTACCCTGTCTCTTTGGTTGCCCTCCAGTGAAATATCCTCACTGACATCTTCCATGTCCACGTCAACCTCACCTGCACATTCCCGCTGCGGCATTGCGAAGGGGCCACCAGAGGCAGCATTAAGTGTCCGCATACTCGATTGACGGACAGCTGGGTCATGCCGTGACGCCGCGTTGCCTTCGCTCAAAGCAGCCGGTACGGTAGCCGTCGTCGACAGGGCCTCAGGAACGGTGGTGTCGTCGGCTTGAACGTTCGGGTCGCTATTCCCCGGAGGTGGTACTGGCGGCGCGTCTTGGTCGGCCATCGTGAAGCCGGTCATTCTAGGTTAGACGGGGACCAGTCTTCTGCCTTACAGCCGGAAGGTCAGCCGTGCGTATGGAAATTGCACGGCGAGGTGCCCGCTTACACAGCGGGGTGTTGGCTTGCACAGCGAAGAGTCAGCTTGCATAGCGAGACCCAGCAATAAGTACACAGTACTAAAGCTAGCTTTGTTCTGAGTCCCCGGCCTTCACGGTCGAGGAGTTCCTTGGTCAAGGTAAATTGCAAAGTGAATTAGAAAAGTAAGAGAGAGTTTGTCGTGCCCTACAGCTGCTTACTGCTCGCCCGGCTTCCTAGCTTGCACAGCGTCCCTGGTTGCGTTCTTGGCGACAGCGAAGTAAGGCCAGCAACTGATGCATCACACCTGGGATGTTCCACACCCTGGGATCTCACCACTGATGCTCATCATCTGGGGGAGCAAGATTCTGGTCTGCAACCCAGAACACCAATTTGTACCACAGTACTAAAGCTAGCTTTGATCTGTGCCCCCGGTGTTCGCGACCAGGGACTCGCGGCCAATGAGGTAAATTGCAAAGTGAGAGACTGATTAATAGATGAAAGTGCTATTTGCTTTCCACCAACGCATCCTACAGGGCTCCTCTTCAGAGCCTTCCTCCTTGGCTGTGCTAAAGTTTGCTCAGCTCCACTTGAACCCTTAGTAGTGAGCACGAGTAGCTGGGATCTCACAGCTGAGATTCCAGATCTGAGGTACGACCTCAGATGCACATCATCTAGAGGAGATCAACACTGGCAACTGGCCAGAACACCTGCGAAGAACCCCGTGAATGTCACTGAACCTAAGCAGGATCCAAAGACACCCAACGGAAAGATGCACCACAGTGCCAAGTATCCGCAGGAACACCACGGCCGTCATGGCCATGGTAAAAATACCTCACACCCACACCGGACGGCCTTACCTCCTCAGATCGACCACCCGCAGCTGCTTCGTCAGATGCACCATGCGCGGGTGCTTCATTTGGAGATTCCTCAAGACGACGACATGGACGATGTATCATCTACCGCCTCCATGTCGCCTAAGACTAGTGCTGCTCTGTCTGGCACGCCGTCAAGCTTGCCACTCCTGCACCATCAACGCGCCGGATTGAGATGGGAGCACAGCTCAAGGAAACATAAACCCGTCAAAGTGCACTCGTCGCGGCGGAATGGTGCCACGGAAACAATCCTTGGTTTGAACTTGTCCTTGGGTTTGATGCCCTGGCTGCCGCTGACCTTACTTAAATTGACTGCTACATGTGCTACATGTAAGCACTCCATTGACGGCAACGTCGTCATAATAAATTACCCAAAGCAGAAGGCTGCAAAAAAATCAAAACAAATGCAAAACAACAAAAAGAACTGCGTTTCCCCATGCTAATTCGATGAGCTATCCCCGAGTAGATCCGGGCGTATCGTTGGCGAAGTTCTTCACGTCGACGCTCGGCTTCGGTCTGTGGAGCTGGTGGAGTTGTTGTCTCCACAGGCCCCGAGCGCGGTGCGTCGGTTGTAGTAGGGGCAGGTAGCTTATCCTCTAGTTCTTCCTCCCGTTGGGGTGCCGCTACTCCGCTCGGCTCCCGTGTAGCAGGAGAAGTAGATGCAGGGGCAGCGGTGGCAGGAACTGCAGTAGGAGCAGATAAAGGAGCTGCAGATGTGGTTTCAGTAGCTATCCCGACGTGTGACTGTGTCGGTGCCACGGTTGACGCAGATGCAGGGGTTGCTGAGTCTGTTGCGGCGCACCAAATTGCGCCGACGTTGCTTGTAGCACTGCTAACTGAGCATGCAGCAGATCGATTTGACGCTGGATACTTTCAGGGTCCATAGCAGACTGAGATGCCCCCTGTTGTGCTTGGGGAGGCATGTGACCCATCGGTGGCATGCCAAAAGGAGGGATACCGTAGGCATTGGGCATGCCAAACCCAAACGGGGCCCCCATGCCAGGTCCAAACATCAGTGGAGACATGAACGGGTTGGGATATCCAGGCGCAAACGGATGACCAGGAGCGGCCCCGGGAAGCCAGGCACTGCACCCGGAGGTGTAGCGGGCTGTGCAGTTGTCGACGGCGTAGTGACAGCAGCCGCATTCGCTGGTCGTGCAGCTGCATCTGCTGGGTTAACAACAGGGACTCCTGCGCGTCCAAAAGCGATACCGAAACGGAAACGGGTGCGCCAGGTGCAACACGCGGTTGAGCTGCGTCTCCACCGACTGGTGCTGCTGCTGGGGCTCGAGGCGCATTGTTGCCCTCTGCAACCGGTCTTGCGGCTGCTGGCGGTGTTTCGGATACTGCGGTGGGACGACGCGGTCCCGTCGGAATAGTAGAGCGACACGTGGGGCAGGTCTGCTGACGTTGGACCCACATCTTAAGGCAGTCGACATGAAAAATGTGGGAGCAGGGCAGCTTCTTACAGGTCTCAGGGGTCATTTCTTCACGGCAAATGATGCACGTCCGGTCGGTTTCCTGCAGCTCTTCCTCTGTCGGATTCGGGAAGCGCTCATTCAGGTGAGCAGTGATCTTTCTGTACCGGAAGTAGGAGACGATGCGGCGCTGCAGATTCTTGATGGAGATCCAAAGATCGCGCACAATATGCAGCGGCATGCCGTAATACGTGAAAATGAGCATGAAGAATACCTGAGTCATAAGAAAACATACCACAGTCAGTAGTTCGATCAAATATCACCTCATTTCACCCAAACACTGGACTAACCAGGTACACAAGCAGTTTGGTGATCTCGGACACGAGCTCGAGGTAGAAGAGGTACGTGAACTTGTTTGTCCATGCACCGTCCATGCGTGAGTCCACCACGTACAGCACGTAGCGCAGGAACGTAGCAACAATAGTGACCAGTAGTATAAGGAACTAAAACAATAAAAAACAGCACAATATTCTGTCAAACAGTCCCTCTTCCACCCGTAAAAAGCACTTTAACAACTTGCCGAACCTCAAATCCAAACAGAATGAAGACTGATGGCCCAATCTCCATCACTTTAAGTGAGCACCACACTACGAATGCAGTGTCCACTGCTGCCAGCATTGCCATGAGTCCAACCAGTCGAATATGTGTGAGTCGAGAGATAATATCTGTCTGCTCAATCTGTAAAAGCATCATCCAAGAAAAAATAAAACAAATCTACCAGTCAATAAAGTAAAAACAACAACAACAACAACAAAATAATTTACGTACAAACTCGATCCTGGCCTGTGAGAGCCAGTGGAAGATCTTGAGGAACACGAGCGACGTGAACAGCACCATCACATGGAACGAGATCTCTTCTCGGAAAATCGTCAGCGCCAGACACGTCTCGGTGATCGCATACCGCACATTTTCATGCAGTAGCTACAGTAATAGCACAAGCCAAAAGCATTTAGTAATACCCAAATAATAACATCATTAAAGCCATCATTTCACCTCGACTTCTGCATCTCGAAGCGTCCCCAAAAGAGTGACTTGAGGACGCGACCAAACAGCGTCGTGAGCACGAGACCAGCGTTGCCCAGCACCAGGACGCTCACTTTGGAGGTGACAAGGTAAATCACGGCTGGGTAGAACTGCTGCCGCGTCACGTACGTGTACCAGAGCAGCCCCACGCAGGCCGCGAGGCTCGCGCTCGAGTAAAGCCAGAACTTCATCAAGCGTCTACGTGGCAAAAAGGATTTATGGTCAATTTTGACATTTTCATTTTTAATAGCCAATGAGAGACATCTAAATGTCAATTTTAGCCAATGAAAAATTGACTTTTTCTGATCCTGTCATTTATCCCCGAAAATGGCCAAGAAGACCAAGAAGACCAAGAAGACCAAGAGCGCTACAGCCGTGGAGAAACCATGGACGCCAGTACTCGACGCTGCCAACGCTGTACCTGACGTGATGGGAGATTTTCAACCCTTTAGTCACTACACTCGCAATGGCGCTAACGTCTCGATCCAGGGGACTCAAGCTAAAGAATTATCGGATGCCACTCGAGCGACGATCTTGACGTTATTTGAGGACAACATGAAGGCATTCTATCAGGATTCAGACTGGGGGTACGATGGAGCTGCGAAGCGCACCGAATTATTTGAGGACGAGGCGCGTTATTTGCTGGTATTTGATGCAGTGGAGCCCTCACTCGTGGGCTTCGCCCATTTCCGCTTCGTGGAGGACGACGGAGTCCTCGTTCTGTATCTGTACGAGGTGCAATTGGCATCTACAGCCCAACACCACGGATTGGGCAAGTTTCTTATGCAGTTGCTGTTATTAGTGGCTAGAAAGCACGGCATGGAGCTCATGGTCCTCACAGTGTTCAAGAGAAACACTGGGGCCATGCGCTTCTATCGTGACCGCCTGGGTTTCGAGATTGATGAGACATCCCCAAGTGCATGTGGGGATGACTCACAGGACTACGAAATTCTCAGCAAAGGTGTGGCGCCATCATAAGAATAGCAGGCATTATTGGCAACTCGGGACAGTATAAATAACTGGAAAACAATCGAGACCAGGCTGCACCAGCTTCTGCATCCTCATCACATTATCAAGCGCCTCACTATTGCTGATGAGTTCTCCACGCAACAACGGCATTAATTGTCGGCGAACGACTGTAGGGCCGCAGCTTTTGTTGAAGAAAATACGTTTCAAGGTCTTGTGATCCCAGTGATGCCGTCGTCACAACAGCAGGATATTGCTGCTATCGTATCGGAGGCGTTGACAAAGCAGCCGCGCTTGCGCAAGTTCCAGGAGTTTCCTCGAGCCTCACGCGTTCGGATTTTAACCAGCAATGGCAGTAACCCAAGTGACTCGAAACTAGCAGAGGAAAGCGAGGATAGCACGCTGATTGGAGTTGGAGACCGCTTGCTATATCTATTGCAACGCTGGCAGGTGACAAATGTGGTGGTAGTCGTAGCGCATCGCGACGCCAGTCTTAGTGCACGACTGCTGGGCGGCGCTGAGTTTACAAACTTGCGACAGAAGCCGCGAAATTGGCGCTGGAGCAGCACTATCTTGACTCGGTCACAGAAACTACCAAGGTTGCAGCTGGGGTTGCTGCAGTTGAGAAGGCCAATGCGTCGGAACCGGAACAACAGCAACAACACTTGCAGCAGGTGATTCCTGCGACGTGCGTCATGTCCAGCAACACAGTGCCAACATGGCCGAAAGATCATCACCCCACAAGCGATGGTGGGGTCGCAAGGGCATCAAGCAAGGTCGCATCAACCATTTCCGGTATCGAGAGGCTACCGACGCAGAAAAAACCAAGAGGTGGAGCAGCCAGAGAGAATTTTAAGCGAAAACGTTGTCAAACTCACGAGTGGTGGAGGTCTGGAGTGGCTGGGTATATCACGCGAGGAGTGGCGCAAACTGCGGAGCATCCGAGTGCCTGTCCGTGAGCTACACTACCTCTTCATGTGTCTTGTGGTGCTTTGGAGCCACCTATCGAGCAGCGTGGGGACGGGCGCAAAACGAAACCCACCCCGAAACAACAAGAGCAATTTATACCGTCAGATTTTTCGTGGGCTCATTGCCGTCAGGTGCTGCATAAATCATCGGAGTGGAGTCATCGGCTGCGAGCTGTTCGAGGTAGCACACTAGCTCTGTCTCAGTCTACAGCTCTGCGTGCCATTTTTCAAGAACCAACATTCACTGAAAGTGCTTTCGTTCGAATCGCTGGAGGTGCGGGTGCCAAGATTTTCACGTGGCTGCAGCGACTTCTAGATGAGTACGATGAAAGGATCTCGGCATGCTTCGCATTGACATGCCGGCACCGTCGGCTTCTGCGGTGGAAGATGATGGGGAGCCAAATCACCAGCAAGAGCATGAAGTAGTGAAGCACGAGCAGACTGAAGAGAAGGGCTCGCCAGAGCTCCGGGCGCTTCGGAACGTTAGCAAAGGACTTAAGTCTCCTAGTCGCAAGCCTTTCAAAATCGTGGATCCTGGCCGTCTATTTGGCCGCCATCATGCAACGCAATAAAAGGTTCTTGCTTTGAAGTTGCTTCATTCATTATGAGGCTATTGGTGCGAGTGCAGGAGAAATTGAAGCTCTTGGTTTGCCTTTCTCTAGACAACGTTGCCGCGAGCGGTATCACGGACCTGGCGCTCGATTCTCTTGCGGATGTCGTCCACAGGTGAGGAGCGGTCTCGAGGTTTCGCGATCAAGACTCCTGCCGTGACCAAGCTGATGATAAGAATGGCATAGATGAAAATGTTGTAGTCCCAGACCACACTCATGCCCTTCAGGTAGTGAATCTGCACACCCAGGAGTGTTCGCAAGGCCGTTAGACGGTCGTAGTCGGCAAAGGCTTGGTCGCAGAACTGCACTGACGGGATCGCGCAGAGCAGCACCAACCCCAAGTTGAACACCAGCGAGTTCATGTACGTCGCGTGCAGCTTCATCGGGTGCAATGCGATGCAGAAGCAGCGCATGCCAAACTTGAAGCAGCCTTTGACGGCACACGCAAGGAGGTACGAGCTGAAAATGCCGACTGAGATTGTGCCGAAGAGCGGGAACCAGCGGTCGAACCAAATAAAGTACGTGTTGAGGAACGGCACGAGTGGCGTATTGGGCAGCATGTAGAGGGCAATGTGGAAAATCCACATGCAGCTGATGATGCTCGCTATAATGCCTGCAAGGAGCTTGGCGAAGGGCATTAGCGGGTTAAAATTCTTGTAGTCTTCATGGCAGAGCTTCAGGTCCACAAAGTCACCCTCCAGCAAGTACACCGACTGCTTGAACTTGTTGAGCGTCACGAAGTCTAGCCGCTGCTTCTTCTTGCGTTCCCAGGAGCTCTGTCCCATACCAGGGCGGTCCATACTTGTTTTGATGGTACGGCCGACTTCTAGAAGCTCAACCGACCGCCGTTGAAGACACAGCTTCTGAATCGCATACACGTCAGCGCTGATGAACTTCGGACGATGAAAAAAGCGCTGGACAACATGGAAACATTTGAACAACACTGTCAGTGGATACGTCTTTCAAAATGAACAGGACAAGGAACTCCTAAAAAACAAATACCCACAGAATCAAGTCGAGTGGCAGCGCAACAATTCCGATGCCGCAGAAGATCGAAAAGCCGAACCAGCCGATGAAGCTCGTGAGTCCCGTGACATACACTGGGAGAGACACATCCAGAGTCAACTTGATGTGTTGAACCGTGACGTTGCTGGCGGTTGTTACAATGGCACTCGAGAGCGTGGTGCCATCTTCGTAAGCTTGGAAACCCTCAGTGGCCGACTTCGAGTTCACCTCCAGTGCACGCATGGGGATGTTGCTCTTTGCACAGGTGAGATACAGCACAGTGAGCAGTCCAGCAGCCACAACAACCGTGCCGATCTCCATCTTGATCGCCTCTCCCCACTGGCTATGCTTGGGGTTGTCCTCAACATCTTCAGCCTCGTAGTAGAAGATGGCAAACGGGAGAAGCACCACAAGGAAGATCACGATGGACAAGAAGACCATCAGCCAGAGCAGATCCATGTTGATGTTGCCGCAGACAGTGTTCCATCCTTCCGCACAGCCGATAGCAGTCGAATTGTTTGCCACATCCAGAGGCAGCAACAGCACTGTCGCTTCCGCGAAAAACAACCCGAAAACCTGATTGCAGTCAAGGCATTAGTCAGTACTGTAACATTGACAATCTATTCAACTTGTCTTTCATACCACAAGTGCCTTTGGGAAGTACGCTGTATTCTTGTCGTCGTCGTGCTGGAAGTACACAAGGATGTAGACGTTGCAGATGACCAGCGCCACTGCGATGATGATGACCACAGCCAACAAGAACAAATCTATCGCCATGGCGAATGTGGACTTATCGTTCTTTCTACCGACGTAGGGCTATTCCTCCTGCGTGGCTCGCGCTCTGATAGTACGTTTTCAAGAAAGCGCTCTGTATGTCAAAGCGCATGTTGCCTTTTTCGTCGACATGCTGCACAACGTAACGGACCGAAACGGACAAGCTCTCCCCATTTTAAATTAAGCTGGTTGTTGCTGAAGCAGAGAGGGACATGCACGTCGTACGTACTGTGCAGCAGCTCTACTATGTAGTACTAGGAAATGAACTACCGGTAATAACGATGGATTGAAAGGGGCCTCAGAAGGTTCTTTTGACGCATTGCGACAGCGGTCGTAACCCCATCACTCATGCAGTAATTGGACATTGAGTTGTGATCATCATTGGCTCCCATGGTACAATATAGACAAACAAACATGCACTGTGAACACACGGTACGTCATAACACGACGTTTTGCTTAATGGTGTGGCAGGAAGTCGAGATTCTGTGAGAGAGCTTCATGTCCAATCAATTTGGTGGTCGCACGAATGTTACCCTGTTAATAATCGAGGATGTTGCACAAAAAACGTTATTTATAAAGTTTGACAACATTCCTATTAAGAGACATACAAAGTCCAAGTGCCGATCCGGAGCAACTACCATTCAGTATGGAGAAAATCTGCGACCTGTTGCATATCCTCTCCAGTGATAATTATTGCACAAGGGAGGTAGTTTTGCACATCCCGCCACTTGATTTTGTGTGTAGGACACCATGTTCAAAAAATGTGACAGACTGAAGGGTACACTGTACCGCTTGAATGAGTAACCGCCTTGTATGCTAGTCAGTGAAATGTGAGCTATGCTGTGCATCTAACAAGGAAAGCGCTCTGGGCATGCCAAGCGCACCTTTGACTTTATCTGGTAAACATAAGAACTGCAGAGCTTGGACCAGACTTAGCTTCAAGAGATCCTGAATGAGCGGCACCATCACCGAATCCCCACCAAAATGCTACGGTCAGGCAATGCCCTCACGATGATGAAGACACTTTCAACTTGTAGTGCAAGTCCTGCAGTGCACCCGCGGGAAACACTGGCAACACTGGCAACACCGGTAGGTGTTACTTTATTTCTGAGAAAGGTCTCACTTTCCCGCTTTCGCGCCGAAATGAAGTGGACCCTGAAGTGCCGAGGGCACCGAGCGGAGACTGTAACAACTGGTTCGGAGACGATTTCTTGCATCGATAGGCCCGACGCACGCACTCGACCTGCCCTGGTGGCGATACTGTACCAAAAGTTGCTGGTCCAGTTTCAAAACAGGGGCTGGTGTCGCTGATTATCGGCTCGGCTCTCGTCGTGATCGTGGCGCTTCAGTGACAAGCGATTGAAGCGTGATTAAGGGGGCTGACAGCAGGCACTACAGCAGAGCTGCCAGGTGGGTGTCCCAGCCAGCGGGGCCACCTTTCAGCCCGAGGATCGATGACTGCCGTGCCAGTCATGGATCTTGGTCGTTGCGTTGAGAAGAAGGATGATGTGACAGCCTCGTCTTTCACTTGCTCGATTTACATCTGCGAGTTTCTTCAGCTGCCAGTGGTGGAGCGTCCAGGGCTCACCAGCCGCGCCGACCAGAAGGCGCGGATACATGATGTATCCGACAGCGCTTCTTGTTGTGTACGTACATGTCAGTAAGGGCGGAAGATCAGATCGGCGCGTGCATGGCAAAGTGTCGCGGTTCCGAGCTTCGTGCGCTCCGAATCGAGCTCAACCTCCGATCGATCGTCCAGTACGTACGTCACGGATCTGATGTTCTAAGATAGGAGTTCTCACTTTGGCAGCAGCAACATCGGTGAGGCTGATCTACGAAGCCCCTCGAGCTGTACTTGGTGAAAATTGTGTCGATCATCTTGCTGCCGACCCCTCTATCCTGCCATGAAATTGAAGCAGTTTGCGACCCTCTGACAGCAAGTTAGACTCCCAGCGAGAATAGCAGATCAGGCACACACAAGAAGAGGGACCAGCGCGAGCTAGAATGCGGGCTGTGATGACAAGCAGTGGTAAGCAATGGCAAGCAATGGATATCAGTTGAGTATTGAACTACCATCGAGCCCGTTACATGATGTGTGTCAAACATCGCAGGCGTCAAGCGTGACTACCTTTACACCTAATTTGTTAGTCAGCGCTAAAGAGGAAGAAAACACAACTCCTCGTTGTACCATCACAGCCAGAAATATCCGCACTCCGATGAGCAAACAGAGCAAAACTAAGCGGACGCGGCGTACGATGTTGCATAACGATGGACCAGACGACTCGGTCAGCTCGCTAACACTCTATTGGACTGGCTTACTACGGTGTGGCGATGAATAGCGTGTCGTGATTAGCTGAAAGAATTGTGATAGGATGCCACAGTCGATATCGTCCTTGTCACAGTCGTGTAGGTCGAAAAGGAGGCGGGTATAGTGCAAAGAGAGGCGTCGATGAAGCAAGGAACTGTAACGAGCTATAAGTTTTGCTCGCCGTGATTGCCGTGGCATGGTGCTATCTGCTTGGTAGCGTTATCTTGATTTTGTCTGGTGATCTTGCTGCTACCAAAGTTCGATGGGTTTCTCAATTCTGAATCAATTTGCTTGACTAAACTCTTGGCACTTCTGGTCTTCTTGCTGCCAAAAGTGAGAACCCCTGATGCTCCGAGTCTCACTCGCGCCATCTGCACAAGTCAACGATCTTTCACCTTTCATGTGTAATGTAGCGAACGCGAGAGCCAAACTTTCGCGCCAACCACTCGTTATGCTGTGGAACACCTTAGTATGGACGTGCTGCTTGTGGTTTCCACCAGTTGGCGGGTGTTACCTTTCAGTTAACGTTCGTATAAGCTCAGTCGCGTCGTCCGCTCGATCCTTGCTATCAAGCTGCTGACAGCGACCAAGAAGATTCTCTGAATGGACAAACGCTGGAAAGCATCCGATGCCTTCCAAAAGCATCAACTGCAAGGCCGCGAGCAGCAAATCGCACTCGCAGCGACAAGTCGCAGAGAGAACGAGAGAGAGAGAGAGAGAGAGAGAGAGAACAATCTCGAGCTTTGCTGTGCTGTAATGCCCGCTATCCGATGCGGAAGGGCTTCAACACTCACGTAACATTTCCATCGCTTTGATAGTCGGCAACGACGATCGCACGACCGCGATCTTGATCTTTGGAGGTCAAAGAAAGCAAATTTATGCTAGGCAGATTGCGGCGATGCAAGTCTACATGCGCTCATGATGATGTACCTAAGTGTCGGCATCACCACTCGCTTGAGCATGACGCCTGTGACCGCGAAAAATAAAGACACGAAGCGATTTGGTGGATAAGCCGCGGTCGCCAGCTCCACGTTGCCTGTGTGCATGTCTAAGTCGCCAACGGCCAGCGGCCAGCGTGGCCGTCCGGAAAACTATCCGTTTGGCTGCAACACAGCCACTTTTGCCGGTGCATGCAACTCGCTGCGTCCTCATCAAAGTTTGCGCTACAACACACTTGTTATTTGTATCACTGGGCCAAAATTGTTCTTATAATATGTTCGAAAACCACTGAACGATGGCGTGGTGGTGTGCATCTCAACTGCAATTGGAAAAGCCTCCTCAGACAAGGCATGAGACCTCTGGGTGGTCTCCATGATGTTGCCTTACAAAATTGCTTGTTATATTTGTGCCAAGCTCGGCGAGGGTGGGAGAGTGGGCGGACCTTGTCCGTTTGCATGGGTGAAATACGCCCAGCTGGTCGGTAGCGCTTCCAGCAGCTGGCCGTTAGGCCTTCCCGACCAGCCCATCTGGTGAAAGGATTCCCCGACGACGGCGTACCATCATATAATCCACGTACCCCTTGTCAAAATATCTTGATCTTTGTATTTAACTGACTAGTTGGCGGTAGTCAGTTCGGGTTAGAGGAAGTCGGACCACCCCCATCCTCCATCGAAAACGTAACCTTCCGGTCACGACTTGGCAACGGACGTGATACTGTACCAGGTGGACGTACGCCATTGCAGATACTGCTCTAGTGTTGTTGTTGTATTGGCATCACCTCAAGCTCCATCAACGATTAGGAACTCGACCTTCTCACTCTTCATTTTGCGTCGGAAACACTCGAACTCATCAAGTTCGTATCCGAGTTTTTTCGCGTGTTATCAGCCAATCGTCCCAATCTCGACGAGAAGCTCCGTCGCCTATCCGTTCGCGTGTCCGGTCTGTTCTCAAAACGCTTTCGAGTCTCGTTACGACAACCTTCCGTTGCTTCGAAATCGAAGGCGAGAATCTCGCGCATCCGTTTCACATCCCGAGGAGCGACGGCCCATCCGAGTTCGCGATCTCCTGATCCTAGGCCACGATACTCCCTTCAAGCGGTGCAGCAGCAGGGACCCTTCAACGCGTTGCATACGAGGTGAAGCCAGCTTGGTCTTTTTTCTCAGCCACGCGCCCAGAACGACAATCGCCACCCCGAGACGAAGCCACTCAACCGATCGTCGTGCTCGCGTTCACTGTTAAATAGCCGCTCTCCCAGACAACACCCAACAGAGATGTCTATTGAGAGCGTCCCAGAAGCCGACGCTTGCCAGTCACGGTCAGGCAGCAACAATAAGACCATACAAAATCTCCAGCCGCCAGTTCAGATGACGCAACAGACCCAGTTCTCCGACATGTTGCTCGGTGACATGGGAATGATGGGGTGTGACGTTGACGCTTGGACAGCCGTGTCCCGGGCGCAGTACGCGCCTCAGGCTCAGCCGCAGCAATACTCGTCCTTCACCTGTCCTCCCGCCGTGCTTACCCGTCATGTATCCATGCCTGTGGCTCGCCAGGCCCCGCAATGTCAGCAGGTTCAGAGTTCTCAGTTCCAGCAGCACCAGCACCAGCAGCACCAGACGTCCTTTGCTATGGGAATGCCACCAACACTGTCGCGACACCACAGCCACGGATACGTCAATGTCATGCAGCAACAACAGCAGGGCTACCAAGCAACTATGAACGTGCCAATGCCTCCTCGTCAAGTTCACGTGAACGAGATGCAACACCTGCTGGAGATCAGCATGGGACAGCAGCAGCCGCTTCACTATTCAGTCCCGACACAATCACGCACGATCAAGCACGAACCGGCAATGAATGTCGAGCCCATCGCCTTCACAACTGGCGACAACAACAACAAGATGGCTGTGGATGATCTCAACCCTCTCGCGTACGCTGTCTTCGGTTCAGCACAGCAGAAGCCTGCTCTCCCGAGTATGCCTCAGGACATTCAGCAGATCGAATCTGCCTTCGACTCGCTGGACCGCCTTTTCCCGGAGATCGAACAGGAGATGCTTTTCCGTTCACCGGAACTGGACCAGTTCGCGACGATGGTCGCCAACCCCAAGGCACATGCCAAATCCCCTAAGAGCATGGCCACCTGCAAAGTTGGTGGCTGTGAACGTCGCGTACGATCCAAGGGCTTCTGCAAGACCCACGGAGGTGGTCGCAAGTGCAGCATTGAAGGCTGCAAGAAGTCGAGCCAGAACGGCGACTTTTGCATTGGCCACGGTGGTGGCAAGAAGTGCAAGGAAGAGGGATGTGCCAAGGCTGCACAGTCGCACGGCCTATGCAAGGCTCACGGTGGCGGTGCTCGTTGCAAATTCCCCAACTGCAATAAAAGCTCTCAGGGTGGCGGTTTGTGCCGCGCTCACGGCGGTGGCAAGCGTTGCCAAGCTGCTGGATGCCCCAAGGGCGCCCAACGCGGCAACTTCTGCGCCACGCACGGAGGATTCCGCAACTGTAAGATCGAGGGCTGTGTACGCACGGACCGTGGTGGAGGTTTCTGCGAGGTGCACCGTCGTGGTCGTCTATGTAAGGTGGAAGGGTGCAAGAAGCTGTCTCGCAACCAAGGCATGTGCACGATGCACATCCGCGAGGACAAGCAGGAAGCTGGTGTTATCCAGACGGATGTGAAGCCAGAGGCTGCCCTGACTGTCTGAGGTCTTTGAGATGTTCACCGCCTCCAAATTCCAGTTCCGTTTTCGGGATTCCATCCTCTCTCTCTATCAACTGTCCAAGCAATCAACGTCATCCCTCATCCGAAAGGAAGATGAGGAGGGAAGGACAAGGAGCCGAACCGAAACTGGACTACTTGAGCTGTCTGTCGTTCGTGTGTATGTATGTCTTATGAGTCCTAAGCTATGTTTTCATCTGTGTCGTGAGTGTAAGTGTCCTAGTGTAGTATTTAAAATGTAACCGGATGAATAGCAATGAGCAATGAATTTCAATGTAATCGCGTCTTGTTGCCTAGGAGTGCTGCATTATTGCAAACTTACTACAGTAGCTTGGTCTTATGATCGACGTCCGTACCATGACACTGGATTTACTAGCAATGCATGAGGACGACTGCATCAAGTTCAAGATGGACATGCGAATTAATTGAAGAAAACCAATCCGATTGATCGCTCCTGTGGAATTAACAACAAGACACTCGGCTCTATAAGGATAGAGGTTGTCCTACCCTTTTTACCGCATGTTTGTCAGTCATGAATCACTTGCTTTGCCAGCATTGCTAGCATTGCGCAGCAGGTTGCCAGCACTGCCAACGATGTGCACTGCTGTCCCAGCAGTCTACGTCGTTGGAATAGAGCAAGGGATCGATATTCACTTGACTTGATTGCACAACCGTGTTAGATAATTACGCTACCTACATGCTCGTAAACGAGCGGCGCTAACTTATGGCGTGCCGGACAGAGCGGCGCTGGTCTTAGGCGACATGGAGGCGGTAGATGATACATCGTCCATGTCGTCGTCTTGAGGAATCTCAAATGAAGTACCCGCGCATGGTGCATCTGACGAAGCGGCTGCGGGTGGTCGATCTGAGGAGGTAAGGCCGTCCGGTGTGGGTGTGAGGTATTTTTACCATGACCATGACGGCCGTGGTGTTCCTGCGGGTACTTGGCACTGTGGTGCATCTTTCCGTTGGGTGTCTTTGGATCCTGCTTAGGTTCAGCGACATTCACGGGGTTCTTCGCCGGCGAGAACTTCGAGTACAGCCCCATCATATCCTTCTTCATCTTGGCTAGGTACTTGCTGTGCTCGCGGCGGTACTCCACTGTGAAGTTAGCAATGTGTGAAAGCAGCACGTCCAGCCCCTCTTCAGTGTCCTCTTCTTCGAAGTAATCGAGGAAGTGCTCCTTGGCCCCATTCAGGTCGTCCAACAGTTCTTGGAGAGCTGACAGCTCCTTCTCCGCCTCCTTGCAAAACTTGTTCAGAGCGCTCGTGTATGCCATGATCACCGCCTCCTCAGCGTCACTAGCAGCTGGCGTCTCCATTGTGGCATCAGCCTCTCGCAAAAGCTTCTGCCAACCAGCTTCCAGAGCGTTCTTTTCCGATGCAAGCGAGTTAAATGACACCTTGCTACACTTGGAAATGAGGTCGATGCCATTGTAAAAGTGCGCGAGGTGAGGTACATCCCGTTCGATGGACTGCACTACATACTGCAAAAATGTGATTCCACCTACAAAAGCCTTGGTCTGCGAGAATTTCACAAGGGAACCCAGCGAAAAGGTCTCGACGCCGTGGTCACCACTGTCGGCGTCGCCACCGAAGTTGAGCAGATTGCCAATCTGCAAAATATAAATAAATAATTGACGTAGTTCTGCGCTTGAGCACACTTGGTGCACGCCGCGAATCACGAGGCTCAGCGACTTACGCAGCTCCTGCGCGCGGGACGGGAACTCTTGTTTGAAAACTAGACACCCCAACTTCTCGCGGAAGCGAGGCACACTGCTCACCTCCACAAGAAACTTTTCAGCAGCACCTATTGTAGCCATGTCGCCCTTGAAAGCTTTAATGGCCCCTTCCTCCGTTCGGTCGGGCCACATGTCCATGAGGGACCGCACTTGCGAAGTAGAGAGGACTGTCGGGTTCATCGCCAGAATCTCACGCTTCAGCTCTGGGTAGCTCAGCTTCACACGCGCCAATGTGATGGCAATGTTCTGCGACTTCTTCATATCGATGAGCTGGACCATAGCCTTCTTCTTCTTAGCAGCAGCGCCATCCGACTTTGCAGTCGAGTTGCGCTTCTTGCTATCGGTAAGAGACTTCACAAACAACTTTTCCAGCATAGCGCGGCTCTCATCAGATACCTGCTCTTTTGCCTCGTCAAAAGATGAAGCACCACAAGCTGTCGCGACGAGCGCGAGCACCGTGTTTCTTCCTCCCAGTGCAACTTTTTGCGAATTGAGTCTTTGCGCTTCAAAGTTTTTGGCTTCGGTTCCTCGACAAGAATCGCAGTCGAGAAAGGCCCGTTCAGTTCCTTTGGGTCAACACCAGCCATCCTCATCTTATGCTCCACTGCACCACGCGGCAAACCCATTCGAAGCATATTGAAGTACTTGTGGTATTTTTTGCGGTGGGCAGCTCTCTCCTCCTCTGTAGGCCCTCCTGAAGCTGCTGGCTTCGGCTCCGGTCTCTTTGGCGGTCCATTCAGCCAAGCTGGGTCTACACCATCCATGCGCATTTTGTGCTCCACAACTGCAGGGGTAAACCAACCTTCACCATTTGTGTGTACTTGCCGTGTTTCTCCTCATACTCCTTCAATTGTGCTTGATACGCCGCTTCGGCTTCTGCATTGAGACCGGGCGCTGACTGGGACACCTCCGGCAACGGTTTGTTTGGGTCCATATCCAGAATGGACGGGTCCACACCCTCGCTCTGCATCTTGTGCTTCACGACAGGAAGTGGAAGGCCCACCTTCAACATTTTGAAATATTTCTCATACTTCGGGTGATCCTTCAAAGGCGTCTGGTCCTTCCCACGACTATTGCTACCAGCTACCGCCGCTAGTGATGGTGAAGACGTCTCTGTTGCTGGTACCGGAGCTTGCACTGTCTGTCGCTGTTTCAGCATCGCCGCCAGCGGGTGCGCAGCACCGCTAGCTTCCTCCTCTGCTTCCACAGGTGTCGATGCCACAGACGGCGGTGCCGCCCGCTTTGCTAACATGGCTTCCAACGGGTTAACCTTTTTGGTTTGCTCTCAGATGACGTGGCAGCACGCTTTGAAAGCATGGCCTCCAATGAATTGGGTTTCGCATTCTGATTAGACGTTTGTTCTGGACTGCCACTGCTTGTTGATGGAGCAGTTCGCTTTGCTAACATCTCTGCCAGCATGTTACTCCGTCCAGTCTCCTCAACAGGGTTATCTGGGGCGGCCATCTCTGTGTTGTCAGACTCTCGACTTCTTCGATGACTTCGCTGTGTTGATTCCCACTCCATTGAATCATTGTCCTCCAAAGCACGTGGGAGTGGTCGTGTGGCGAGCATATCGGCCAAACTTGCGTGGTGCTCCACACCCGCAGGCATATGCCGCTGTGAGAGCATCTCCAGTAGTCCAGGACCCCCGAAAAAGTCCTCACTGTTATTTCTTGACCGTGCAGGGGTCGAGTACGGCGAGTCATCCATTTGGTTATCGTAATCGTCGTCCGAAATGAGTCCGTCCATCATGCTGTCGAATGAGTCAAAGTGCGGTCGTCGCTTTGGTGGGGTCCGTTCCACCGGTTCATCGTCCGGCTGTTCGTCCTCGTTCTGTTGTCTTGCTAGCATTTCCTCCAGAGCACTCTGCAGTCTCCCTCTCCCCACTCCTTCCTGTTGATTATCCTCCGAGCTTGTGGACGATGTAGTGGACGACCCCCGACTGGAGGACGCTGCAGCTCTCCGTGCCACTAAGTCCCGTACATCAATCGCTTTGTCGTCGTCCTGCGCCGCCTTCTCGGCAGCGTCACTATCGCTATTAACACAGTCCTCCCCATCCGGTGTCGACGTCGTATGACGGAAGAAATCCTGCACCTTTTGTCGGTCGCTCCAACTGCTATTTGCGTTCCCTGTTGTTCCTGAATTCGTATTCTGTGTCTGTCCGAATGGCGGACGTTGGAAATTCCCCATAGTGGGGAGTCCGAATTGCAGACCCTCGGGCGCCCTGAGCGCCCCACGAGTTGGGGCAGCGCTGTCGATTCCAAGCCATCCCCTGGTGTAGAACTGGACACGGAGCTGAGTGAGGGAAACCATTATTGCCCCTCCCCCCGCCCCCGCGCTTGTCCGAGCTGTGCGCCATGAGCATCGAGATGAAGGACGGCGCCATGGTCGAAAATCCGAGATAAATACCGCGAAGAAGCTGAGAACGGAACGGTCACACGGGCCACCAACGAGCCAGCCAGAGACACTTACTGTGGCAGACGGACAAGCAATGACAGACAAGCCTTCCTTCTCCCTCGACCGCGTTTTTGTATGAGTGGCAACGGCGTTTTGGATTGTGCAGCGCAATTTGTGGCGCCGCGATTCTCGGCGGGCGCAAGCGTTTCTATCTGTATGCAGGTGTGTGCTACACTTCCAAGCAGCTGGGCGGTGATGAGGCGCTGCAGCTACGCAAAGAGTACGCCAGAAACTGCGAAGTCTGAAGTATGGAATTTAAAAGGGAAATTATTTTTAAAAACAATTAAAATAGATGAAACTGTTTAAATTCTTATTCTTGAGATCGTGTTTTGAAGGAAATGTAAGTTTAGCAGACTGCGCACTTCTGGAAGTACAACTGCGATTAGCTCAAGACTAAGGTATTTGCAGCATACTGAATCCAAGTCATTCTTCAACACACATAAAGGGTCTCGTTTCTCAAAAAAGAGTTGGAAGAGTCCGGCCGAAACTAGAGTTTTGCACTGCGCTTACTTGCTGCAGTCCAGTTAAGCAGGCTGCTAGTCAAACTTATCTCAGCATTGCGGGCATTAAAGAGGCCGCTGCTAAAGCCAAGCCAAACCTTCGTGTTTATTGGACAGGATGGCCTCAATTGTTTGTGCGGGTTTTATGCATTGGAAGGTACAAGGGTAAAGGGTGGAAATTCCACTGTGGAACAGCCAGAGGTGAACGAGCTTCGAGGCACCAAAGCGATCTTGGCTCGATCTCTGCCTTTGCCGGTGGACATTCCTTCAAGCGTGCCACAGGACCGGGTTCGGCCAAGCCGCGAAGACAAAATTGATATTTTGGACGATATTTTTGAAGGCGAAAACCGCCAAAAAACAATAGAGCGCGTTTTTGTGTAGCGCCCGTCTGACATGTAAGTATTCAGCTCATCGACCTATCAAACAACATAGTGACAAGAATGGTCAATACAGTGTCAAGCCTTGGATGTCACCAGGTCCAAGACTGCAAAACTGCTTCAGGTGTCCGAGGATGAAGATGACATGGAGACCTCGATGCTGAGCATTGGTGGCACGTGCGAGCACAACAAGACGGAATGCGAGCACGACCGGATTGAGACTGTCTCCTGGAATGGAGCGAGAAAGATCTGCGGTGTCCGTCGACACTTCGTACAGTACGATCCTGAAGCCACCTCAAGTGGGCCACTTGACTTGACTTGGCGCCGGTGCTCAGTTCAACCAACTTCAACCAAAGGACAAGATGCTTGGGCATCATCATGGACGTCGGTGTGTAATCGTCCATACAAAACTCGCAGGTTTATTCATGGCAGGTGCAGATAGGATTCCGTCCACAATATGGTAAGGAAACCATTTATACATGTTCGTCATTTACACACCAGCAACCGCGCCAGTGTATGGGGTAAGTTGCCACTGGTGCATCGTGTCATATCGTGACGAACACCACGTGTTTAGCACTTCAACTTGTCCACCTGCCACTCGGAACCCAGACAGTGCTTAGCAGCCGCGAGTGAATGGCTTTCGAAATCCATTTCGAAGGGCAACGAAGATGTGGGAGAGCCAACATCAGCACCGGTAAAGTTTCATTGATAGCTACTAAACTTACGAGTGCATGTATGCTGCAATCTACATAACGACGATCAACTTGATATGTGACACCGGTGCCGGTGATCGCCAACTCGAGCTCCCAGAGTTGGACACACCGTGCAATATAACTGCGTAGAAACCGTTAAATATCGTGCTTCACTGCTAGGATCGAGCATCCCGTGTCTATTAGAGTCAGCACAGTGCAGTACATGCAATTGAAATGGGCAAAGCTCAGTAGAAGAGTTAGACACAGCATGTCAAATAATATATATGCGTCTGGACACAAGTTCACTTGGCACCACCAACGCTAGTCCGCTATTAACGCGTATTCGTGGTAAAAGGATCCAGTTCAAGCTGCGTGGCTGGAACGAGGTGGTCTCGTGCGCCCTCGCGTGACGCACCGGTCCTGTTCAGGCGAAGTGAATAAAGTAATGTGTTACATGACAACCAAATGCAGATCATCTAAAAACACAGCAAACAAACCATTCGTCATGCAACCCGTCGCTGTTTACCGTCGGGAGCACCTTCAGAGGCCGATGGATTCCGTAGCAGTACGAGCGATGGCTGCCACAACAAAACCCGACAAATACCCACAGGTTAACGCATCTCGCGTATGCTCAATAGGCCAGTTAGCCCAGGACGTCACAACGATCCATACCTCCTGTACGAATTCTGATGTTGTACGCTTGATGACGCAGTTCGACAACGGTACTGGCAATACTGAAACACCGTGATGTCGGCTGGGTTGCTATAGACCGGGTGATTGAGGTCTGCATGAGTCAAGAAGTCTCGTCGAATACCCGTCTAGTGGCAACAACCAAAACCATTAGCATAAAGTGCTCCCCTTCAATCCTGACGCATAATCGAGGGTATTGTCAAAACATACGTTGAGAGGGTGCATGCAGCAGGACACACAGTGTTCATACACGTCACAACAGTGTGGTGGGTTGGTATCACACCGATCACACGTGAACTGCTTGATGCGCGGAAGACTGGCGTCGGATTCGTTACAACAGCCTGGCTTCACCTTATCTAGTTGCCCTCGAGTGCACACATGCCCTACGGTAATAGCAACAACAGCAAAGCAATCACCTTATAAGTGTGTCAATCCAGCAACCGAAATGCCATTCAGATGACTCACCCATCGAGTCCGTGAGAGTTCTCACTCCTTGAACAGTATTGGCACAGCTCAACTTGGTATCATCCACTTTCAAACCATCTCCTCCTTCACGTAAAAACATTTGCCGTCGTCCAGGCATCAATGTGTCATCTCGGTCCACAATAATCTGAGATCGAATCTTTTCTTCATCCAGGTCATCGGCACTACATAGTGTAAAAAGCTCTTATCAACACAATTTTTACTACTAACCCCCACAAAACCCCACCATTCATACCCTTTAGCCCCTCGTCCTGCTGGGAACCTCATTTTCTGGATAGTAAACACAATGTACGGCAGGGAGAACGCCACTCCGAGTGCCAACAGCAGCCTCAGTGTGCTCATCTTCTTCCGGGGATACACTGACACTCGAATGGACTGCACCAACCAGCGATCTACGAATGCCACGTAGCGAGGCACACTGCGCTGTAAGCACTGCAGTCCACGCCGTCCGAGCTCCACGAACACTTGGCTCAAGAACATGACGGCGACCACGAACTGACGCCAACGGAGTTCCGATCACGACGACCTTGGCGTGCACGCTGTTCAGAGGCCAATCGGAGCTCTCCCTCGCGCATTAAAGTCGATAGAACCTCGTCGTCTTCCTCGTCGCTCGCTCGGTTCACGCCGCGCAGCATACCAGAACTGGTCAACATCACTGTCTACAGCATATGCACAGCATATGTCACTATTGTGATTCACTTGAGTGACTGCTTTGATTACAGGACCCTGTACATGTTGCTTTGCTTGTCAACCACAGTGTGTCTTGGGAAGCGACGGTAGCAGCGATAGCAAAGAAAAAAGAATCCCAATCAGAGGCCAGTACGGCAGCTTCCAGGGTACATGTGATTGGGACGAAGCGTTGTCCTCTTGACCAGCTCACTTGAGGCATTTTTGCTTTTGCATTCCAGCAGGACAGCGACACCAGCACAATGTTTGATCTCTTCACTGAGCTACTGCTGCCCTTGTTGCTCCAAAATTCTGCAAAGTCAATGGGACCGACCGCCTCGCCGCTAGCTGCTTATACGCCAAAGAACTGGACGCATGAGCTGACGGTGGCTGAAGGAGTCGTGCTTGTGGCGTTGCCAATGGTCTCACTTGTTTTGACTTACGTGTTGCTGCGCATTGTCTGGAACGTGTCAGAACCTCTGCAACTACCACAACATATGACACCCTCATACGGCACCGTTTCCAATGACGAGTTCGTCGCTTACAGCTAGGCCTCATAAGACGTCTCTCGTGGAGGAAGGCGAGGTCGCTGGTGACTATGAGGAGCACTGGTATGGAACCTTCGACTTTGTGTTCCTCGTGGGCATGGTCGTGTACGCGGCTGTAATGTTCGTGCTCACGTACATCTACGAGCCGCAGTGGCTGGGCGAGACTCACTTCTGGCTCATGCAGCTGCCGAAGCTTGTGGTGATGATGGTGGTGTCGCTCGCCGGCGGCATCGTCTGCCGCTGCTTCTGCGATGTGGATGAGAAGGGCTACATCATGACCAACAAGTCGTCCAAGTTCAAAGTCAACTACACGCGGAAGCTCCAGCACTTTGCTGCTTACATGGTGCCGCTGGTGATTAAGGCGGACTACCCTGGTCCTATCGCTCTCGCCTGGGGAGACTTCTTCACCATGTTAGGCTTCCTCGTGCTCATCAAGCCTATCCGTGAGCACTCCAAGTTCTTCATGCTGCAGTTCAACTCGCTGGACCGTCCCGAGGACCGTCCCAACACGCTCAAGTGGATCATCGTGGGCAACATTGCTCCGGGCATGTTCATCCTCATGTTCTTCAAGTGGCTGTTCGCTGCGCAGGGCGCTCTGGTGTTCATCCTCGTGTTCATCACGGGCATTGGCGATGGACTGGCGGAGCCTGTGGGCATCACGTGGGGAAAGCACAAGTACAAGACACACAGCTGCTTCTCGAAGAACAAGTACACGCGCAGTTGGGAGGGCAGTGCGTGCGTGTTCCTGTCGGGTCTGGTGTTCCCTGCTCTGCAGTACGCGGCGTTCGACAACTTCACGCAGGTGTTGCTGTCGATGCTGATCCTGGCACCTACGATGGCGTACGCGGAGGCCACGGCCCCACACGATGGATACACCCGTGCTGATGATTGGTTGCGGTCTCATTCTCTATGCAATTGTCAAGTTTGTCTAGGTGATTGAAGTTGCTGTGGATCGTGCTTTTGATTGGTTCAATGAAATTTACACGAATCAAATACATTTTTAATTGAAACATTTTGATTGGTTGAAAAAGAATCGTGATTCAGATTTCCTCGTATTCCCGGATGTTCCTGCGCGACAACGAGCTGACCCGTGGGGGTGGCGGTGGCCGTCGGGACGACCGCGCCCGCGTGTTGCAGCTAGCAAGGGAGCAGCGAGAAGCCCGTGGACGTCGTAAGGAAGAAAATGTAGCGGCCAAGCAGCTCCAAGCGTTTGCACGCGGTCGTTTAAGTGCGCGACGCTTGCAGACTCAGAACAGAGCCGAATTCGACCAGAAGCTGGGGGACATTTCCAAGCTCAAGGCGATTCTGCAGCTTCCCACAATGCCTCTACCTTACGAAACATTATTTGAGGTGAATTTTGAGGGGCCTTTGAGCCTTATACGAGGCGTAGAACCTATCTAACTAGTGTATTCTTTCTACTGTGTAGTTGCTCCGCTTGCTGTTGTCCTTCTATACTGGAGACGCAGCAGATAGTGAGCGTCTATCGCAGTTAAGTGCGTTACTTGTGGACTCACTGAAGGCTAATCCTGATGGGATTAAGGAAGAGACAGCACAGAGAAGCTGGCAGCTCCGACGGCTCGTGGACTTGTGTCTTCAAAATCGGGTGGCGTCTCCTTTAGCGGCGGATGTGGATGCACCTGTGGGGTTCACTGTTGTGAAACTCTTGATGGAGATACTGCCATATTTAAAGCAGTATTTGTTCTCGGGGCACTTGATTTTGTACCATCCACCGCAACAAATCGCAAAGATGTTGTATGCTGAAATGCCGAGAGCATCGGTGACTCAGATTGCAAGACAAGGATTGGTATCGGCAAGAGGACAATTACCAATTGCATCGCATGCAACAGAGTCGCCGTTTTGTAATGCACTGATGGACTTTATGGTGCATCTCCTCAAGACAACGCATGAGATTCTTGAAGCGTTTGTCATGGAGGTGAGTGGGTATAGTGTTTGGTTTTACTTCTTTATTTTCTTCAATTTCTGCATGCACATTTCTTTTGACTGGTGGTAACTGACGTCATGACGGTGCATTGGCCAGGTCTTTTCGGTGCCACTTTTGAATCAAGTGGTTGCAGCGGATAACCTGCTGCAGTTCACGGATCTGTGTCTATGGGATAGACTTCTAAGTGCTGGTCTGCGATTGTCCGTATTCGACCTACCTGCTTCTCCTGTCAATGGTATCGCGTCTGAAGCTTGGTTTCTTGGGAACATTCTGTGGATTTCTGAGCGGTGAGATTTACAACGAGCTCCACGTTATCTGCATAGAAAATGATTATCTGACGAATTGTTCATGCGTGGACATAGTGTGGAGGGTAAGTCGGACAATATCGTGCTGAGCGAGGTTCATCTGATCACGAAATTGCTGCAAGCCGTGCCACCCACAACATATGCTGCCTCCGGAGTAGCAGTGACGTGGACGAAAGTATCCGGCTCACATTCCATGCCTGTGGTTTTTCCTGAAGCGTTGAATCAGCAATTGCAAATTTTGATTAAGGATCACTACCTGCGCTCGATATGTAACCACCTCCTCTCATTCTCTCCGACTGCTCTTCAGCGTCCGTTTTCGACTGAACGACCGGTACCAATGTACCCAGATGCACCAACAATCGCGGTAAGTACGTATAGTAGCGTACAATTGCGTTCAAAGCTAACAAAAAGTGTCTTTGTTTATAGGAACAATTTGGATTTGGTGACATCGCATCGGCTTCTTCATTGTCAACATCGCTGGCAATAACGTGGCAGAAGATGAAATCGATTGGAAAGGCAACCTGGGCAAAAAAATTGTTCGAGAAGACAGGAATACGACGTCGGAGAGAAAGTAGTGAGGGGACTACGGTAGTGGAGGCAATTCTCAGCTGCAAAACACTTCAAAGGACGCTCGACATGTTGCTGCCAAGGGAGTGGGAGGCCTCAGGAAATCATCATCTGCAACACAGAATATGGCAGTCCTGAAGTTGTCCAAGAGCACCGAGCCTTTCATTCTCGAGAACATTAAGGCGTTAGCGTGTCTGTGTGGAACATTCCTCTTTCGATGGGGAAACGATGGCGGGATGCGCCAAACCCATGCGATGCGTCTGCTCAACACGATAGCATTTTACCATGTCGACATTGTCGAGAGTTCCAGCTCTGGGGGTGATACAACACAGAGCGTATCTCTGGTTTACATGCTCTGGTGCGTGCTGCAGGAAACCAGAGATTTTGAAGACTTCATTAAGGTATGCTCCTCTTGAGTTGGATGAAGATCTGGAACTATGAAACTAAAAATCTTGTCGATCTGTAGAACGTGGATTTGATTCATGCACGGAGCTCGGATCCGTACATGTGTATGCTGGCGCTGTTCTGCATGGCATACAACCATCTTTTGGTTGTGATGGACGATGAAGAGGTAAGGATATTATCATTGAGCTGGTTACCCTGCTGTGTGCTGCAGACGCATTAACATCCCCGTGTTGTTCTTGATAGATGTATGAGCTCGAATACCCGCTCCCTCTCCGCCAAATTGAGCGGATTGTGCTGGCTCTTAAGCGTGCACTCCATGACGCGTATTGGACGCATGCCAATCTAGCACCATCTACCGACTCGGTAGCGTTTGGTGTGTTCGTGGTTGACATGGCGACTCGTCTGATGAGGTTGCTGTATAACCGATGCTCTCGACAACCGTTTACAAACGTCACAAGCTGGTACGTTCGTTGGCCTGCACTACAAATGCAACCCCCGCTGTAAATATCCTAACGCGTATGCATGTGTGTGTGTGTTCAGGATTTCTGCTGAGCTTGACAGTAATCAGTTGATCGAAGAAGTTTTGCAGGGCACGCCGCGAGCCAACAAGTTGATTCAGTCGATGCCATACTTAGTACCATTCCCCGACCGTGTTAAGTTATTCCAGCGGCTTGTCAAAGCGGACAAAGAAATCCATCAGAGCGAGAACTGTTCGGTGTACCGCATCCGCATTAATCGTGGAGCCATTTTGGAAGACGGCCTCAGAAAGCTCAACACAATCCGGACAAATTTGAAGAAGCGCATCAACGTGGTGTTTGTGAATTCCGCTGGCCGTGAGGAAGTCGGCATTGACGCTGGAGGGCTTTTCAAGGAATTCTGGTTGGACTTGTCTACCCTTGCATTTGATTTGCAATACGGGCTCTTCCTTACAACCCATGACCAATTGTTGTACCCGAATCCCAACTCCGCTTCCGGTCATTTTTCTCGCGAGAGCGATCACCTGACACTGTTCCAGTTTGTCGGTCGAATTTTGGGGAAGGCGCTGTACGAAGGGATTGTCGTGCAGCCTAAATTCGCCCATTTTTTCTCTCTAAACTCCTGCACTCGTTCAACCAGCTCAACGAATTGCCATCACTGGATCCAGAGATATACAAGGTGAGTCCAAGTAACTTGAGGAGGCTTTCGGACAAATGATGTGCTAACACGACAGGGGTGTATCTGCTCTTGTGCAGAATCTGATGTTTCTCAAGTCTTACGACGGTGATGTGGAGGACCTTGGACTGACCCACACTGTTGTTAAGGAAGTATTCGGCGAGCAGAAAGAAATTGAGATTATCCCGGGTGGAGGTGATGTGCCAGTGACAAACCGAAACAAAACGCGCTACATTCACTTAGTCGGGAACTACTACCTCAACACACAGATTCGCGAGCAGTGTTCAGCCTTTCGCATGGGGTTGTCAGATCTCATTGACCCGCGCTGGCTTCAAATGTTCAACGAGCCCGAGTTGCAAGTGCTGATCTCAGGCAAGAGTGGCAAGATCGACGTTGATGACCTCAAGGCCAATGTACGCTACACAGGAGGTTACTACGCACTGGACAAACGCGTCGCATGGCTGTGGCAGGCCCTGGTAAGCTACACACCATCAGAGCAAGCTTCATTCTTGCGATTCACCACAAGCTGCCAGCGTGCTCCATCGCTAGGCTTCTCGTCGCTCACGCCCCAGTTTTGCGTGCAAAAGATCCCAATCCGGAGCGATGACGAGCTGCTGCCCAGCTCCTCCACGTGCTTCAACACACTCAAGCTCCCTACCTACTCATCTTACAAAGTACTTCGTGCGAAGCTACTTACCTCGATCTCGTCTGGCGCCGGCTTCGAAATGACATAGCAGGTTGCCAATCACTTCAACATGTGCCATTTTTATGGTACATTCCCCCACATTGATGTGTGCTACACAAAACTTATCAAATCGCCAGAGCAAAAAACGACGATCATGGCAGGGCAGGATGAGATCCGGCGGTTGATGAAGGAGGCCAAGCAGAAGTCCATCGGTGGCCCAAATTCCACCTCTTCATCCCGTACAAAGGCGTTATCTGTCCAGCCAAAAGCCGCATCAAAAGTCACCGCCAATCAGCCCCAGAAGTCTGCGATTCCCGCCGATTTTTTCGATGATTCAGTGGCGGATGCTAAAGCTCGTAAAGTGGACGTGAAGGAGCTGGCGGAGAAGCAGCTAGATGCCGATTGGGCAGCTTTCCAGGACTTTGCAGATGAAATCGAGCAGCAAACAGGTAAAGAGGAGGAGGAGAAGGTGGAGGAGACCAAGGAGCGTGAAGCAGTCGAGAAGCTGGAGAATATGGAGTATGTGGATCGCTATCGGTTGGCACTGGAGCGAGCAGCAACTCTACGCAACGGAAAAGACAAGAGGAAATTGCAGGAATCAACTGACAATGATGCTGAGGACATTAAAGCTGTAGTGAAGCAGTACAAGAAGCAGAAGAGACCGAAGAAGCAGGTGCAGGACTCAGATAGTGACGACGGTTTTAACCCCTGCAACTGGCGGTCTCGCGGCATCTAGACTGGCCTTCTCTACAGGTCTACATAAGCGAACGTTCAGCAACAGAAAAAATTACACAGTAGACAAAAATTGCAGCAAGAGAAGAGATGTTCATGACATGTTTATGAGAATGCTCCAGCGCTTCATCACTCTCTAAGGTAGAGTTTTGCGAGGCAGAGCTTAGACAACGTTCACAATCACGTAAAGGATGAGACCGCAACCAATCATCAGCACGGGTGTATCCATCGTGTGTGGGGCCGTGGCCTCCGCGTACGCCATCGTAGGTGCCAGGATCAGCATCGACAGCAACACCTGCGTGAAGTTGTCGAACGCCGCGTACTGCAGAGCAGGGAACACCAGACCCGACAGGAACACGCACGCACTGCCCTCCCAACTGCGCGTGTACTTGTTCTTCGAGAAGCAGCTGTGTGTCTTGTACTTGTGCTTTCCCCACGTGATGCCCACAGGCTCCGCCAGTCCATCGCCAATGCCCGTGATGAACACGAGGATGAACACCAGAGCGCCCTGCGCAGCGAACAGCCACTTGAAGAACATGAGGATGAACATGCCCGGAGCAATGTTGCCCACGATGATCCACTTGAGCGTGTTGGGACGGTCCTCGGGACGGTCCAGCGAGTTGAACTGCAGCATGAAGAACTTGGAGTGCTCACGGATAGGCTTGATGAGCACGAGGAAGCCTAACATGGTGAAGAAGTCTCCCCAGGCGAGAGCGATAGGACCAGGGTAGTCCGCCTTAATCACCAGCGGCACCATGTAAGCAGCAAAGTGCTGGAGCTTCCGCGTGTAGTTGACTTTGAACTTGGACGACTTGTTGGTCATGATGTAGCCCTTCTCATCCACATCGCAGAAGCAGCGGCAGACGATGCCGCCGGCGAGCGACACCACCATCATCACCACAAGCTTCGGCAGCTGCATGAGCCAGAAGTGAGTCTCGCCCAGCCACTGCGGCTCGTAGATGTACGTGAGCACGAACATTACAGCCGCGTACACGACCATGCCCACGAGGAACACAAAGTCGAAGGTTCCATACCAGTGCTCCTCATAGTCACCAGCGACCTCGCCTTCCTCCACGAGAGACGTCTTGATGTTGGTAATCGGCTGCAACGGTTCGCCAGTGGCTCCGTACGAGGGCACAGTCGAGCGAACAGGCAGCGGGGTGGGAACTCGCCACACAAGACGTAGTAGAACGTAGCAGAGTATCAGCGCTATTACGGGCAGCACAGCTAGGATGACACCCTCAGTGGTGGTCATCGTGTCAGGCCAGACAGCGGTGGTTTGGGTAGGGACGGGCGAAGGATCGACGTCCGCCATGTCTTTCCAGTAGGCTTGAGCTGAGATTCTGTGGACCTTGTGCGTCGAGCTGAGCAAATTCAGATGTGACGTTGAGATTCGAAGGGGTGGTGCGATAAAGATCCAAACAACTTAAATGAGAGAAGAGGGAAATTAGAAATTTATAATAAATAAAAGAATAATGGAGAATTAAATGAAACGTAGAATTAGTAGGAGGGATCTTGTAAGTCCGCCCTCTGCTGCTCGCTGCTGGTCTGTAGACCACCAGTCCATTGATTGCTCTTAGCCCCGCAAGCTGAAGGCCACAGTCTTGTGGCCAATACTATAATGTCTCCTCACACCATCGAGATAGATGATTGCCCCGGCAATCGATAACGAGTGGACACGTACTGCTACACTACTCAGTTGGATATTTGCTGCTCAACGAGCAATGCTCATACAGACACTTGCAAAAGTAGCGCAAACATACAATTCCCTCTAGTCGCCACGCGTGTGACCATCGGCCGAGGAACACAAAGTGCCGCTTGGTCGCAGGTGCAACATCGTCTCGGGTGAATGAAGCATTCCTGCACTATCCTATTAAACACATCACGGACAAGACACCCGCCAATCGACTGCCCAAGAACGAGTACAAACCATCACAACCACCCAGTTGCGAGCGTCTCCATCAGTAGAGAACCTGCTTGAAGCGGACCACGTGCTCAGCGATGGCAAACTGATCTTGAATGGTTCAGCCAATGAGCGAGTTCCCACTTTGGTGCTGCAAACGAATCTCCAATGCACTGACGCGGCGATTTGAAGGCGCGTGTGCACCAACATTCTTCGGGATACACATCATTCTTGCTCATCAAGGGCTCTCACTTTTGGCAGCAAGAAGACCAGAAGTGCCAAGAGTTTAGCCAAGCAAATTGATTCAGAATTGAGAAACCCATCGAACTTCGGCAGCAGCAAGATCGCTACACAAAATCAAGACAACGTTGCCAAGCAGACAGTACCATGCCACGGCAATCGCGGCGAGCAGAACTTATAGCTCATTACAGTTCCTTGCTTCATCGACGCCACTCTTTGCACTATACCCGCCTCCTTTTCGATCTACACGACTGTGACGAGGACGATATCGACTGTGGCATCCTATCACAATTCTTTCAGCTAATCACGACACGCTATTCATCGCCACACCGTAGTAAGCCAGTCCAATAGAGTGTTAGCGAGCTGACCGAGTCGTCTGGTCCATCGTTATGCCACATCATACGCCGCGTCCGCTTAGTTTTGCTCTGTTTGCTCATCGGAGTGCGGATATTTCTGGCTGTGATGGTACAACGAGGAGTTGTGTTTTCTTCCTCTTTAGCGCTGACTAACAAATTAGGTGTAAAGGTAGTCACGCTTGATGCCTGTGATGCTTGACATGCATCATGTAACGGGCTCGATGGTAGTTCAATACTCGACTGAGATCTATTGCTTACCATAATTTGCCATCGCAGCCCGCATTCTTGCTCGCGCTGGTCCCTCTTCTTGTGTGTGCCTGATCTGCTATTCTCGCTGAGAGTCCAACTTGCTGCCATAGGGTCGCAAACTGCTTGGGTTTCAAGGCAGGATAGAGGGGTTGGCAGCAAGATGATCGGCACAATTTCCACGAAGTACAGCTCGAGAGGCTTCGTAGATCAGCCTCATCGATGTTGCTGCTGCCAAAAGTGAGAACCCCTATTGTTACAGCGCCATTTTAGAGAGCGAGAGCGCCTCCATTTGCAGCGGCTCTGTTATTATGGATAACATCGAAACGGTGCCAGTTGGCGTACATCAAGCGTAGTGATCTAGGAGATGGCGGTGTACCAGAGGATAGTTTAAGTCCGAGTCCAAGTGGTCTCGGGTTTTGATGTGAAGCGGGCAGCACATGGAGCATGGAGGTGATTATGCAATACTCCGATGGAAAACAGCAAGTCGGGGCATGGTTCCTTTACCTAGAAGCGATTTGACGTGCGGTACCTGCACGTGGCTACGTTGATGCAGCACTTAAGATTACTATAAGACATGGATGCGGTCCATTCTTTCTCGGCGTAATACTTGGCGCAACTCCGAACACAACCAACAAGTGAGCAGCGTGCCGGGCGTTTATGCCTTACACACAGCCTACTTGCATTGCAACAACCCAACGCCGTTCTTTCCTCGACGCGAATCAAGGTTGTAATGTAGCGCCTGAGAGAGTAGCAACATGCATTCGATCGAGAATGAACGCACCACCTGGAGTTGTATAGTGCACGACATCTAGTGTCTTGTTGACGTAGTATAATATAACTTCGGTTTTTGGCAAAGCGCGAAATAACTCGAACTCGCTCAACATGTTCAATCACCGACCAAGTGCATCAAGTGGTGGGAGGTCTCTGGAGAATGGCTCAAGCTAAGTCGAGTATCAAGACTCAACTGCAAGTCCGGAACAGACTTGGGTAAGCCGTCTGATGCCCGTAGTAAATAGCTTCGGGTTATCACGACTCTAGCGTATATGTCACGGCCTTGTTGCGCAGCCTCCTTAAGTCAAAAATCGGGTGCATCTCCGCTAAAAGCACCGGCGCCAGAGTTGAGAACGCGCCATTTTTTAAATGATGCCTTAAAGAACATCATTGACGGCATGGCCACTGCGGCCCATCTTTTGTTCTTGAATCCAATACAATACCAGTAGCCGTACAATTGGCCGATGTGCGCGAGACCTTCCTGCGTAGGTGCTTCTCGGTGAACACGGCCCTGCCCGACGTGCTGCCTCATATTCAGACTTCAACGATGGCAAAACTAATACTGTCAATGACCACATAATAACCGTGGTCATATCGTAGCGACCGTGCACGTTGCTGAGCACTATTATACAACAATGTTCGTGTGATGTCATCGCGCTTCCAAGTAATTTAGAGACGATTGGCGTGACAGCATACTGAGCTTGGAGTTAGCAGAGATACTGTTCCACATACCAAGAGCACACGGCGCGTAAACAAAATCCATATTAGTACAGGCACTGGTGGGCATGAATTTGATTCGACTTGGAGTTCTCGAGCCACAGGCGCACCACCTGGACACGCAAAGCAGACTGACATATACGCTGTTTATGAATGGTATCCATATTACATGTGACGTTAAACGCCATAAGCTTCCATGCGACATTGAACGTCAGTTAGTTTACAGATCTCGATAGTGTCGACGATTGAGACAACCACACATGTATACATACTATTGCATTTGTAGACGGGTGGTCTACTTGTGCGCTTGCTACGGCACCGCGTCCCGTACGCTTGGTCACTGTGCAGTGACTGCATATGTTGTTTTTATTGGCTTTGGCCAATCGTGGACGGGGCACGTGTCTTGCTGCTCTCAGGTTCATTCAAGTAGGCCCGGCTGCGGCCTGGTTGGGTTCTAGTCGTGGCAAAGCAAGTCACTAATTCATTTTCATTAAAAGATAAAAAAATTAAGTAGGGCAAAGCTACAGTAATTCAAGGTCTGAAGAGCGCTTTATGCAAGTTTCTTGCCACTACGACTCCATAAAGTCCAACACGGGCATGTGTAGATTGTCGCCGGCGTTGACTTGTATACAATACACGGTGTACTCGTATCAATTGCGTTGGCCGCGTCGTGCCACACACGACAATACAGTGTTTCCTGCCATTCTTCAAGTGCATAAAATGCACTGGCTCAGGCTTGTTGGGAGAATTTTATGGAGACACAGCTGTGCTACTAAAAAGATCTGCCTCACATGCTACTAATGTGATTGAGTACGTATCATACGCTGGGTGTTCCTGGAATCTCGTTTACTGCATTTGTTTGTACAAATATTTCCTTTTGAAATCATTTCATGTATTTTGAAAAGGGTTTGCCAAAGATGCCGACTCGGTGGGCCTCGCTCTGCAGGTTATGTATCATGTACAATTACAACATATTAGTGTCGTTTACGGAGGAGTTGTTTCGTTATTCTATTCGTGGTAGTCTAATGCAGTAGAAGATTTTGACCTATTTGCTGCAGCTATTCCTGCGATTATCGATGTGTGCGATGAGCACAGCCACCGCTTGCTTCCAATACATTATATGGCGTAATAGAGTCCATTCAACGAGCACGTCCACTTGCTTCTCGATCATCATACCCGGTAGTACACGTGTGCACAATGGAGAAAGTGCGGGGACCAGCACTACCCCTGCACTGCTGAAATCTTACATGTATTACATCGAAATACTAACCTACGCCACAGATATACCCCGATTCCGGACACAAATGCATGTACTACTAAAAAATTCTGCTGGTAAAGATTTTCGGTCTCACTAAGTGTAGGATCTTGCGTTTTTAGCTGTACCTCCAAGGCCAAACCGAAGTTAGACGAATTAACTTTAGCTGTAAAAGGCAACTCAAACAAGTGATTGCGACATTTGAGCTTCATCTTCGGTCAATTATCATAAAAAATACTATCCGAAATATTTTATCTGTACATCAGTAACATCAGATTTAAACTAATATTGTAGCCTGTGCTTGGGAAGGTTCTATGCATTCGACATGTGTTCGCAAAGCACTGTTCTTTGGGAAGATTTTTTCCCGTGTTCACACATGTATTCATTACAGCGGTAAGAACACATATTATAATTCGTACAGACACGATGTCTGGGACACCGCAAATCGTTCGGAAGCCGAATCGGACATTATTTATTGTGTTGTGAGTGTGTGGCCGCCATCTGACACACCGAACTAACCAGTGATTCAACACTCTTGCTTACCTCACACACTGTAACGCTTGGCAGACTGAGCAAACTTCTTCTGATTCTGTAGCCAACAACTGTAAGAACTGATAATTGTATGTTCAAATATAAGCCGAAGAAAATAAGATACCATACAGTATCCGACACCGTCACGGATGAAATCACGTTGAACATTGCTGTTTAGACTGTTACTTTTCAGGATCGATGTTGCTCCTCGATTCCAGGCTGCTTCCATTCGCATTTCCGCTCCCAAAAACCAAGCAAAAACTGCCAAGAACAGTTATTTAATGGACAAACCACTATTGTATAAAGTAGTGGGCCTTCGGACAGCGCAAATCCGAATTGGACAATACAAACATCGCCATCTGAAATTCCGAATTGATTAGCGTCGCTCTGCCAATAGTAGTCTTCATATGTCTTGCCAACATCTTTGAGATCGGAGGATTGATCGTCGGGATAGATCTGTACTGGCCATCCCGGAGCAAAATTGGTGCTGCTCAAGCAGAATTCTGTATCAGGTAGTCGCCTTGTTTACGCCAGTACATGCACGGAAACAGAACGCTGCACAGCCAAGGCCTGACATGTATTTTAAATCAAAGTAGTCTACCTGTTTAGTTATTTTTGTTCAGCACAGCATTGTTTCTGTAGAGAAAATAAGTCATACTATAGTAATTCCTTGGGAAACCCAGTTGGGATCAGCGATGGGAACTACCGCATCTTATTAGAATACAGTTGCACCATTATCGTATTAGGGTTACGGATCCTCTCGCGCCCACAGGAAAAATAGACATTTCCTAATACTGTGCATATGTAAGTTATATACTCTCATAATCCTCATAGTCCCAATAGCTACAGGGTAGAATATCATGTTAAGGATTATACGAGGTCGCCGAAGTTTTACCTCAGCGGAATTAATGCATCCGTCTTGCTATTTAGTGCCCACATTGGACATTTGTACTGAAGATCGCTGGGAAGTGCATTTCTAAAGCCCTTAAGTGCTTGTCCCGCTTGCAACAGCTACAGTATGAGGCGCTTTGAATGGAAATAGGGAAGAGTACATAATAAACATATTGTTTATGAAGTTTTCGAAGACAAACTAATATTGTCCACTAGGTTATGGTTTTTTCATGACACTGTATCTCCGCATTGCGCAACGAACCGGATAACAATCTTCAAGATCTGCGGTCTGCTTGAATGGATCAAGTGTCTTTATGTCCATGGATTCACCCTGTTCAAGGCACGGAGTTTCCCCAGCTTTCCTCAGTTTCCAATTTGCCTCTTAGCACTCAAGCAACTCCCAACCAACCAACCAACCAACCAACCAAGTATGCGTCCGTCCAGCTTTCTCCTACTGGTGCTTGCCATCATCTTCGCTTGCAGCAATGCTGTCTTGGCTGATTCCCCGCTGATGCTCGTGCTCTCAACGTTGTGAGCAACGAGCGTGGTGCAAAGCGCTCCCTGCGTACCATGAATGAGGAATCCAACGAAGTTGACAGCACCGACGAAGCTGACGGCACCGAGGAGGACAGAATCCTCTTTATGGGGCGTCTCAAGAACAAGTGGGACTTGCGCAGCATGCGGAAGGCGGCAGACAAGGACTTCAAGAAACAGGCGAAGGCGCTTGAGAAGCTGGATAAGGCGGCTAAGAAGCAACAGAAGCAAATCGATGGCATGATTAAGCGTGGTTACAGGCCTGAGAAGATTGCGGCCAAGTTGGGGCTCAACAAGCTGGCCGATCCCGCGACGAGCAATGCTTGGCCGTTCTACCAGGCGTTCCTTAAGAGTTATACAGACGCCAAGGCGTTGAGGAAGGTGGCGACGAACACAGAGTAGATGCCTTCTACATTTTAGTAGCGATAGTAACCGCTGCTCTAGCATTGAATTCGTTCACTCCAATAATGCTTTTCATGTTTGTTCGTGGTTCTGGAACTTATGCAAAGGGATAATGAGCTAACGTATTCCCACACTCTTACACAGCACTACAGTAGTAAGAGTTGCAATACCTAGCAAGTACATATATCACCGTAGCCTTTTAGTAGCTCTGTCGCATCGCTGACTTGTCAAGGTGCTTCACCATTTTGGGACGGCATTCCCATTGAACAAGATGTCGACCTGTTTCGCACATGTACGTCTCGTTTTCATAGTTTCTTGCATGACGTTTTTCGTGCCAACCACGACTCCATCGAACGCATCGAAGGAAAATCCGTAGATGCAGTATCTCACCCAGCTTTGTGGGGATCGAGCTCGCATGCTTCAATTGCTGTGATGGTCTTCCATCGCATCCCACAATACAAAACAGTATCCATCTGCCATGAGCCAGTTCATGTTAACGATAACCACACGCATCCACACAACAACGATCAATGGACACTCACACGCACACATCCGTCGCCAACGCACAAGAGATCTCCAACCTAGCATCTGACGTCGTGGTTAAACATGCAGCTACACGTTCGGCAAACACCAAGAAACAGTACGCCCCAAAGCAAGCAGAGTTCAAATAATGATGTGCAATGAAGAAACACACCGACGGTTGTTTGGTCTATGAAGGTAAACTCTTCACCATCCTGAAGATCTCAGTCATTCCACGTGGAAACAAACAAATGGGTTGAGGAGTACATAGACGGATGGAAATCAATGATTCTCAATTAACAAATCAAAGATAAGAAAAATGCCTGTCACGACGTGCATAGAAACACTAAAATAGGTTAAGAGACGGCAAGCTCAAAATTAAAATTTAGCCTAAAATTAACGTTGCACACAAATACCATTCTGCCTAGACTATTTACCTATATTAAAACAGAAGCCCAAATGTTGTGTCAAATGAGCCCAAATTAATGCCATACCTTTGAGCGGAGTTCGCTGCACAAACCCATGAGGATACGCAAAACGTCGAAGAAATCAAAGAAGCGATTCGTACACTGTCTTCTTGCTCGTCTAGTTAGCCATGTAGTTCACTGTGATTCTCACGGATAAGTTGGGCCATTTTGGTCGTTGTAAGCGCTTGGAGGGCTCGTCGCTTAAGGTGAGACGGGGATCAAATCCCGTTATTGTCAGGCTTAGATCTACATCAATTTTATCTCGCACAGGTTTGGTTGAAAACAATATCTTTCCTTTTTCCTAGGCTTGGACTGGCCAATTTATGGGTGGTCGTTAGTGTGGCCGGCCGTTGGATTCCGTAGGTCTGTGTATGACTAGCATAAATGCCTATACTAAGGCTGTCATCGACTAGTACAAACTGCAGCAGTATTTAAAGATGAACACCCATCCTCGTGGCAAAGCTTATCACGATCTGTTTGGCACGCTTAAACGGAAGGAAACCGAGCAGAAATGGCAGAACTATGTCGGTCGCGGCCTCGGGACAATTCTGAATGGCTACAATATGGAGGATATGTGCCAACATAGTGATTTTTGGCTGTCGGACAACAACGGATCTGGTCTTCATGGTCGCGCAGATTTTCATTTGGGCCACGCACTGCTTGCGAGAGGCGAGAATAGCCGTTTTATCGAGTTCCTAGGCATGCTGACACTAGAACTACCAGACGAAGGCCTGCAACTGTGCACACCTCTCGTAATTATAATGAACCGAGGGTAGATGAATCAACATAACCGCATAGAATATGGAGCTGCTCTGTGTTGCAAAAAGTAGATGATATGCCCCCTGAATGCTGTCGCCTGTTATCTGTTTTGGCCTTGACAAGTGGGTTTAGAGGCGTTCCCCGATCACACTCCCACGTGTCTTTTGAGCTGCCCTGCGGCTCAGGAACTGTGGAAAGATACATTGACCCAATGGGGTATGGCGCACACGAACAACAAATACGATGTAACCAAGGACGTGTCATCAGCAAGCAGCAATTGTCGACACAACCATGCGCATTACAGAGGGGGCTATGGACTTCCTATACGACGTCACGCAAAGATTATGGCGCTTAACAGTGACCATTATCATTCATAATATTTGGCTAAGGGAATAGCCCTCTGTCACCCCAGTACACACAGACCACCGTCAAAGGAACAATTTCGGTCTGAGCTGAGGACACAACTCCAGAATGCTTATTACCAGGTTGACGACAGGATTCCAATTACAACCACGACATATCAAGAGTATTGCGCTGCCGAAGTCGATCATAGCTAATCTATTAACATCGGAAAGTAGCTCAGATGGCGTCTCAGTCACATCATCCACAGACCTGATTGTTTTTGTTTTTTACAGGGATCAAGAGGTCAGGTAGCAGCGGTAGTATACTGCTGGAGGTGAGTCCTGAACGATTAAAGGCCGCTGTAACATGGATCAGCTGTATACCAATGGCACACAGAACTACTACAAACAATGTGGCCGAATTCGACGGACTCTACCAGCTGTTGAAGTTTGTTGCCTCCCATGGATATCATAGTCTACATATCTGGGCGATAGTCAACTAATCATCCGAACGATGGAGAATAGTTGCAAGCCACGGGCACACTGCCTGGTAAATTTGTACATCCGTTGTCGACGACTCGTCGACTTATGCCGAGTTGCCACATGGAAACATCATTATCGCATTCATAACAGCATGGCTGGTACGTTAGCAAACCTCGCCACAGACACTGGAGCCAGCGGACAGGTGCACAGACCCAACATTAGGCAGATGTCATCCCACTTTCCTGAGGTGCGACAGCACATCCGAAACGATGTAGTGAAGTGGTAAGCAAGGGGATAGACATCTCCGAGGAGAATTTACCCTTGGCAGGTAAGACAAATGAGAAGCAGTCGGTTCTTCAAACTTTCCAGTCACTTCGTGCCTAGAATACCAGTGTGAGTTTTTGGACGGGTTGGAGTGATGCCCTACCGGTTGAGCGGCTCGGGCAGCGCTTAGTTCTTTGCGGGGTGATGGTTTCTCTTCGGACAAGGAGGAAGGCTGTGAAATCTCATTCTACGGCGCTGCCATGTCTAAGACTTCGCTGCGTGCCATGACTACGGTATAGTCCAGGAGGATAATTCCGAAGCAAGGCGAGGCCAAGGAACGGGGTGAGCTCCTACTCTTTACTCTAATCAAGTGAAGGCGTCCGCGGGACTCCATTTGATTTGCCGCTGGTATTTCGACTTTAACAGGGTGAAATTTTGGATGGAAGCGTTCACTGAATCCTACTGTTTCCTTCTGTGAACCATGGCGCAAGCACCTCACTGAAAGTTTCTTGGGATCTACAGGATGGGTACATTGGATTACGGGTCCTCTGTGTCTGCATCATATTTAGGACTGCATCATATCTAGGATTATCCGTTCTGTATCTACAGCAGTCTGCTGCGTCTGCATCATCAAAAAGTGCTGAATTAGGAGCTCCAGGGATCAATTTGTTTCGTATGATTCTGTCCATGAGTCCACCCCGGTCCTCTGGACGATGTCCTGCTCAGTTCTCAATTTGAGTCTTAGCACTCAAACAAACCGCGAGTTAACACCACAACTAACCAACAAACAAGCTAATCACCCACCAATGCGTCCGTACAGATTTCTACTGCTGGTACTTGCCATCATCTTCACTTGCAGCAATACTGTCTTAGCCTACCCCACCGCTGAGTCTCGTGCGCTCAATACTGCAGATGATGGACGCGACGGTAAGTGTTCCCTGTGTTCGACCAATACGGGAATAGAGGAATATGATGACGACGAGACGGTCTGGGAGGCCTCAAGCTTAAGTGGGATTTGCGCAGTATGATGAAGTCGGCTGAAAAGGAAATCGCTAAAAAGACGAAGGCAGATAAGAGGCAAGCAGCTCAAATCGAGAGGATGATCAAGAGCGGGTTCGATGAGCAGCACGCTGCGGCGAGGTTGGGGCTTTCGAAGTTGGACCGCAACGAGCTGTTGGCGCACAAAATTACCTGTTCTTCGAGGCATTTGTTGCACGATACAGTAGAAACTAGCGGACATGGCGAGGGGTACAATATAGATGCCTTCTATTGACTATCACTACGTTGAGTTGTATCATGTGTTTGTTCGTGATCAATCAAATTTGTGAAGAGGGTTAGTCTCAAAACCCTTTTTCCAAAGCTTATACTTCGGCCTCCCTTACTGAATGAAATACTAACTAGTACATCCTCACTGATGGTCTCAGAGCAACAGCACTTGTGTGATGCATGCTGGCACATCACTTGGCGGAGCACATACTGTAGTACACATGTTACTGCCCTTCGGCTTCAATAGGACACTCCTGGCCGCTTTGGCATTCGATACGGCTACACTGACTATCCTTCCCCTTCCACAACTTTCAGATCCACGAATAAACACGTAAACACGTTGTAGAAGCGCAGACAAACTTGTCATTGGAACTAACAAGTTCAGTGCTTTGGCTAGTGGTTACTCTCACTCACAAAACGTACGAGGCATCTATTCTGTGACTCTCGCCATCTTTCTCAGCTCTTTGAGTTGATCGTGACGGGCAATAAACTTTGTGTAGAACCCATAGTTCTTGTCCTTCGTGACGTCGTCCAACTTCGTGAACCCCAACTTGGTCGCAAGCCTCTCAAGGGTATATCCTCTGGTAACCAGGTTTTCGATCCTCTTCACTTCCTTCTGCATCGCCTTCTCCTGCATCTTGATGTCCTTCACCGCCGACTTCCGCATGCTGCGCAAATCCCACTTGGTCTTGAGACCCCCAGACCGAGGAATCTCCTCCTCGTCATTTTCATCATCATCGTCTCCTTCGTGGTACGCAGGGGACGCTTGCCGTCGCGCCCGGTGTTCGCAACATTAAGTACGCGAGCTTCAGCGGGATAGCTAGCCAAGACAGAGTTGCTGTAAGCGAAGATGATGGCAAAAACAGCAGTAGAAGGCTGTACGGACGCATGGTTGGTTGGAAGCAACTTGAGTACTAAGAAACAAGTTGAGAACTGAGCAGACCGGACTCCACGCCAAGCGTAATGGGATACTACATGTACATTGTACTACAGACTGTAGTACGCATTCATGGGCATGGATATATATAGAGAACGTTGATTCGTTCAAGATCTGGGAGATTGCGATTGCAGTGATACAGTGCGCGCCAGTGAAACGTGAAAATGGCAAGTCGGACCCACATTTGAGTCAATATTAAGTTTTTGAAAGCACAAAAGCCTCGTTTTAAAGCCACATGCAAGACCTCTCAAATAAAACGCATTTTGGTGCTGTGGTCAGGGAAAGCCAGAATGGGTACAATTTTGCAGTTATTGACGGTTGAAATATCAGTCGGTCAGATTCGTATTAAAAGCACTAATGCACCCCAGAGCGGTTGTTAATACGAAATATATCTTCCACAACACTCGGTTATTTGCTGATAGCGACTTTGCATCGAATTCACGAGCGACTCGAGGTAAGTAGCCGGCACGGCGCCCCAAACTCTCTGCACGGCATCTTTGAGCTCCTTGACCGAGTAGTACTGACGCCCACCGCCGTATACTTGATATATCATCCATCCCCAGAGGTTCTCGATAGGGTTTAAGTCTGGAGACTTCGCCGGCCACTTCATGACGGTGATGTTGTTGTCCGAAAGCCAGTCCTTTGTCGCTCGTGAGGTGTGCGCGGGGGCGTTGTCGTGTTGAAATATTTGGCTTTCAGGGTCGAAAGATGGTTGCAAATACTCTTGGAGTGTTGCGATGTATTCGACAGAGTTGACGGAGCAGTCAAAGAACTTGAGACGCGTCTTTTGGGTCCCTGAAAACCCGCCCCAGACCATCACGCTGCCACCGTCAGAGTGGCGGCGCACACAACAGGATCAGGACACCGCGTGTCGATCCAGCGGCGCTGCAGACCATCAGGACCATCCAAGTTCCATTTCTTCTCGCCTTAGAGCACCGCGGCCCATTCAGCGTTCGTCTTGCCCTCGTGGTCATCACCCCATTTCTTGCGCGCCATCTGGTGGCGAGGCAATAGCTCAGGTCCCGCCCTGGCCTTCTTGAACTTCAGCCACGGCACGTCGTGGCATAGGCGCTGCACAGTCTGAACGCTGATATTCATATTTAACGAATGCTTGACACTTTTTGCGCTCAACCCTGACTCAGACATCGCCCGAATGATCGAACGCTTATCACGCTCACTCACTTTCTTGGTCTTTCCGCGCCGCGACGCTTCGACGGTGTGTCCCGCATCTTGATCACCTTATGACACCCCGATAGAGCGATAGGTGGCCACCGAGATGACTGAGAGCTTCAAACCAGCATCATGAAGGATGAGAATGGACTTGCGTTTGTCTGGTATCAGCTCCGTCGCTCCCATTGCGTTTCTGATCGTATAAATCGTTGAGTAGGAGAACAAACCGTGGTAACCATAAAAAGCCGATTCGCAGTGTCTAAAACAGCTGTTCAAATGCGTGGCTCAAATATTCCCAACAGCCATTTAAATTTTAGTATATTACGGATACCAGCTACATCAAAATTTGAACTGTAACTGCGTCAAAAAAGCGTTTTATTTGCTGAAAACGGTTTTATTTGAGACCTTGTATGTGGCTTTAAAACGAGGCTTTTGTGCTTTCAAAAACCTAATATTGACTCAAATGTGGGTCCGACTTGCCATTTTCACGTTTCATTGGCGCGCACTGTACATGTCGAAGTTTACAACTATAGTACAGATAATGCTCTTGATAGCAATAATTTATAATTGTAACCATGACTGTTTCTGTTTGGAATAAGATCGGCAACTCAACATCTCTCGACTTGCCTACAGCAGAAAAACCAGGCGAGGAGTCCTCTTCACTGTATACACCCGTATCGCTACCACTATGAGATTCGATACGTACACGCAATTTCGATGTGTACATAGTATAATACCGAGTCTATGTGGTACGATGAGAATATACTGAGAGGTGTTATCAATACCTCCGCAACGTAATCTGCATGGCAGCGTGGGTGCCGATCCAAAAAAATGTGTGAGAGCCTGTGCTTGCCTCACCCGTCCATGGTTGTTTCGTACGAAAGATACCTGTGATTTTCTGGCAGGGCAGGGCTTTGGACAGCACCACTAATATACATAGTTTTCGCCGGATCTACCCTGAAGAGCAAGCTTTCTGGTCTTAAGAAGAGAGCCAGTGTTGTAGTCCACAATCTGAAGCTTAGTATTAAGTCCGTGCATTTATGAACCTACCATAAGAATAATGAGAGGAAAATATTCGTCGACCGTACTGTAACCACGCTGATATCAGTGACCAGGTTGTTGCCGCGCCTGAGAGGAAACGCTCAGTGTTGCAGACCACATAGTTAACAACTTTATCTCTAGCAAGTTGTCATGCAACGTGACGGCGCCACAAAGTGGGCAGCAATCGGGTCCTCCTTGAAAGCCTCCAGGTGCGTCACAATGACTGCTGGAACAGACAAAACATGTTGAAAAATCCTTCCTGGCCTACACTGGGAAGGTGAAATAGGGCGCAACAGTTGCACGCTTCAAATGGATTGGAACTCATCGGCCAGTGCCGTGGTGGCCACTGCGTCGTCCTTTTCGGTGTGGAAGTCCTTCCGAATACTGTTCGCTCTCCAGGCTGGAGAGTCTCCAACAGTCCCAGCTTAACGATCAGCCCCAACAAACATGATCCAGGGTATGAAACCTTGGTATTCGACGTGATGTTCACAAACTTGCGAGCGAATGTCTGCGATTGCCAGCGAATACTATATGCACCAAAAGCGTTGACATCAGTGACACGAATCTCTGCAAAACAATTTGGACACCTCAATGATAGTATTATGACCCAAGATTGTGCCTCGTCCACATGAAACGTTTACGGTACCAGTACATGATCTAGAGCAAATGCAGATAAACGTTTCATACAGTAATGTGGAGGGAGCAAAACTACGTGTACGAAGAATTTTCCCTCGTGATGTTCTTGTAGGACACCTAGCTACGGTACTGGGTCCGTAGCCGAGATGGAGCGCAGATTGATGCCACCCACCTGAATCCACCGCCAGCGAGTGGCGATAGGTATACCACAATACCGACTCTCTTCTTCAGATCAGAAAGTATCGCTGCAATCGTAATCTTCCAGATCTGCAATCTGCTTGAATGAATCAAGTTTCTCTGTCTGTTTGTACACCAGATAAGCTTACGATCAAGCTGGGTCTCACGAAGTTGGACGAAATCACAAAGAGCAAGAAGTACCCGTTCTTCGCGGCGTTTGTTGTGTATTACGATGAGCTCAAAGGTCTGAGAAGGGAGGCACGGGCTACGGAATAGATGCCTCCTATGTTTTGCTAGAGACGGTAACCAATGATCATAACACTGAACATCATGAATTGATCGTAGCCGTATAAAGTACAAAAGTTCCTCGGTTGATATCGTCATTGCTACTGTAAAGTCCAAGTTCTCTCATTGGTACTCATTGAACAACATTTATATCGTGGCTCCCCAGATCACGGGTGAGCCCTTAGAGCTGATCTTTTGAGCACTTGATGTAACTTACTTTTTACCTCGGTAATCTGTCGTAGTAAAAATTACGTTCATTATTATATACACATGAGATGTCTGGTTGACCAGCGAACCATCAGTGGTGTGACTGAGGTTGCTCATATAGCGATGGTTTCGAACGCGCCAACCGAAGTTAACAAGATCAAAAACCCGCTGCAGCAAAGAGATGTAGCACGCGTCGTAGCTATTCGTGGACGTCATGTTCTACATCACGCGTTTATTTGAAGCGCTGCAAGGGTAGCCCTATCATGCCTGGGTTCGTTGACCCTACAAGTATCTTGTAGGAAGATATCATGCGTTATCACTCTTGTGTAGCCATCTCGTTGATACGCGAAACCGTCGAATATGTGGACCACATTGCTCTGTAGCGTCCACACGTCACTTCCATCACTTGACATCAATAATGCTTTTAGTGGGTCGTACCTTACTCGCTAACACCCGCGGACTACTTGGTCGCACGTTTGCAAGTACTACATCAAGTACGGGGTTCTCATACCCTGGAGCACGCTCGTTAGAACAGATCGTTAAGCTTGAACTGCTGAAGAATGAACAGGCACCTCAGATTCGCAGTATCTGGGAGGACTTCCACGCCGACAAGGATGACGCAGTGGCCACCACACTGCCAGCCGACGAGTTCCAGTCTATTGTGAAACGCGCAACTGCCGCGCCCTACTTCATCTTCCCAGTGTACCGCCAGGAAGGATTTTTCAACATGCTGTGTCAGTTCCAGCAGTCGTGTTTCTTGGTGACGTACTTGGAGGCTTTCAAGGAGGACCCAAGTGCTGCTCCCCTGTGTCGCTGTCACGTTGTATGACAATTTGCTGGAGAAGAAGGAGCTCGCACTTGTCCGTGCTGATGTCATCAACATGTTAGACAAGAAGGAGTCGCAGCTACTGCTGCAGCAACTGCTGATCAGCTACCAAAACGACAAGCTCTATGACCACGTGAACAAGTTCAACAACCAGCCAGAACAGTTCGACTTTGAGGCCTATCGACTACTTCTCAAGAACGTCACTGCATCGGAGACGGAGGCTTAAGACTCTTTTGCAGAACTGTAGCAAGGTGCCAGTTTGTCAAACAAATGTATCGTCTTTAAAAACCTTATCATCTCTCCATACACCTCCAGTTCAATCCCACGTCAATCGGTTGCTGGCATATAGCACAAACTCTCGATTGCTTACACTCTTACTGGGTCGTCTTTGCCTCCTTCCTCTTGGCGTGTTCTGCCTGGAAGAGGACAAGGGCCTGTTGCGTCGTCGCTTCAGCCTCGAGTCCTAGAGCCTGGTATTCCGGAGCATGTGCCTGTGCAAAGCCCTGCAGGGAACCCAAGAAGAACTCCACCTCGTCCACCTCATCCAGCAGACTCACGTAGTCCTCATCTCCGTCGTCGTCGTAGCCGAACTGACCCTCAGCCTCCTCGCGCAGCTGGCGCAGGATGGCGTAGTACTGGTCATCCACGACGTCCTCAGCGTCCTCGTTGGAGGCGTAGCCACCGTTCTCTAGGAGCTCCTCCAGTTGCTCTCCCTCGTCGCTTTCCTCAGCACCTTCCTCACCACCATCCAGGATACCCGGCTGCGGGTTCTGAATGGACTCAGCAAGCACCTTCATGGCGGCCTGAATGAGCTGCTTGATATGCGGGCGCAGCGCTGTCGGGATCTTGTCGGCGGGGGCACGCAGAATGGACATCGCACCAAGCACAAAAGCTTGCGGTCCAAGTAGTTGTCATATCGGGACAAGTCGCTCAACCAGATCTTCAGCACACCGTCGGCAGCGCCGAGCGAGTTCAGAGCGTCCAGAGTGAGCGCAGGGTTGTAGTGCAGCAGACTGCCGAAGACACCCAGAAGACTGCGGGCGGTCGAGTCCACAAGCGGCTCAGCAAGCTTCGTGCACACCATCAGAGTAATGGGAGGAATGCACTCATCAACCTTACCGAATAGGTTGTGCAGCAGCGAGTAGAGCAGACGGCAGGCAGCGCACAGGTCGATCTCCTGCACGTTCTTGCTCTCGAACACCGTCTTAGCCATGTTGAACACGAGTTCCAGGTAACGCACACTGACACCAGTGGAAGGGTCCGTGGCTGCACCAGAGAGGAAACCCTCGATGTCGCGGCCGACATAATTATCGATGACCGGCACGAAGTTCGTGAGGTAGTCCGAAGCCCAGTCGTTGAAGCTCGCGAAGATAAGCGGGAACAGCGCCCATAGATCTGGTGCGACCTTGTGGCTATAGAACGCCAAAGAGCCCAGAATGTCAATGCCGCTCTCCATGTACTCGACATAGTCGAAGTCCGTCAGGATCTTGTGAATAACCGGCGCAAGCGTCGGCACAAGAAGCGGGTACAACTCCGGGTGGTTGTGAATGCTCATGAGAATAGTGTTGATGGCGTCAAGGCACGACACAGCAGCGAGCGACGCATCTTCATCCTCATCGGCAACAGACGTGAACTGACCGAAGAACTCAACGAACTTGGCCACCAGCTGCAACGAGAATGGGCCGATCTCCGACGAGAATCGGTCAATGATGTGCTCGAGCGCCACAACAACTTCATCGTTACCGATCTCATCCATAAGGCTGAAGAATTGCTCCAAAATCTGAGGCAGACGCGGGCGCAGAACTTCCACTACTGTGTCCGAGTGCGGGTACATGACCACAAACCGAATCGTCTTCGCGGCCTCAATGCGCACGGGCAACTCCGGGTCGAACATAGCGTCCAGCATGCCGGTCACGATGTTCACAAGCGTCTGCTCATCCTTGAATTGGATGCCTTCAATATACTTGCGCGAGAAGATCTTGCACGCGCGGAGACGAAGGAATCCGTGCGGGTTCTTGAACTCGGGCAGAATGTGCGTAATAATCATAGATTCCACCTGATCCTTGTGCGCCTTGGACTTCGTCAGCACACCGTCCAGAGAGAACAGGGCGTGCAGGGCAGCGTCCTTCTGAATGTAGTCCTTCTTGTCATCGGCAGCAGCGAGGTAAGTGCTGAGGATGTTGTTGTAGAAGGCTAGCACGTTCGGCAGGCAGTCCTTACCACGCTTAGTGCACAGGTCAGCAAGCAGGTTTGCGGCCGCGTAAACCGGGTCCAGGAAGTCCTCGAACACATCGTTCGTCTTGCGCACAAACTCATGTGGGTCCTCAGCCCACAGCTGCAGGTCCTTCGGGGTCAGGCACAGCACCGGGTGGATGACTTCGAACAGCAGGAATCCCAAGTGCGGTTTGATCAGCTTGTACGTTACAGCTGAGTCCACGGCTTCCTGCAAGAACACAAGAGACAGCTGCACCACACGGTCGGTACAGAAGCGACCGTTCTTGCGCAGAGAGAGTGTCTCCAGAATGCAAGGTAACAGCTCCGGCGCAATCTGGTTGCGGAAAACAGTGCTCATCTGCAGGTACTCGTCTTCAGCCTTCTTGGGGTTGCCGTAACGCGTGTAGAAGCGGCAGAGGATCTGCAGTGCCCACTTTTGAGCTTCCACCACGGCCAGTTGCCGCGCTCCTCCTCGTCCGTAGGTTGACCAGCGGGTTCACCACCTTCGCTGGCCTCAGGCAGCGGCTTGGCAATCACCATGCGGAAAATATTCATCCAAGCAGCCACTTGCTCTGTCTGTGCAATGTGTGGCGGCAGGTTTGTCTTGACGCACGACCAGTACGTCTTGAGTATCAAGTGCATCATCTTGGCAGCCTCCAGCGAGTTGTTGGTCTGCATCTGCACCATCATGTTTTGTAGCATGGGGAACACCACCTCCACTAGCTTGTACAACGGCTCCAGACGATCCTCGGCGCGGTACTCGAAGTTTTTGACCACACGACGCAACGCCAGCAGTGCATTGATGATACGGTTGGCATCGCCGCTCTGCACGTTCTTACAGATTTCCTCAATGAGGTTCGGCCATGAGTCTGGGAAGTCGAAGCGCGCAATGTATGCGACGGTCTCAGCAAGCAGCGAGCGGATGCTCGAGTCCTCCGAGACGAGCAGCGCTTCTAAACCGTTTTGACGGCCTAGAGCCTTGTCTTCGGGGCTGATAATCTGCACCCACTGGCCATCCGGACCGTCAGTGCCTTCCCAGTATTTTTGCACCAGGTTCTTAAGGGAAACGGCAGCAGCCTGACGGATTTCACGCGTCACAGAGGCCTCAACTGTGATCTGGATCAGCAGCTGCACGGAGCCAGGCACGTTGTGCAGACCAGCCACGGCTTCCTCGGCAGCCTTACGGGCCGCTTCGTCATTGCTGAAGGTGTGCAGCAGGATGTTGTGCAGGCTGGCCACGTCCATCGTTGCAGCGCCTCAGGGCTTCTCTTTGGGGGTCTGGTTTAAGTGACGAGGAGCTCTGTTTGGATGGCTGCATCGGCATCGATTCAGGATTAGGGGATAGAGAACTATAATATCACATATAAGGGTTCTATAAGTGATTTGCTGAAAAGATTATTAACGAATAAATGCAGTGGAAAAGATTAGGTTAGGGGTGAGAAAAACTATTGAGAGGAATATTTAACCGAGAAAGACATCATGATTGACTGGCGGAGAATTCGCGAGGCGTGGATTGGCCAGAGATTGGGGCGAAAAGGCGCAAGCCAATTCTTAAACCGGTTTTTTACCGGTAGAGGATGCTGATAATATCCCTGTCAAAACCGATAACCTTGCCCATTTAGTTTTTTAAATACCGGTAAATCCTCAGTATGGCTACACTTTCGATGGATACAGTCCAGCCATAGCTTGTCATTCATTAGTTAACAACAAGCTGCAAGGCCAGCAATAACACCACCCAGTCATGACAAACGATGGCAACCAATATCGGAAGGCCAGGCGAATCGAATCTCGATTAGTAAATATAAGATCATGCCTGCGGCATCTAAACTAAACCTTATCACCAAAAAGGGGATATGCAAAGCTAACCAGCGAAAGGGAGACGAGTTGTCGACGCGCACGGCGTTTCAAACTCGTCAACGACTGCAGCGCAGCGCTTAGTCCACCTCTTCCATCGTGCTCTCCTCCTCGTCCTCACCCTCAAGCGGGGAAGGTCCTCCATCGACTCGTCGACAACATCATCATCGTCGTCAATGCTCAGACCAAGCTTGATAAGGCGGTGGATGCGGTTGGCGTCGTGGGCTCGTCCAGGCTGAAGCCCGACGTCAGCAGCGATGTGTCGTACAGCAGCCAGATCAGGTCCTTCACCGTCTTGTCGCTCTTGTCGGCCTTCTCGCGCAGCGACTTGATGATCGGGTGCAGAGGGTTGATCTCCATCGTCTTCTTGGACGACATGTAGGCCGACGTGCTGCTGTCACGCAGAGCCTGCGCCTTCATGATGCGCTCCATGTTGGCCGACCAGCCGTACTCGCCCGTCACCAACACACACGGCGACTCCACAATACGGTTCGAGATCTGGACCTTCTCGACCTTGTCGTCAAGGACCTCCTTCATCAGCTTGCACAGGCCCTCGGTGGCGGCCTTGGCCTCCTCGAACGACTTCTTCTCGTCCTCGGTCTCCTCCATGGCCAGACCCTCCTTGGTGGCGCAGATTAGCTTCTTGCCCTCGTAGTCCTTCAGCTGCTGCACGGCGTACTCGTCAATGGCCTCAACCATGAACAGAACCTCATAGCCCTTCTTCTTAAGCTTCTCAATGAACGGGGAGTTCTCCACCGACTTCTTGCTCTCGCCCGTCACGTAGTAAATGCCCGGCTGGCTCTCCGGCATGCGCGAGATGTAGTCGTCCAGCGACGTCACCTCCTCGCCCGACTTGGTTGAGTGGTAACGCAGCAGCTTGGCGATCTTGGTGCGGTTGGTCGAGTCCTCGTGGATGCCCAGCTTCAGGTTCTTGCTGAACGACTCGTAGAACTTGTTGTACTTCTCCGCGTCCTCGGCGAGCTCGGCGAACATCTCCAGGCACTTCTTCACCAGGTTCTTCTTGATCACACGCAGGATCTTGTTCTGCTGCAGAGTCTCACGCGAGATGTTCAACGGCAGGTCCTCCGAGTCGACAACACCCTTGACGAACGACAGGTACTCAGGCATGAGATCCTCGCAGTTGTCCATGATGAACACGCGACGCACATACAGCTTAATGTTGTTGATTTTCTTCTTGGCGCCGCCCTCGAACATATCGAACGGGGCACGCTTGGGCGTGAACAGACACGCCTTGAACTCCAGCTGGCCCTCCACCGAGAAGTGCTTAACGCCGGCGTGCTCCTCCCAGTCGTTGGTCAACGACTTGTAGAACGACGCGTACTCCTCGTGGGTCACGTCCTCAGGCTTGCGCATCCAAATAGGTTTCTGGCTGTTCAAGTGGTCCCACTCGTGGGTCACCTCCTTGATCTTCTTGGTCTTCTTCTTCTTCTCGCCTTCCTCCTCTTCGACTTCCTCCACCTTAGGCTTGTCGTCTTCCTCCTCCTCCTTGTCTTCCTCCTCCTCTTCATCATCCGTCACTTCCTTCTCCTCCGTCTTCTCCACGTAGAGCTTGATGGGGAAGCCAATGAACTCAGAGTGCTTCTTCACCAGGTCTTTCAGCTTGCGCTCCTCCAGGTACTCCAGCATGTCCTCCTTGAGTTTCATCACAATGCGCGTACCACGCAGGATGGGCTCCGACGTGTCGGGCGTGACCGTGAACGAGCCTCCAGCAGCGGACTCCCACACGTACTGCTCATCGTCGTTGTGCTTCGAGTGGACCACCACCTTGTCCGCAACCAGGTAGGCAGAGTAGAAACCCACACCGAACTGACCAATCATACTGATGTCAGCGCCGGCAGCCAGAGCCTCCATGAAGGCCTTGGTGCCCGACTTGGCGATCGTTCCTAGGTTGTTAATGAGGTCCGCCTTCGTCATACCAATACCAGAGTCCTGGATGGTCAGCGTGCCGTTGGCCTTGTCCGGGATCACCTTGATCTCCAGGTTCTTGTCCGTGTCCAGCACGCTGGCGTCCGTCAGCGACGAGTAGCGGATCTTGTCCAGAGCATCCGAGGCGTTCGAGATAATTTCACGCAGGAAAATATCCTTGTTCGAGTAGAACGTGTTAATGATCAGACTCAGCAGCTGGTTAATGTCGGCCGAGAAGGCAAACGTTTCGGCTTCAGCACTCATGATTCTTCTGTGTGTGTTTTCGAGGGTTTCCTTAGGCTTGACTGGATTCCGACAGGGAAAATTGAAGAGTGAGCACGAGTTTGTATGGGGCGGAATTCGTGGCGTATGAGCTGCGATCTTTGACCTTTTGAGCCAATCGTTGACCTAGAAGTTTCCACCGACTGAGAGGAGGGGCGATGTAGAGAGATCAAGTACAGATACAACAGTAAAATGATAGGATAAGGGTAGGTCAAAACTCCCGCCATCGAAGCTTCTAGATTGTGACGGGACAGGACTGCCGCGGGCAAAGAGAAGCACTTGAAAAGGATATGAAATAATGAAGTTCTGATTTGTATTGAAATGACTTTCATAGAAGGGAAGATGGATATTAAATATTGAAAGAAGACAACATGGGTACGTGGCGCTTTTGCAAGCGGATTGAAACGGTTCATGGCGTCTCGAACATTCGCCGACTGGCACTGCATCTGATGGGGCTGGACGTGCTGGACGTGCCGCGCATTGTGTACATGGCAAAGGACACTCGGTAGGCCTACAACGGGCAAGCATTGTATTCGGACAGCTTTGGTGCGAGCAATAAGCTGCCTGTTGGGACAGCTTGTTTCGGACTGTAATGCTCTGCCATACGGACTCTGCGCTTGACATGCATGATATGTATGTCATCCCTGTTACTCGATGCGACTACTACAGTCCCCTTGACAGTTGCTTTCAATATAACGGTATTCTAATAGAGTTTTGCGAGCTGCAGATATAGCAAGGAGGTCAAGTCCGACATCAGATCGCTCTGGATCAGTGATTTTGAAGATCCCACCATCATTGTCTGCACTCGGCGCGTCGTGCCACGCATTGTCCTGTACAGGTAAAACGAAGCTCCGATGGATGCATATAGAAGAATGAGACGACTGTCATGCAATCGGCAAGGCCCTATGCAATGTATTGCGTGGGTTCACACGTCTGCTATAGTCCTCAAAAGCTTGTTCTCGACCTCGTCAGACCATGCAACCAAGTTCGCCGGCGACAGCCCACATCGCCTTGGCCTTCCGCCTCCAGCTCTTCGCACACACCATCGGCATCTTGTGTAAAGTGCTTCCAGGGCTCATAGTTCGTCGTCATCGCCTTCGGCCTCGCACAACTTGTTCATCAACTGTTGCTCATACTATTCATCACGTGCGAATTGTGCCCATGTGAGGTGACTCACCATTACTCAACTAAACGAGCGACGACCAAGTGGTAACCAAACAAACTCGAAATAACTTATCGTTGGGCCTAGAAATTCACACAAGTAACACCTCAAACTTGACAGCGCGATAGAAGCGGAAATCTTTGTGTGCTTCATTGGATGAGGCCTTTCAACTGGCCAGATTAATATAGGTGGGCGATGGTGGCTCCACTTCACTCTTCCTGTCATCTTCATCTTCATTCTGCTGTGCTTCATCGTTGTCATCGTCGCTGTCATCATCATCCTTAATACCGTTTCGCGTTTCGTCGACTGGATCTTCAACTTGAGGGCTGTTGGACGAGTTTGGTCGTCATCTTAACCGCGAAGCTACAGCCGCAGCTTTGTTAAAATTTGCACTACCTGTGCGGACCGGTGCACTCTGGGGTGCACTTGTCGGTGATGAGCGCTTCTTGCCGCTGCTGGTACGGGATTGTGCTGCCGGTTGTTCGCTATTATCATCACTTGGGGCGTTATTTACCGAAGTACTACCGTTAATGAGAGTGCGGTAGCGATCACTCGAGTCGCTATAAGGACCCCACCCAGCGCCCTCTGCTCCGCTGCGAATTCGGAAGAGGTACGTTGTGTTAGGCAACAAATCCGTGACCGTGAACTTCAACGTATCGGTGTCAATATCAGGTTTCACAGTCCGCCACATCGTGGCCAGCCGGTCCTTGACATACTGGCTCTGATACTTGGTCACACCCGTCGTTTACTAGGTCCCATGACACAATGATTGACATGCTCGAGGCAGTGAACACTTTAGGATGTGGGGCGCGGCAGGGGCACGAGACGACGATGCGGAGTTAGCGCCCTCGCTACTGCTGGAACTAGTGGTCGTGGAAACCATGGAGCTGATCGAAGCTGTGCTATTGGAATTGCCATTGTCATTCATAGGTGTTTTGATACCACGCCCACACTAAGGAACGACCGGACCATAGATTTGGCTTGTTCTTGCAGTGAAGGTCCAATTTCTTCGACGGCAGACTCTGGGAGCCGTTCGAGTACAACATCTCCATCGGGTGTTTTCAAATGCCCATACACCGACTGCATCATCATCCGCTCTCTTTGGCCATTGCGAAGCAGCATCAGCTCGCCATCACTTCCTTCATATCCTCTGCCTTGCCCAGCACTGTTGTCGTTGTGACCAAGAGCGAGGCGAACAAACACCTGGTTCGTGCCTGGACACACAAGCCACTCAGAGTACTTCATGACCACACCTCTAGCACGATATCCAACCTTGCACCGTTGAAGTCCGACCTGTGGCAGACTCGTAGTGCAAGAAGTACGCGATAGAAGAAACACCCGCGTTGCACGTACTCAGGACAGACGCCTGGAAGGAAAATGGCGGCTTTAAGGCCTTCTCGACATGCAGCCGTCGGGGTTATAATACCTGAAGTGGGTGCTGCAGTACGGTCATCCAAAGTCCTCATAGAACCGCTGGGTAGACTGTAAGATCCCCACCGCCGACCATCTTCACAACGCACGCGGAATACAAGCGACTCACCTGGGTCTAAGCCGATCATCGTGTCGTTCGTTTGGCCAGTAACTCCTGTTGTATCCATTTCTGCTGTTGTTCCTTCTTGCTTCATGGAGACCGGAATCCAAGGATTAAACTCATCCCCGACCTGTTTCGCAAACTGAAGTTGGTAGTGCGGCACCACTGAGGATACAGCAGGCAACGATAATTTGTCCCACGTAATACAAGTGGACTATCGCGTGGCACTTACCAATGTAGCTGCTAACGGTGGAATGGCAATAGCATCGTCTAGAGCATCCTTGTTTTTTTCTCATTGAGCGAGTGCGGGGTCAGGAAACACAGCATTACTGGCCGCGGCGCCTCAATTGCAAGCTCGATGACGCTGAGAAATGACACATCCTCCAAGCTCTCTCCATTGATGGCAACGAGAAGACCCCCCGTTTCAATTAACTCACTTGTGGCCGTTTGACTGTCCGGAACAACGCTGTCTACAACGGCTTGAAATTTCTTTGATGTGCGTGATTTCTGGAACATGATCCCAATGGGGCCAGGCTGCAGCTCCACTTCTTTAGTTTGGCTGCTACTCTTGTCTAGCACATCAGACTTGTATACTTCCACCCACTCTTCCTCATCAGCAGCGCGTCTCTCTTCGGCGACATCATCCTTGGCAAAAGTATCACCGGATAGGGGCTGTTGGTTGCTATTGGTTTGACTTGATGCGCTTGAAGTTGAATCCCTGGTCAGTCCGAGCTGGCGTCGTACGCTTGGGAGTGTCCTCAACGGTCGATGCAGGCGCCAGAGCGAGGGTCTTCTTGAGGGAGTGCTGTCTTCAACCATTAGCCTTAAGACCAAGGTGATATGGGCTGTCCCTGATGAATTGACCACAGTGCAAGTATAGAAATGCTTTTAAAAATTGTTTTTCACAAAACCATTTCTAAATGTGAAGATTTCGAACGAGATAGATAATTGTTTCTATAAAACTTACCGGCAACTGAATAGAAGTCTTTAAACGACTTATTTCTCTCGAGTTTTGTATCATCTGGAATCGAATTCAAATTTTTATTTTGGAAAACATTCTTTATTTTGGAAAACATTCTTTATTCTGGTAAAATTGGAACTTTTGTCGAGAAAACGAAAACAGTAGATTGGGCTAATGACAGTCGTCAAAAAGTGAAGTGGTGCGCTCTGCTTCGAGCGGATCATCCGGTCGGTCTCTGATTGAACGACAGCGTTTTTGCGGTTTGTATGGATGAATATCATCACTTATCCGACCATATTTAATGTTTGTATACCACGTCGGAGGCCAATCAAATGTTTTAATTAGTTTTGACCAATCCAAATCAACTTTCCAGTATATTTCAACCAATAGTATTATATAGGGTTAGGTGGGTCCTCTAAGCCAGCCCTTCCGACGTATCGGGTCGGAGGCACGCGTAAAATATGTGTATGCCTATTCAAATTCCAAGTGATAAACGTATCACTTGCATATTTGCAGCTTATCCGACAAAGGATGGGATTAGAAGAGCTCAAACCTGGTAACACCAGGCGAGCTAAGGCAACTGCCATCAAGGCGTTTAAGACCTTTATTAAGAATGAGGGTGTGGAGTTTGAATATGTGAAAGAATCTATTGAGCGTGATGCCACTGGGCAATGTTTTGTATCTGTATTGGACAAGTTTGGTATGCATCTTGCGTTTAACGAGGGTAAGAAGGGCAAGCCACTTGCCCGGAATACCTCCATGCAATACTACAGGCAGAGTAAGATGTGGTTGTTTGAGCTCTTCCCCACGCAACGACACATAGTCGAAGCAAAGCTGCTTAGCATGGGGAAGACACTAGAAAACTTTTGTATGAAACGGATGGAAAAGTAGTTAACAAGGCTCCACCATGTTCAAAGAGTGACTTGAAAAAATGATGTTGTATTTGTATAAAAATGCATGTACGTCGAGTGACTACCAGGACGCTGCCTTGTTGTGTCTGTTGTGGTACCTGTTCGGGCGGGCGTCAGATCTGTCGCTGGTCCGTAAAGAGAACCTCTCCATCGATGCAGCCGACGTGCTCTTCGTGCGCTTCATCCGCATGAAGACGGCCGAAGAGCAGGGGCTGTCACTGTTTCCGGACGCCGACTTCGTCACCTGCCCGCTGTATGCGATCGCGTTAGCTCTCACCACCCAACCTGCTCCATGTGTCGACCTGCTGGATAATCTCCCCGTGCTGCCGGTCCAAGCTGCCGTCACGCTGTCTCCGGCCACGCCGCTGCTGGATATCCTCGACCACTCAGTCGAGTTTGTGGCGCTTGGTGCCGCTGCTGGTGCAGAGGCTGCTGCGTGTAAGGGTGGTGACACGACACCGACGATCTACACACACGTCAACCGTATCCTTGGTCGTGTAGCTGGTCTGGCTGGTGTTCGCCGCGCTGACGTCGCACTCTTTTCGCCGTGGTGGAGCTCAGCATGTCAATGGCTTCGACGGCCTCACGCACCGCTGGATCTTCGACCGTGGTGCCTGGAACATGAGCACAACAAACAAGGGGTTCAACTACATTTTCAACACAAGTCGAGAGGATCACAAGGTCAGCAAGGCACTCAGCGGGTACGCCACGGAGGCGAAGGTGTTGCTGTCCGACATGAAGCCCTTCGACGCGCAGACGCAGGAGAAGATTACTGCCGTCCAGTGCTCCCTGTTCATGACATGCTACAAGCTAGAACACTCCAAGTTCAATATCAGTCAGCGCGTCATAGATGTCCTCACTGCTTACCTCATCCTCCACTACCCGCTGATGAAGAAGCTCCAAGCTGATGGTCCAGCAGTGAAGCGCTTGGAGTCTTGTGTCGAGCACACTGGCTCCTCGGTCGCTGACTTACTCGCGTGGTCGGCGCACCTAGCTGCTGCCACCTGTGGAAACAAAATGTCCGAGCCAAACCACACACATGCTACACCATCATGCAAGGAATCAAGCGAAGGCACCAAGATTATCGACCATCAACGAAATGTCATTGACCAGTTAATCTCGCACATCAAGCGTCAAGACGAGCGAATGGATACCCTAGAAGCAAAACTAAACGGCGATACAGCACAAAGCAAGCCGGTTAAACGTCAGTACGAGCAAGATCAAGAACAAGACAAGCCATCGAAGCGAAGAAGAACTTCTGTGACTCACCTTCACGCTACGTGGTTTGCGTGGTATGCACAGGAGCCACCCTGGCTGGCGGATGCCCCGAAACGGCAGCGGTCGAACGCCAAACAGCTCGTTGCCCTCATGAAGCTGTTCCTTGTCGATGGCTTCGAGCTCGACCCAAGCGCTGCTGACTACCGCGATCGAGTCCTTGCTCTTGGGAAGCAGGCGGAAGCGGCGGTGTTAGCCTTCCTCAAAGGCCGCGAGATCAAGTCGCGCGGCTCCACGGCCGTCCGCAAACACCTCCACGACCTGTACTTGAAGGACGCCCTCAACGACAAAATTACCCGGTACCTCCATCTGCGTCGGGCTGCTACCATTCAAGATCCAGACCGCCAAGACGCTCTCGAACCTGTAGCAACCACGTAGGCGTAAGTAGCAATGTCCTCAGGCAGAGCGGTAACAAACACAGAAGTATCAGAGGGCAAATACACAGTCAATTACATGTTTAACAAAATGCACATTCAGTTAGCCTATCATAGTCAATACAACGAGCAACAGCAACATCACAATAGCAGCAGCAGCGCCGTAGGCAGCGAGAATAGCAGTAGGTGCGGCATCAACCGCAGTAGCAGCAAGCGAGAAGCCTCCACCCCACAGCAAGTTGATGGCAACGGCTGGAGTCGAACCAGCAACCTCAGGGCAAAGCCCTGCGCTCTTCCACTGAGCTTCGTTGTCGTAGGTGGGTCGAAGAGGTGGGGCGACCGCCAGGAGCGCTGACTGCGGCTTGAGGCCAAGCGTACGGTCTGTACGGCTTGAGAGGCCGAGTTGGAGGTTTGAGCAGTAGCGTTGAAAAAATGAAGACTGAGCTCTAAGTCCCCGCTGTCGGCGACGGCTGAACCGCAGATTTCAGCTGTGTGAGGCTGGCAGCCACTAGCTAGCTGCGTATTTATCCACTTTACATGGCACGCTTCTATTGGTGGATTATCCACCAATAGGCACGTGCAACTGTGACTGGCTGTCAGCATGATCTTAATAGTGGACCCCGCCACGAAAATGCAGGGCTCATTCTTGTTTTTATCGGCTCGAGAGCACATGGCTCTCGGGCTCAAATTGCATGTTTTTCGTTTTTGCGCTTCCTCAGCCCACAGGCCGTTTCAGGCGATTTCCTTCCGCCTATAAACTAGGCTAAAACAGGCTCTCTGCTGCCCTTTCACATCATACTTGACCTCACCTAACCATTTCCCTAAACACAAGTAGTACCGTAATTGCCAGTCGAAAGTTTTTGTACGTTAGACTTTCCATGCACGATGTACCAAAGTTATGGTACCGGTCCTCTAGGTCCGAAGGTCGGATAATTTATGGTATGGATGAATATCCGCGTCTTTCCGACAGATAGAATCTTGGGATTGCTGTCCCACTAAGTAAGGTGCTATATTGACCTATCACATTGCTTCAATAGTGTATTTTAGCCAATAGTATTTATTAGGGGTAGGTTTATCGTTCCAACATCTTCCGACAAATATTTGTCGGAAGTCTTGCAAAATATGTATATCCCTTTACAAACACCAAGACAAAAACATATTTTCAGGATATTGTTGCTATTCAGACAATTAGGCACAACCTAACATAGGAGGACAGAAGTGCTGGCAGGCTACCATTCTTCAGCACTTTACGAAAAGTATAAGACATCGCAGTAGGCAACATGAGCCTCTCCGCTTTCGTGCCAGCGAATACCCAAAAGGCCCGCGTCACGGCGATTAGCGCTTTCAAGCGAATGCTAGAGGTTGAGAATGTTAGCATGGAATTAGTCCAAGCTTGCATTCTCATGGACACCTCTGGTAAACGTATGGTTGCTACGATGGATCGATTCGGCTACTATCTCGCGACTAATGAAGGTAAGAAAGGTAAGCTTGCCCGCAACACGGCGTCATCGTATTATAGAAACGTTAAGCTATGGTTGTTCGACCAGTATCCTCATCTCCGTGTGCCTACGGAGTTGATGCTGTTAAAGCAAGGGAAAACATTAGACAAACACTGCTTAAAACGTGAAAAAGGAGGTTTAATTAGTAAGGCACCTCCCTGCACTAAGGAGGATTTACGGCCTCTTATTCGCTATGTCTACAGTACAGCACGGGTCAATTCTGACTACCAGGATGCCGCACTTGCATGCTTGATGTGGCACTGCTTTGGTCGGTCATCCGATCTTGGCTACATACACAAGCAACATGTGTCAGTCTCAGCTGACGGCGCGTTTTACCTGCGATTGCTTCGCGTCAAAACGGCGGAGGAACAGGGACTTACACTCGTACCTGACAAAGATGACTTCCTCACGTGCCCATTGCACTCGTTGGCAGTGGCGCTGGCAACCCAAGAAGCTCCGTGTGCGTCGCTGCTCGGTCAGCTTCCAGAGCTGGTGTCGGCAGATGCTTCCCCAATCGATCCTGGTGCCCCGCTTCACGATTTGCTGACAGCTGAACCAGCCTCACTTCAAGTCGCTTTGGTCCCTACCGCGACGTTACCTACAAGCACACAAGCACAGGTAAGCATCACCCCAACGCGGAAGAGGGCACAGGCTGGAGATGTGAAGCGAGGCGAAGATGGCGTCCAGGCTTACGTGAACAGGATGCTCAAGCGCGTAACAGAGCCCGCTGGCGCTACGGCGAACTTGACATCCCATTCCTTCCGACGCGGCGGGGCTCAACACGCCAACGGGGACGACCATCTCGCTGCTCAATGGATCTTTGACCGCGGCGCGTGGGATATGAGCAAGACCAACAAGGCCTTTGCGTATATCACCAACACGCCACGGGAAGATCGCAAGGTAGCACGAGTACTGAGCGGTTGGGATGCCGACGCATCTCCCACGGTCGTCGACATCGCAACGCTAGACCATGCAACCGGGAGAGGCTTGGACGCTTGCAAGGGTTCCTGTTCAGTTCCTGTACAGGCATGACGGAACAACGGCTCAACGTGAGTTGCAAGGTCCTTAGTGTCCTCACAGCGTACCTTGTTCGGTACTACCCGCAGCTCAAGGCTCTTGCGCCAAATGCTCCGATCGTCACGCGTGTAGAGGAGTGCTTGCTGCTGGCATCTCCATGGCCGACTTGCTTGCGTGGTCGGTGGCGCTGAACGACGAAGCAGCTGTACCTGATCAAGAACAAGATCAAAGCCAAGAGAAGACGCCTGCTTGCAAAGATTGTCACCTTTCAGCTGTCATTGATGAGCTTATCGCAATGAATCGAAGCCTAGCTGCACGCCTGACCATTGTCGAGGCCGCTCTACTGAAGTCTAAAGGCATACGAACAACCACTGAAGAAGATCAAGCACAAGATACGTCAGGTCAAGAACCAAAGCCCAAGCGCAGGAAGAAACAAGCAACAAACCTGTCTGCGACGTGGTACGAATGGTACACGAAGGTACCACGTGTCTGGAGCTCGGCCGAACGACAGAAGAAGTCCGAGTCCCGCCACGTCGTCGCCTTCATGAAGCTGTTCATGGACAGCGGCTTCGTGCTTGACCCCAACGCTGCGGACTACAAGGACAGCGTCCTCGAGGTTGGTCGGCAGGCTGAAGTCGCCGTGTTTGCCTTCCTGCAGGCACGTGGCATCAAAGCGAAAGGCTCTGGCAGCGTGCTGCGTGAGATGCGCAAGCTGCACCGATCTGGGGTGCTCGACTTGCGCATCGCTGCATACAACTTACTCCTCAGCACCGAGCGAATCGTTGATCCAGCACCCTACGACACACAGCGCATACTTAACATTGTAGGTAACGCGTAGGCAGTCAGTAATGCATGCAATACATATTACATCACGCCTCGTAGTAGATTACATGCACACCCACGATAAATAGGACACACTCGTACATAATAGTAGCTCACGCACTTGGTATAGAACACAAAGGTTAACCTCCTTGCGGAACACCAATGTTAACCTCTAAGCCAAGCACACTCACTCAACAAACTCATAGGCACAGTCCAGACACATATCAATGCATACATATGACATACAACGAGAAGCAAGGGATCTTCATGCACTCACACAGGACCTCAACGCGCACACATCACAACAAGAGCATAGAACATCACACACATAGAAACAATAGCATATAGCATCACATGAATACAACATCATAGCAGGGATAACAACACTGGCAGCGACAGTAGCACACGACGCCTCCACCCCAATAATATTCGGTTGACGATGGCCTGAATCGAACAGGCTACCTCAGGACCGAAGTCCTGCGCTCATCCAATGAGCTTCATCGTCGGAGGTGGTGGGGGGCGGAGGCAGCTGGGCGGAAGAGCCAATGGGAAGATCGTTGGGCAAGAGGTGAGAGGAGGTCTGCGGGGTAAGGCCCCAAAATGAAGACTGAGAGCTTGCGGCTCTCGGCGATACCCCAGTCGCCTGGATGCGAACTGAGCTGTTGTGAGCCAGTGGTTGTCCACGTGTCACCCACCTATGCGTGGTTCACGCCTATTGACCAAGTTTAACCTAGCTAAGGTTTTTCTTTGACTGGCTGTCGCAGACCGGCCATTATTGAACGTTTAATGGCTTCTAATAGTAGACCCCGCCACCGAAGTCTGGCTTCATTAATGAATTTGCGGCCTCAGATGCACATTGCTCCGAGGCCTTATATACATGCATATAGAAAAAGTCGATTTTCTCGACTCAGAGGCCGTTGTAGGCCATTTCCTTACACCTGTAACTCGTACGAAAGCTGACACACGTAACAGAATCAATACACCTAATAACCCTAAACCTTATTATATCGGTTAGTAACCGGTTTTGTTTGGCCTTTCTACGGTTGTCCCAAGTGTCGGAAAGTGTCGGAAGTGTCGGAACCGTTGCGATATGGAACGTTGTACAGTATGCTGAGATTTATTCAAGGGTGGTAGAAAAAAGTTCTACCTGCCACTTTTGTTTCTCTATTTGGTAAACTACAGGGTAAATTATTGATTAGAAGAGTTTCT
>VKKV01000310.1:0-22363 GCA_008080845.1 Phytophthora kernoviae | reverse complement strand
AATGGGGCCAGGCTGCAGCTCCACTTCTTTAGTTTGGCTGCTACTCTTGTCTAGCACATCAGACTTGTATACTTCCACCCACTCTTCCTCATCAGCAGCGCGTCTCTCTTCGGCGACATCATCCTTGGCAAAAGTATCACCGGATAGGGGCTGTTGGTTGCTATTGGTTTGACTTGATGCGCTTGAAGTTGGAATCCCTGGTCAGTCCGAGCTGGCGTCGTACGCTTGGGAGTGTCCTCAACGGTCGATGCAGGCGCCAGAGCGAGGGTCTTCTTGGAGGAGTGCTGTCTTCAACCATTAGCCTTAAGACCAAGGTGATATGGGCTGTCCCTGATGAATTGACCACAGTGCAAGTATAGAAATGCTTTTAAAAATTGTTTTTCACAAAACCATTTCTAAATGTGAAGATTTCGAACGAGATAGATAATTGTTTCTATAAAACTTACCGGCAACTGAATAGAAGTCTTTAAACGACTTATTTCTCTCGAGTTTTGTATCATCTGGAATCGAATTCAAATTCTTTATTTTGGAAAACATTCTTTATTTTGGAAAACATTCTTTATTCTGGTAAAATTGGAACTTTTGTCGAGAAAACGAAAACAGTAGATTGGGCTAATGACAGTCGTCAAAAAGTGAAGTGGTGCGCTCTGCTTCGAGCGGATCATCCGGTCGGTCTCTGATTGAACGACAGCGTTTTTGCGGTTTGTATGGATGAATATCATCACTTATCCGACCATATTTAATGTTTGTATACCACGTCGGAGGCCAATCAAATGTTTTAATTAGTTTTGACCAATCCAAATCAACTTTCCAGTATATTTCAACCAATAGTATTATATAGGGTTAGGTGGGTCCTCTAAGCCAGCCCTTCCGACGTATCGGGTCGGAGGCACGCGTAAAATATGTGTATGCCTATTCAAATTCCAAGTGATAAACGTATCACTTGCATATTTGCAGCTTATCCGACAAAGGATGGGATTAGAAGAGCTCAAACCTGGTAACACCAGGCGAGCTAAGGCAACTGCCATCAAGGCGTTTAAGACCTTTATTAAGAATGAGGGTGTGGAGTTTGAATATGTGAAAGAATCTATTGAGCGTGATGCCACTGGGCAATGTTTTGTATCTGTATTGGACAAGTTTGGTATGCATCTTGCGTTTAACGAGGGTAAGAAGGGCAAGCCACTTGCCCGGAATACCTCCATGCAATACTACAGGCAGAGCAAGGTGGTTGTTTGAGCTCTTCCCCACGCAACGACACATAGTCGAAACAAAGCTGCTTAGCATGGGGAAGACACTAGAAAACTTTTGTATGAAACGGATGGAAAAGTAGTTAACAAGGCTCCACCATGTTCAAAGAGTGACTTGAAAAAATGATGTTGTATTTGTATAAAAATGCATCTACGTCGAGTGACTACCAGGACGCTGCCTTGTTGTGTCTGTTGTGGTACCTGTTCGGGCGGGCGTCAGATCTGTCGCTGGTCCGTAAAGAGAACCTCTCCATCGATGCAGCCGACGTGCTCTTCGTGCGCTTCATCCGCATGAAGACGGCCGAAGAGCAGGGCTGTCACTGTTTCCGGACGCCGACTTCGTCACCTGCCCGCTGTATGCGATCGCGTTAGCTCTCACCACCCAAGCTGCTCCATGTGTCGACCTGCTGGATAATCTCCCCGTGCTGCCGGTCCAAGCTGCCGTCACTGTCTCCACGCCGCTGCTGGATATCCTCGACCACTCAGTCGAGTTTGTGGCGCTTGGTGCCGCTGCTGGTGCAGAGGCTGCTGCGTGTAAGGGTGGTGACACGACACCGACGATCTACACACACGTCAACCGTATCCTTGGTCGTGTAGCTGGTCTGGCTGGCTTCAAGCCGCCTCGCCGCGCTGACGTCGCCGTGGTGGAGCTCAGCACGTCAATGGCTTCGACGGCGGCACGCACCGCTGGATCTTCGACCGTGGTGCCTGGAACATGAGCACAACAAACAAGGGGTTCAACTACATTTTCAACACAAGTCGAGAGGATCACAAGGTCAGCAAGGCACTCAGCGGGTACGCCACGGAGGCGAAGGTGTTGCTGTCCGACATGAAGCCCTTCGACGCGCAGACGCAGGAGAAGATTACTGCCGTCCAGCGCTCCCTGTTCATGACATGCTACAAGCTAGAACGCTCCAAGTTCAATATCAGTCAGCGCGTCATAGATGTCCTCACTGCTTACCTCATCCTCCACTACCCGCTGATGAAGAAGCTCCAAGCTGATGGTCCAGCAGTGAAGCGCTTGGAGTCTTGTGTCGAGCACACTGGCTCCTCGGTCGCTGACTTACTCGCGTGGTCGGCGCACCTAGCTGCTGCCACCTGTGGAAACAAAATGTCCGAGCCAAACCACACACATGCTACACCATCATGCAAGGAATCAAGCGAAGGCACCAAGATTATCGACCATCAACGAAATGTCATTGACCAGTTAATCTCGCACATCAAGCGTCAAGACGAGCGAATGGATACCCTAGAAGCAAAACTAAACGGCGATACAGCACAAAGCAAGCCGGTTAAACGTCAGTACGAGCAAGATCAAGAACAAGACAAGCCATCGAAGCGAAGAAGAACTTCTGTGACTCACCTTCACGCTACGTGGTTTGCGTGGTATGCACAGGAGCCACCCTGGCTGGCGGATGCCCGAAACGGCAGCGGTCGAACGCCAAACAGCTCGTTGCCCTCATGAAGCTGTTCCTTGTCGATGGCTTCGAGCTCGACCCAAGCGCTGCTGACTACCGCGATCGAGTCCTTGCTCTTGGGAAGCAGGCGGAAGCGGCGGTGTTAGCCTTCCTCAAAGGCCGCGAGATCAAGTCGCGCGGCTCCACGGCCGTCCCAAACACCTCCACGACCTGTACTTGAAGGGCGCCCTCAACGACAAATTACCCGGTACCTCCATCTGCGTCGGGCTGCTACCATTCAAGATCCAGACCGCCAAGACGCTCTCGAACCTGTAGCAACCACGTAGGCGTAAGTAGCAATGTCCTCAGGCAGAGCGGTAACAAACACAGAAGTATCAGAGGGCAAATACACAGTCAATTACATGTTTAACAAAATGCACATTCAGTTAGCCTATCATAGTCAATACAACGAGCAACAGCAACATCACAATAGCAGCAGCAGCCGTAGGCAGCGAGAATAGCAGTAGGTGCGGCATCAACCGCAGTAGCAAGCGAGAAGCCTCCACCCCACAGCAAGTTGATGGCAACGGCTGGAGTCGAACCAGCAACCTCAGGGCAAAGCCCTGCGCTCTTCCACTGAGCTTCGTTGTCGTAGGTGGGTCGAAGAGGTGGGGCGACCGCCAGGAGCGCTGACTGCGGCTTGAGGCCAAGCGTACGGTCTGTACGGCTTGAGAGGCCGAGTTGGAGGTTTGAGCAGTAGCGTTGAAAAAATGAAGACTGAGCTCTAAGTCCCCGCTGTCGGCGACGGCTGAACCGCAGATTTCAGCTGTGTGAGGCTGGCAGCCACTAGCTAGCTGCGTATTTATCCACTTCTACATGGCACGCTTCTATTGGTGGATTATCCACCAATAGGCACGTGCAACTGTGACTGGCTGTCAGCATGATCTTAATAGTGGACCCCGCCACGAAAATGCAGGGCTCATTCTTGTTTTTATCGGCTCGAGCACATGGCTCTCGGGCTCAAATTGCATGTTTTTCGTTTTTGCGTTTCCTCAGCCCACAGGCCGTTTCAGGCGATTTCCTTCCGCCTATAAACTAGGCTAAAACAGGCTCTCTGCTGCCCTTTCACATCATACTTGACCTCACCTAACCATTTCCCTAAACACAAGTAGTACCGTAATTGCCAGTCGAAAGTTTTTGTACGTTAGACTTTCCATGCACGATGTACCAAAGTTATGGTACCGGTCCTCTAGGTCCGAAGGTCGGATAATTTATGGTATGGATGAATATCCGCGTCTTTCGACAGATAGAATCTTGGGATTGCTGTCCCACTAAGTAAGGTGCTATATTGACCTATCACATTGCTTCAATAGTGTATTTTAGCCAATAGTATTTATTAGGGGTAGGTTTATCGTTCCAACATCTTCCGACAAATATTTGTCGGAAGTCTTGCAAAATATGTATATCCCTTTACAAACACCAAGACAAAAACATATTTTCAGGATATTGTTGCTATTCAGACAATTAGGCACAACCTAACATAGGAGGACAGAAGTGCTGGCAGGCTACCATTCTTCAGCACTTTACGAAAAGTATAAGACATCGCAGTAGGCAACATGAGCCTCTCCGCTTTCGTGCCAGCGAATACCCAAAAGGCCCGCGTCACGGCGATTAGCGCTTTCAAGCGAATGCTAGAGGTTGAGAATGTTAGCATGGAATTAGTCCAAGCTTGCATTCTCATGGACACCTCTGGTAAACGTATGGCTGCTACGATGGATCGATTCGGCTACTATCTCGCGACTAATGAAGGTAAGAAAGGTAAGCTTGCCCGCAACACGGCGTCATCGTATTATAGAAACGTTAAGCTATGGTTGTTCGACCAGTATCCTCATCTCCGTGTGCCTACGGAGTTGATGCTGTTAAAGCAAGGGAAAACATTAGACAAACACTGCTTAAAACGTGAAAAAGGAGGTTTAATTAGTAAGGCACCTCCCTGCACTAAGGAGGATTTACGGTCTCTTATTCGCTATGTCTACAGTACAGCACGGGTCAATTCTGACTACCAGGATGCCGCACTTGCATGCTTGATGTGGCACTGCTTTGGTCGGTCATCCGATCTTGGCTACATACACAAGCAACATGTGTCAGTCTCAGCTGACGGCGTTTTACCTGCGATTGCTTCGCGTCAAAACGGCGGAGGAGCAGGGACTTACACTCGTACCTGACAAAGATGACTTCCTCACGTGCCCATTGCACTCGTTGGCAGTGGCGCTGGCAACCCAAGAAGCTCCGTGCGTCGCTGCTCGGTCAGCTTCCAGAGCTGGTGTCGGCAGATACTTCCCCAATCGATCCTGGTGCCCCGCTTCACGATTTGCTGACAGCTGAACCAGCCTCACTTCAAGTCGCTTTGGTCCCTACCGCGACGTTACCTACAAGCACAAGCACAGGTAAGCATCACCCCAACGCGGAAGAGGGCACAGGCTGGAGATGTGAAGCGAGGCGAAGATGGCGTCCAGGCTTACGTGAACAGGATGCTCAAGCGCGTAACAGAGCCCGCTGGCGCTACGGCGAACTTGACATCCCATTCCTTCCGACGCGGCGGGCTCAACACGCCAACGGGGACGACCATCTCGCTGCTCAATGGATCTTTGACCGCGGCGCGTGGGATATGAGCAAGACCAACAAGGCCTTTGCGTATATCACCAACACGCCACGGGAAGATCGCAAGGTAGCACGAGTACTGAGCGGTTGGGATGCCGACGCATCTCCCACGGTCGTCGACATCGCAACGCTAGACCATGCAACCCGAGAGGCTTGGACGCTTGCAAGGGTTCCTGTTCAGTTCCTGTACAGGCATGACGGAACAACGGCTCAACGTGAGTTGCAAGGTCCTTAGTGTCCTCACAGCGTACCTTGTTCGGTACTACCCACAGCTCAAGGCTCTTGCGCCAAATGCTCCGATCGTCACGCGTGTAGAGGAGTGCTTGCTTGCTGCTGGCATCTCCATGGCCGACTTGCTTGCGTGGTCGGTGGCGCTGAACGACGAAGCAGCTGTACCTGATCAAGAACAAGATCAAAGCCAAGAGAAGACGCCTGCTTGCAAAGATTGTCACCTTTCAGCTGTCATTGATGAGCTTATCGCAATGAATCGAAGCCTAGCTGCACGCCTGACCATTGTCGAGGCCGCTCTACTGAAGTCTAAAGGCATACGAACAACCACTGAAGAAGATCAAGCACAAGATACGTCAGGTCAAGAACCAAAGCCCAAGCGCAGGAAGAAACAAGCAACAAACCTGTCTGCGACGTGGTACGAATGGTACACGAAGGTACCACGTGTCTGGAGCTCGGCCGAACGACAGAAGAAGTCCGAGTCCCGCCACGTCGTCGCCTTCATGAAGCTGTTCATGGACAGCGGCTTCGTGCTTGACCCCAACGCTGCGGACTACAAGGACAGCGTCCTCGAGGTTGGTCGGCAGGCTGAAGTCGCCGTGTTTGCCTTCCTGCAGGCACGTGGCATCAAAGCGAAAGGCTCTGGCAGCGTGCTGCGTGAGATGCGCAAGCTGCACCGATCTGGGGTGCTCGACTTGCGCATCGCTGCATACAACTTACTCCTCAGCACCGAGCGAATCGTTGATCCAGCACCCTACGACACACAGCGCATACTTAACATTGTAGGTAACGCGTAGGCAGTCAGTAATGCATGCAATACATATTACATCACGCCTCGTAGTAGATTACATGCACACCCACGATAAATAGGACACACTCGTACATAATAGTAGCTCACGCACTTGGTATAGAACACAAAGGTTAACCTCCTTGCGGAACACCAATGTTAACCTCTAAGCCAAGCACACTCACTCAACAAACTCATAGGCACAGTCCAGACACATATCAATGCATACATATGACATACAACGAGAAGCAAGGGATCTTCATGCACTCACACAGGACCTCAACGCGCACACATCACAACAAGAGCATAGAACATCACACACATAGAAACAATAGCATATAGCATCACATGAATACAACATCATAGCAGGGATAACAACACTGGCAGCGACAGTGTAGCACGACGCCTCCACCCCAATAATATTCGGTTGACGATGGCCTGAATCGAACAGGCTACCTCAGGACCGAAGTCCTGCGCTCATCCAATGAGCTTCATCGTCGGAGGTGGTGGGCGGAGGCAGCTGGGCGGGAAGAGCCAATGGGAAGATCGTTGGGCAAGAGGTGAGAGGAGGTCTGCGGGGTAAGGCCCAAAATGAAGACTGAGAGCTTGCGGCTCTCAGTCGGCGATACCCCAGTCGCCTGGATGCGAACTGAGCTGTTGTGAGCCAGTGGTTGTCCACGTGTCTACCCACCTATGCGTGGTTCACGCCTATTGACCAAGTTTAACCTAGCTAAGGTTTTTCTTTGACTGGCTGTCGCAGACCGGCCATTATTGAACGTTTAATGGCTTCTAATAGTAGACCCCGCCACCGAAGTCTGGCTTCATTAATGAATTTGCGGCCTCAGATGCACATTGCTCCGAGGCCTTATATACATGCATATAGAAAAGTCGATTTTCTCGACTCAGAGGCCGTTGTAGGCCATTTCCTTACACCTGTAACTCTCGTACGAAAGCTGACACACGTAACAGAATCAATACACCTAATAACCCTAAACCTTATTATATCGGTTAGTAACCGGTTTTGTTTGGCCTTTCTACGGCTGTCCAAGTGTCGGAAGTGTCGGAACCGTTGCGATATGGATGAATATCCGCGTCTTTCCGACAGATAGAATCTTGGGATTGCTGTCCCACTAAGTAAGGTGCTATATTGACCTATCACATTGCTTCAATAGTGTATTTTAGCCAATAGTATTTATTAGGGGTAGGTTTATCGTTCCAACATCTTCCGACAAATATTTGTCGGAAGTCTTGCAAAATATGTATATCCCTTTACAAACACCAAGACAAAAACATATTTTCAGGATATTGTTGCTATTCAGACAATTAGGCACAACCTAACATAGGAGGACAGAAGTGCTGGCAGGCTACCATTCTTCAGCACTTTACGAAAAGTATAAGACATCGCAGTAGGCAACATGAGCCTCTCCGCTTTCGTGCCAGCGAATACCCAAAAGGCCCGCGTCACGGCGATTAGCGCTTTCAAGCGAATGCTAGAGGTTGAGAATGTTAGCATGGAATTAGTCCAAGCTTGCATTCTCATGGACACCTCTGGTAAACGTATGGCTGCTACGATGGATCGATTCGGCTACTATCTCGCGACTAATGAAGGTAAGAAAGGTAAGCTTGCCCGCAACACGGCGTCATCGTATTATAGAAACGTTAAGCTATGGTTGTTCGACCAGTATCCTCATCTCCGTGTGCCTACGGAGTTGATGCTGTTAAAGCAAGGGAAAACATTAGACAAACACTGCTTAAAACGTGAAAAAGGAGGTTTAATTAGTAAGGCACCTCCCTGCACTAAGGAGGATTTACGGTCTCTTATTCGCTATGTCTACAGTACAGCACGGGTCAATTCTGACTACCAGGATGCCGCACTTGCATGCTTGATGTGGCACTGCTTTGGTCGGTCATCCGATCTTGGCTACATACACAAGCAACATGTGTCAGTCTCAGCTGACGGCGCGTTTTACCTGCGATTGCTTCGCGTCAAAACGGCGGAGGAACAGGGACTTACACTCGTACCTGACAAAGATGACTTCCTCACGTGCCCATTGCACTCGTTGGCAGTGGCGCTGGCAACCCAAGAAGCTCCGTGTGCGTCGCTGCTCGGTCAGCTTCCAGAGCTGGTGTCGGCAGATGCTTCCCCAATCGATCCTGGTGCCCCGCTTCACGATTTGCTGACAGCTGAACCAGCCTCACTTCAAGTCGCTTTGGTCCCTACCGCGACGTTACCTACAAGCACACAAGCACAGGTAAGCATCACCCCAACGCGGAAGAGGGCACAGGCTGGAGATGTGAAGCGAGGCGAAGATGGCGTCCAGGCTTACGTGAACAGGATGCTCAAGCGCGTAACAGAGCCCGCTGGCGCTACGGCGAACTTGACATCCCATTCCTTCCGACGCGGCGGGGCTCAACACGCCAACGGGGACGACCATCTCGCTGCTCAATGGATCTTTGACCGCGGCGCGTGGGATATGAGCAAGACCAACAAGGCCTTTGCGTATATCACCAACACGCCACGGGAAGATCGCAAGGTAGCACGAGTACTGAGCGGTTGGGATGCCGACGCATCTCCCACGGTCGTCGACATCGCAACGCTAGACCATGCAACCCGGGAGAGGCTTGGACGCTTGCAAGGGTTCCTGTTCAGTTCCTGTACAGGCATGACGGAACAACGGCTCAACGTGAGTTGCAAGGTCCTTAGTGTCCTCACAGCGTACCTTGTTCGGTACTACCCGCAGCTCAAGGCTCTTGCGCCAAATGCTCCGATCGTCACGCGTGTAGAGGAGTGCTTGCTTGCTGCTGGCATCTCCATGGCCGACTTGCTTGCGTGGTCGGTGGCGCTGAACGACGAAGCAGCTGTACCTGATCAAGAACAAGATCAAAGCCAAGAGAAGACGCCTGCTTGCAAAGATTGTCACCTTTCAGCTGTCATTGATGAGCTTATCGCAATGAATCGAAGCCTAGCTGCACGCCTGACCATTGTCGAGGCCGCTCTACTGAAGTCTAAAGGCATACGAACAACCACTGAAGAAGATCAAGCACAAGATACGTCAGGTCAAGAACCAAAGCCCAAGCGCAGGAAGAAACAAGCAACAAACCTGTCTGCGACGTGGTACGAATGGTACACGAAGGTACCACGTGTCTGGAGCTCGGCCGAACGACAGAAGAAGTCCGAGTCCCGCCACGTCGTCGCCTTCATGAAGCTGTTCATGGACAGCGGCTTCGTGCTTGACCCCAACGCTGCGGACTACAAGGACAGCGTCCTCGAGGTTGGTCGGCAGGCTGAAGTCGCCGTGTTTGCCTTCCTGCAGGCACGTGGCATCAAAGCGAAAGGCTCTGGCAGCGTGCTGCGTGAGATGCGCAAGCTGCACCGATCTGGGGTGCTCGACTTGCGCATCGCTGCATACAACTTACTCCTCAGCACCGAGCGAATCGTTGATCCAGCACCCTACGACACACAGCGCATACTTAACATTGTAGGTAACGCGTAGAGCAGTCAGTAATGCATGCAATACATATTACATCACGCCTCGTAGTAGATTACATGCACACCCACGATAAATAGGACACACTCGTACATAATAGTAGCTCACGCACTTGGTATAGAACACAAAGGTTAACCTCCTTGCGGAACACCAATGTTAACCTCTAAGCCAAGCACACTCACTCAACAAACTCATAGGCACAGTCCAGACACATATCAATGCATACATATGACATACAACGAGAAGCAAGGGATCTTCATGCACTCACACAGGACCTCAACGCGCACACATCACAACAAGAGCATAGAACATCACACACATAGAAACAATAGCATATAGCATCACATGAATACAACATCATAGCAGGGATAACAACACTGGCAGCGACAGTGTAGCACACGACGCCTCCACCCCAATAATATTCGGTTGACGATGGCCTGAATCGAACAGGCTACCTCAGGACCGAAGTCCTGCGCTCATCCAATGAGCTTCATCGTCGGAGGTGGGGGGCGGAGGCAGCTGGGCGGGAAGAGCCAATGGGAAGATCGTTGGGCAAGAGGTGAGAGGAGGTCTGCGGGGTAAGGCCCCAAAATGAAGACTGAGAGCTTGCGGCTCTCAGTCGGCGATACCCCAGTCGCCTGGATGCGAACTGAGCTGTTGTGAGCCAGTGGTTGTCCACGTGTCTACCCACCTATGCGTGGTTCACGCCTATTGACCAAGTTTAACCTAGCTAAGGTTTTTCTTTGACTGGCTGTCGCAGACCGGCCATTATTGAACGTTTAATGGCTTCTAATAGTAGACCCCGCCACCGAAGTCTGGCTTCATTAATGAATTTGCGGCCTCAGATGCACATTGCTCCGAGGCCTTATATACATGCATATAGAAAAAGTCGATTTTCTCGACTCAGAGGCCGTTGTAGGCCATTTCCTTACACCTGTAACTCTCGTACGAAAGCTGACACACGTAACAGAATCAATACACCTAATAACCCTAAACCTTATTATATCGGTTAGTAACCGGTTTTGTTTGGCCTTTCTACGGCTGTCCCAAGTGTCGGAAGTGTCGGAACCGTTGCGATATGGATGAATATCCGCGTCTTTCCGACAGATAGAATCTTGGGATTGCTGTCCCACTAAGTAAGGTGCTATATTGACCTATCACATTGCTTCAATAGTGTATTTTAGCCAATAGTATTTATTAGGGGTAGGTTTATCGTTCCAACATCTTCCGACAAATATTTGTCGGAAGTCTTGCAAAAATATGTATATCCCTTTACAAACACCAAGACAAAAACATATTTTCAGGATATTGTTGTTATTCAGACAATTAGGCACAACCTAACATAGGAGGACAGAAGTGCTGGCAGACTACCATTCTTCAGCACTTTACGAAAAATATAAGACATCGCAGTAGGCAACATGAGCCTCTCCGCTTTCGTGCCAGCGAATACCCAAAAGGCCCGCGTCACGGCGATTAGCGCTTTCAAGCGAATGCTAGAGGTTGAGAATGTTAGCATGGAATTAGTCCAAGCTTGCATTCTCATGGACACCTCTGGTAAACGTATGGCTGCTACGATGGATCGATTCGGCTACTATCTCGCGACTAATGAAGGTAAGAAAGGTAAGCTTGCCCGCAACACGGCGTCATCGTATTATAGAAACGTTAAGCTATGGTTGTTCGACCAGTATCCTCATCTCCGTGTGCCTACGGAGTTGATGCTGTTAAAGCAAGGGAAAACATTAGACAAACACTGCTTAAAACGTGAAAAAGGAGGTTTAATTAGTAAGGCACCTCCCTGCACTAAGGAGGATTTACGGTCTCTTATTCGCTATGTCTACAGTACAGCACGGGTCAATTCTGACTACCAGGATGCCGCACTTGCATGCTTGATGTGGCACTGCTTTGGTCGGTCATCCGATCTTGGCTACATACACAAGCAACATGTGTCAGTCTCAGCTGACGGCGCGTTTTACCTGCGATTGCTTCGCGTCAAAACGGCGGAGGAACAGGGACTTACACTCGTACCTGACAAAGATGACTTCCTCACGTGCCCATTGCACTCGTTGGCAGTGGCGCTGGCAGCCCAAGAAGCTCCGTGTGCGTCGCTGCTCGGTCAGCTTCAGAGCTGGTGTCGGCAGATGCTTCCCCAATCGATCCTGGTGCCCCGCTTCACGATTTGCTGACAGCTGAACCAGCTCACTTCAAGTCGCTTTGGTCCCTACCGCGACGTTACCTACAAGCACACAAGCACAGGTAAGCATCACCCCAACGCGGAAGAGGGCACAGGCTGGAGATGTGAAGCGAGGCGAAGATGGCGTCCAGGCTTACGTGAACAGGATGCTCAAGCGCGTAACAGAGCCCGCTGGCGCTACGGCGAACTTGACATCCCATTCCTTCCGACGCGGCGGGGCTCAACACGCCAACGGGGACGACCATCTCGCTGCTCAATGGATCTTTGACCGCGGCGCGTGGGATATGAGCAAGACCAACAAGGCCTTTGCGTATATCACCAACACGCCGGGAAGATCGCAAGGTAGCACGAGTACTGAGCGGTTGGGATGCCGACGCATCTCCCACGGTCGTCGACATCGCAACGCTAGACCATGCAACCCGGGAGAGGCTTGGACGCTTGCAAGGGTTCCTGTTCAGTTCCTGTACAGGCATGACGGAACAACGGCTCAACGTGAGTTGCAAGGTCCTTAGTGTCCTCACAGCGTACCTTGTTCGGTACTACCCGCAGCTCAAGGCTCTTGCGCCAAATGCTCCGATCGTCACGCGTGTAGAGGAGTGCTTGCTTGCTGCTGGCATCTCCATGGCCGACTTGCTTGCGTGGTCGGTGGCGCTGAACGACGAAGCAGCTGTACCTGATCAAGAACAAGATCAAAGCCAAGAGAAGACGCCTGCTTGCAAAGATTGTCACCTTTCAGCTGTCATTGATGAGCTTATCGCAATGAATCGAAGCCTAGCTGCACGCCTGACCATTGTCGAGGCCGCTCTACTGAAGTCTAAAGGCATACGAACAACCACTGAAGAAGATCAAGCACAAGATACGTCAGGTCAAGAACCAAAGCCCAAGCGCAGGAAGAAACAAGCAACAAACCTGTCTGCGACGTGGTACGAATGGTACACGAAGGTACCACGTGTCTGGAGCTCGGCCGAACGACAGAAGAAGTCCGAGTCCCGCCACGTCGTCGCCTTCATGAAGCTGTTCATGGACAGCGGCTTCGTGCTTGACCCCAACGCTGCGGACTACAAGGACAGCGTCCTCGAGGTTGGTCGGCAGGCTGAAGTCGCCGTGTTTGCCTTCCTGCAGGCACGTGGCATCAAAGCGAAAGGCTCTGGCAGCGTGCTGCGTGAGATGCGCAAGCTGCACCGATCTGGGGTGCTCGACTTGCGCATCGCTGCATACAACTTACTCCTCAGCACCGAGCGAATCGTTGATCCAGCACCCTACGACACACAGCGCATACTTAACATTGTAGGTAACGCGTAGAGCAGTCAGTAATGCATGCAATACATATTACATCACGCCTCGTAGTAGATTACATGCACACCCACGATAAATAGGACACACTCGTACATAATAGTAGCTCACGCACTTGGTATAGAACACAAAGGTTAACCTCCTTGCGGAACACCAATGTTAACCTCTAAGCCAAGCACACTCACTCAACAAACTCATAGGCACAGTCCAGACACATATCAATGCATACATATGACATACAACGAGAAGCAAGGGATCTTCATGCACTCACACAGGACCTCAACGCGCACACATCACAACAAGAGCATAGAACATCACACACATAGAAACAATAGCATATAGCATCACATGAATACAACATCATAGCAGGGATAACAACACTGGCAGCGACAGTGTAGCACACGACGCCTCCACCCCAATAATATTCGGTTGACGATGGCCTGAATCGAACAGGCTACCTCAGGACCGAAGTCCTGCGCTCATCCAATGAGCTTCATCGTCGGAGGTGGGGGCGGAGGCAGCTGGGCGGGAAGAGCCAATGGGAAGATCGTTGGGCAAGAGGTGAGAGGAGGTCTGCGGGGTAAGGCCCCAAAATGAAGACTGAGAGCTTGCGGCTCTCAGTCGGCGATACCCCAGTCGCCTGGATGCGAACTGAGCTGTTGTGAGCCAGTGGTTGTCCACGTGTCTACCCACCTATGCGTGGTTCACGCCTATTGACCAAGTTTAACCTAGCTAAGGTTTTTCTTTGACTGGCTGTCGCAGACCGGCCATTATTGAACGTTTAATGGCTTCTAATAGTAGACCCCGCCACCGAAGTCTGGCTTCATTAATGAATTTGCGGCCTCAGATGCACATTGCTCCGAGGCCTTATATACATGCATATAGAAAAAGTCGATTTTCTCGACTCAGAGGCCGTTGTAGGCCATTTCCTTACACCTGTAACTCTCGTACGAAAGCTGACACACGTAACAGAATCAATACACCTAATAACCCTAAACCTTATTATATCGGTTAGTAACCGGTTTTGTTTGGCCTTTCTACGGCTGTCCCAAGTGTCGGAAGTGTCGGAACCGTTGCGATATGGATGAATATCCGCGTCTTTCCGACAGATAGAATCTTGGGATTGCTGTCCCACTAAGTAAGGTGCTATATTGACCTATCACATTGCTTCAATAGTGTATTTTAGCCAATAGTATTTATTAGGGGTAGGTTTATCGTTCCAACATCTTCCGACAAATATTTGTCGGAAGTCTTGCAAAAATATGTATATCCCTTTACAAACACCAAGACAAAAACATATTTTCAGGATATTGTTGCTATTCAGACAATTAGGCACAACCTAACATAGGAGGACAGAAGTGCTGGCAGGCTACCATTCTTCAGCACTTTACGAAAAGTATAAGACATCGCAGTAGGCAACATGAGCCTCTCCGCTTTCGTGCCAGCGAATACCCAAAAGGCCCGCGTCACGGCGATTAGCGCTTTCAAGCGAATGCTAGAGGTTGAGAATGTTAGCATGGAATTAGTCCAAGCTTGCATTCTCATGGACACCTCTGGTAAACGTATGGCTGCTACGATGGATCGATTCGGCTACTATCTCGCGACTAATGAAGGTAAGAAAGGTAAGCTTGCCCGCAACACGGCGTCATCGTATTATAGAAACGTTAAGCTATGGTTGTTCGACCAGTATCCTCATCTCCGTGTGCCTACGGAGTTGATGCTGTTAAAGCAAGGGAAAACATTAGACAAACACTGCTTAAAACGTGAAAAAGGAGGTTTAATTAGTAAGGCACCTCCCTGCACTAAGGAGGATTTACGGTCTCTTATTCGCTATGTCTACAGTACAGCACGGGTCAATTCTGACTACCAGGATGCCGCACTTGCATGCTTGATGTGGCACTGCTTTGGTCGGTCATCCGATCTTGGCTACATACACAAGCAACATGTGTCAGTCTCAGCTGACGGCGCGTTTTACCTGCGATTGCTTCGCGTCAAAACGGCGGAGGAACAGGGACTTACACTCGTACCTGACAAAGATGACTTCCTCACGTGCCCATTGCACTCGTTGGCAGTGGCGCTGGCAACCCAAGAAGCTCCGTGTGTCGCTGCTCGGTCAGCTTCCAGAGCTGGTGTCGGCAGATACTTCCCCAATCGATCCTGGTGCCCCGCTTCACGATTTGCTGACAGCTGAACCAGCCTCACTCAAGTCGCTTTGGTCCCTACCGCGACGTTACCTACAAGCACACAAGCACAGGTAAGCATCACCCCAACGCGGAAGAGGTCACAGGCTGGAGATGTGAAGCGAGGCGAAGATGGCGTCCAGGCCTACGTGAACAGGATGCTCAAGCGCGTAACAGAGCCCGCTGGCGCTACGGCGAACTTGACATCCCATTCCTTCCGACGCGGCGGGGCTCAACACGCCAACGGGGACGACCATCTCGCTGCTCAATGGATCTTTGACCGCGGCGCGTGGGATATGAGCAAGACCAACAAGGCCTTTGCGTATATCACCAACACGCCACGGAAGATCGCAAGGTAGCACGAGTACTGAGCGGTTGGGATGCCGACGCATCTCCCACGGTCGTCGACATCGCAACGCTAGACCATGCAACCCGGGAGAGGCTTGGACGCTTGCAAGGGTTCCTGTTCAGTTCCTGTACAGGCATGACGGAACAACGGCTCAACGTGAGTTGCAAGGTCCTTAGTGTCCTCACAGCGTACCTTGTTCGGTACTACCCGCAGCTCAAGGCTCTTGCGCCAAATGCTCCGATCGTCACGCGTGTAGAGGAGGTGCTTGCTGCTGGCATCTCCATGGCCGACTTGCTTGCGTGGTCGGTGGCGCTGAACGACGAAGCAGCTGTACCTGATCAAGAACAAGATCAAAGCCAAGAGAAGACGCCTGCTTGCAAAGATTGTCACCTTTCAGCTGTCATTGATGAGCTTATCGCAATGAATCGAAGCCTAGCTGCACGCCTGACCATTGTCGAGGCCGCTCTACTGAAGTCTAAAGGCATACGAACAACCACTGAAGAAGATCAAGCACAAGATACGTCAGGTCAAGAACCAAAGCCCAAGCGCAGGAAGAAACAAGCAACAAACCTGTCTGCGACGGGGTACGAATGGTACACGAAGGTACCACGTGTCTGGAGCTCGGCCGAACGACAGAAGAAGTCCGAGTCCCGCCACGTCGTCGCCTTCATGAAGCTGTTCATGGACAGCGGCTTCGTGCTTGACCCCAACGCTGCGGACTACAAGGACAGCGTCCTCGAGGTTGGTCGGCAGGCTGAAGTCGCCGTGTTTGCCTTCCTGCAGGCACGTGGCATCAAAGCGAAAGGCTCTGGCAGCGTGCTGCGTGAGATGCGCAAGCTGCACCGATCTGGGGTGCTCGACTTGCGCATCGCTGCATACAACTTACTCCTCAGCACCGAGCGAATCGTTGATCCAGCACCCTACGACACACAGCGCATACTTAACATTGTAGGTAACGCGTAGGCAGTCAGTATGCATGCAATACATATTACATCACGCCTCGTAGTAGATTACATGCACACCCACGATAAATAGGACACACTCGTACATAATAGTAGCTCACGCACTTGGTATAGAACACAAAGGTTAACCTCCTTGCGGAACACCAATGTTAACCTCTAAGCCAAGCACACTCACTCAACAAACTCATAGGCACAGTCCAGACACATATCAATGCATACATATGACATACAACGAGAAGCAAGGGATCTTCATGCACTCACACAGGACCTCAACGCGCACACATCACAACAAGAGCATAGAACATCACACACATAGAAACAATAGCATATAGCATCACATGAATACAACATCATAGCAGGGATAACAACACTGGCAGCGACAGTGTAGCACACGACGCCTCCACCCCAATAATATTCGGTTGACGATGGCCTGAATCGAACAGGCTACCTCAGGACCGAAGTCCTGCGCTCATCCAATGAGCTTCATCGTCGGAGGTGGTGGGGGGCGGAGGCAGCTGGGCGGGAAGAGCCAATGGGAAGATCGTTGGGCAAGAGGTGAGAGGAGGTCTGCGGGGTAAGGCCCCAAAATGAAGACTGAGAGCTTGCGGCTCTCAGTCGGCGATACCCCAGTCGCCTGGATGCGAACTGAGCTGTTGTGAGCCAGTGGCTGTCCACGTGTCTGCTCACCTATGCGTGGCTCACGCCTATTGACCAAGTTTAACCTAGCTAAGGTTTTTCTTTGACTGACTGTCGCAGACCGGCCATTATTGAACGTTTAATGGCTTCTAATAGTAGATCCCACCATCGAAGTCTGGCTTCATTAATGAATTTGCGGCCTCAGATGCACATTGCTCCGAGGCCTTATATACATGCATATAGAAAAAGTCGATTTTCTCGGCTCAGAGGCCGTTGTAGGCCATTTCCTTACACCTGTAACTCTCGTACGAAAGCTGACACACGTAACAGAAGCAATACACCTAATAACCCTAAACCTTATTATATCGGTTAGTAACCGGTTTTGTTTGGCCTTTCTACGGCTGTCCCAAGTGTCGGAAGTGTCGGAACCGTTGCGATATGGATGAATATCATCATCTCTCCGACCACACTTATTCTTTGTATGGGATTCCCTAGCATATTTTGACGAATCAAACGCTAGGTTTTACTAAAAGCCAATCATCTAGCAGCATGTGACTAGTTTTATCCAATAAAAGCGATAGAGGTTGCACAGGTCGGGTATACCATCGACTCCGACGTATCAAGTCGGAGTCCCGCCTCAGATATGTGTATCGCTATAAAATTCCTCACAACCGCATATTACACGCATATTTGACTGCTTTCCGACCAAACGCGATGAGTTTGAACGACTTGAAGCCAGGTAACACGAAGAGAGCGCAGGCAACTGCGTTGAAGGCCTTCGAGCGCTTCCTCTCCGGGAGGGTACAAACATGGCGTATGTGAGAGTTTTGATCGTCGCTGACCCTTCCCGTGCTGGGGCAATTCTGGTTACCCTCATGGACAAGTTTGGCGTGCATCTTGCGTTCCATGAGGGACGAGAGGAAAGCAACTATCTCGGCATTCGGTGGCGCAATACTATCGACAAGTCAAGTGCTGGCTCATGGATGAGTACCCCGTGCAGTGTGGCGCAGTGGAGAGGCAGCTGCTGAAGAATGGTCGCACGCTAGAGCAACACTGCGTTAAGCGCGAGAGCGGAGGGTTCGTTAAGAAGGCACCTGCGTGCATGAAGGGTGATTTGAAGAAGATGGTGCTCTATTTGTATGCAAACGCAAGCTCTACTTCGGACTACCAAGATGCTGCACTACTGTGCTTGTTGTGGTACCTGTTTGGACGCGCCTCAGACTTGACCTTCGTGCGGAAGCAACAGATATCCATCGGTGCGGGCGATGTCTTCTTCATCCGCTTCATTCGCATCAAGACATCCGAAGAGCAGGCATTGTCGCTATTCCCTGATGCAGACTACGCAACATGTCCATTGCTGGCCCTCGCAGTGGCCTTGATCACACAGGGATCACCATGCGCTGCACTGCTGAGCCACTTACCTGCCCAAGGGAAGGACGTCCCACGAGAAATCTCAACCTCAATCCCGCTTCTCGAGCTGCTTGAAGATCCGCTGTCTCCGCCATCTGCAACGCCGTCAGCAAATTCGAAACCAACGCACTCGTCATCGACTCTCGGAATACATGCGCTGGTAAACCGACTTCTTGACCGAGTCGCTGGGCCAGCTGGAGTCGAAGCGTCGTTGACTTCACACTCCTTCAGACGCGGTGGAGCTCAGCATGCCAACGCCAACTCTAAGCTGAGCGCGCAGTGGATCTTCGACCGGGGCGCTTGGAATCTGACCACAACAAACAAGGCATTCGCATACGTCTTCAACACACTCAAAGAAGATCACCAGGTTGCCAGGGTGCTTAGTGGAATGAATCCAAGCCAAGCCACTTCGCTTCCTTCGCTGGACCGCTTTGACACCACTACACAAGAACATATACGCGACGTGAGAGACAAGCTGTTCAATGCAAGTCACACAATGGGTAACAAGGCCTTCAACGTCAGTGGTGCAGTGATGGACGTGCTGACTGCCATCGTCATCCGCCATTACCCTTCACTTGCCAAGTCCAATCCTACCGGCCCTGCAGTAGTGCAGCTTGAGCGCTGTGTCGAGGCTACTGGGTCACGATGACGGATCTGCTATCATGGTCGCAGTACCTCACACAAGAAACACAACACCCAAGCTCAGACATGCAAGACGAGAAGCAAACCCAAGAACAAGCTGCGTTAAATCATCACAGTGCATTGATTGAAAAGTTAGTCGACATCAACCGTCGTCTAGAAGCTCGCGTGAGCTCTCTAGAAGCTACAAGCAAACAGCCACAACATGAGACGACCGAAGCCACAAGTCAGATAGCAACCAAGAGACCGCGAAGCCCAGATGCAAACGTACCGGTGAAGAAAAGAAGGCGCACAAAGACGACTCCTCTGGGTGATACATGGTTCGAGTGGTAAGTGCAGACACCTCGAGGCTGGAACAGCAAAGACAAGCATAAAAATCAGATGCAAACAGGCTTGTTGCATACATGAAGCTATTTCTCGCAGACGGCTTCATGTTAGATGAGAGTGCGCAAGACTACAAGGATCAAGTCAAGAGCATAGGGGATGAAGCTGCGACTTACCTGCTGGAATTTCTTCGGGGCAAAAATATACCTTCGACCGAAAGGAACGCCGTGCTCAAAGCACTGAGGCAGCTTCATCGCAAGGGAGCTCTGAATGAGCACATCTACGCATTTCACCGTTTACTTGCGATCGGGAGGATCGCAGACCCTGCACCTGCGCACTTCCAAAACACACTACAACCAAATCCAATCACATAAGTCATAAGCAAATACAACACAACTAACTGGTCAAACGCCACAAGTATCCTGTTATATTTACCGTTCACCCATATATACATACACCTGAATGCATGGCATAGTCACCAATACACATGCGCACAGAGACACAAGCATAAATATTTAACAGCGGAGCGAATTGAACTCTTACCTACTCTTGTGGGCATTCTTCCGTGAGTTACACTGGTGGAAAGATCATCTATCAGTTAGCTCTCATGTTTAAACATCCAAACGCACCTTAAGCTCCGTTAGAACAATGTTCGCGCTGCATTGCCCATTCGCAACGTCCTGTCCACATGTAGTGTCCCTTTGCCTTGCGCTCTGTTGCATTCGGCGTCGATCAGCCTGTCTTACATACCAAAAAAAGAAAAAGGTGATTGATACCGACGGGGGAATTGAACCACCACCTTCCCTTTCGGGTGCTCTACCATTGAGCTACGTCGGTGCCTGTGAGGACAAGGTTAGTTTCAACGCAAGAATACTTAGCCTGGAGTGCACGAGGGAGCATTAACTCACACAGTTCTTCGTGGAGCGACAACCCTCTAAAGGGCACCGATACGCGGCACCCTCCCTCAATTCATCCTTTCAGATGGTCACTCGTGCACTGAGCTCGTCGGTCGCGTTGGCGCACGCTGCCTTCTATTCCGAACTTGCTTAGGCCAGTCATTCTTAACAGCTGTCTTAGCAGCTGCTCTCCAAATAGCGTATTTACTTTTTACGTTACTACTTACACAACAAGTATTTTGTATTATATACAAATTCGTAGATGTGGTCGGAAGCTGGTCGGAGTTTTGGTGTGGTCGGAGTCGTGATGCTATGGTAAAATATTCATGTAAAGTTTACCACTTTACATTTCTTACTGAGATCAAGTCAAATCGAAACCAAAGATCTCAGCACAGCAAACCGTCTCGCTCTTCTCACTGCACAGGCCAAGCAGCTTCGACTATAACTGCTGCTTCACAGACATTTGGCGCTGTGTCATCTCAACATGCGACGACAAAGAGGTGGGACGGGTTTGCTGCGGACAACGACCATGCAGATGGCACTGACGGCCACGGGAGGCTCCGACACTGATGCGCTGGCCATCGTGTTCGACGTGCGTGTGTGTGTTGGCGCTTTTGTTTGGTGCAGCACTCATGAAGCTTCTGCGAGACTATACGCGGAGAAAAGGCTACATTGAGATCCAGCAGGATGACCAGGGTATGTACTGAACGTGCTCATGGGCACGACAGACTCGTGGGAGAATGTGCGGGTGGCGAACAAGACAATGGATGGGGCCACCATTTAGCGTCGTGTGCGTGTAGCTGGATACTACGCACGGAGTGGTAGCTCTGTCTTTAATAAATTAATGCATCATCGTTTAATCGCCTCTTGCGGCTTAAGTCACTTCTCCAGCAGTGCAAGCACTTCGTCGGCTGTTGCGGCGACCACAGCAGACGAGCACTTGAGAAATCAATGTAAAACAGACAAGGCTGACATGTCAACAACTTACGAGTGCGGTTGATGGCGTTCGGGACGTAGGTCCATTCAGATGTCGGATTCTGGGCGAAATCGAATGCAGGGTTGGCGGCAGCAGTCGGTGGAGGCGGCACATCTGTTGCAGGAGGAGTATTGCGAGAATACGGGTGTCCGACTCGATTTATTCCAGGTCTGGATAGTCTTGGTGGGCCTCGACTGAGTGGGGTACGGAACTTGGAGCTGGGAAGACGTGGTCTCCTCCTAGTGCAGCTGACGACCCCACACGAGCTCCAGCTTCATTAACACGAGGTTGCTGCGTCGAGCTAGCAGGCTGGAAGCTATTGCTCGTTTCGCCACTCACTGTCTGTTCTGGTATAGCCAAGCCAACTGGCGTCTCATTGATGATCTCAACCAGAAACCTGTCCACACAGCAGTGAGCAGAACAACATCAGCAACGTCTTTCATTTGTAGCGGGCGCAGACTTCGTTCGACGCACTTCGGCACCACAATGTGCTCCTCATCCTTGCGGTCCCAGTCGAACGAGGCCATATTCGCCTCATCAATCACTTTCCCTATGTTCCCAGTCATTTTAACGTGAAAAGATCAATTGCTACGTGTACGCAGTTGTGAGATTGGGAGTCGCAGGTCCTCACCTCCTGGAGGCGCGTCGTCGTACAGAACCAATTTTCGAGGCATAGAGCGCCACAAAGTACATACACTC
>VKKV01000030.1:0-141923 GCA_008080845.1 Phytophthora kernoviae | reverse complement strand
AGACCTTGTATCAGGATCGACTTTATATCGTATGCTATATTGGGGCTGACTTTATATTTGAGAAAAAATTAATTAATTAGTTAAGTTCGGCTTTACTTAAATAATTCTTCTTCTTTCGGGCACGAATTTCGGCGCGATTCTTATCATCATATTCTCGCTGCTTAGCCAGTCGGGTTTCCCTTGTTTTCAGATAATACCGCTTTTGCGCGGCTTTGATTCGCTCTTTGTTAAGTTCGTATTGTTCAGGTGAGTACGGCATCTTTATATACTATTAACTTTATATTTGTCAGGATGAAAAAATCATGATAAAAAGCAATTTATTAGTGATGCATGCCGAAGGGAGAATCAGCTGAAGTAACTCAACGTGGGTATAGATCGAGTGATCTGCTGGGCCACAGCACGCGCCATGTCCATGTCGGGACCTAATATACTGGCGATGTCATAGTATCGTTCGATGCTCTCACAAATACTAGTACCGCCACCCTCTCCGATAGACGCCAGGAACTCATCAATCTTCGGCCTCTTGATAGGTTCTCGGAAGCACGGAAGACTGACCACTGCATCCTCACCACTTGCCAGTAGAGTCTTTATCACCGCAAACGCCTTGCTTGGATCACAAATAGTCACCGATTCGATGATACCGCGATTGTTAGTCGGGTCGGCGACCCAAAAACTGCCAATACTTCTGCAAGTCGGTCAAGAGTGCCATCGCAGGTTCAGCAGCCTTAATATCCAGTGCTATCAGTTCTGACACAACCTGAGAGACGGAGCGTCGCTCCACCTTTGCTTCACCTCGATGATCAATCTCACGCCAGGCAGCATTCCCAATTCGAGCCGGTTCTCCAAGACCTGATCACTCAGTATGATCATGTCTGTGCATCCAGCAAGTTTAATGTCGTGCCCTGGTACGTCAACCGAAAGAATGTCTTTCCCACCTTCCCCTTTCTCCACACCGTACACGCAAAGCTTGTTCTTCGCGAGCGCATCACCAATGTTGACTTCAACGTACTCGCGATATCGTTCGCGTTGCTGTTCCTCGGTGAGCTTGATTTTCTGACCACGCTCATCGACTATGTTTCCCCACGTGAACGGTTCAACATGCTTCTCAGTCTCGAATGGAACCGCGCGGGTAGCTCGCAACCGAACGTGCAAGTCGTCCAAAAGACTCGAACTCGCGCTCGAGTGGCAGACCTTGCGCTTTCCAAGCACAGTTTTGTCCAGTTTGTCGTTCATTTTGTCGAACTTTTCGCTGAGTTGATCGAGCTTGGAGGCCTCGCTAGCTGAGCCACCACCCCTATCCGGAACCACCACCAGCACGTGAATCGTCTTCTTCGTCGGAGCACCTTCAAACACTTCGCCAACCTCGTCTGCTGGGTCCGTTTCCATGTTCAGCAGTGTCTTCAATTGCTCGGGAACACCTCCTCCGCATAGCAATGACGACAGGATCCTTCGATGAGAGCCACGCGCCGTCCGCCGTCTTCGCCAGGAAGAGCTGCAGGTCCGATGGCGACGCTCCTGAAGATCGTCTCTGAAACTTTCTTTGATTTCCGCCCAGATCGCCTTCTTCAGGTCTCCCACCGACTGACCCGCGTCGATGTCCACCTGGAACGCGCTGCCCGCCACGCCAACGATCGCACAGAAGAGCTTCACCATCTTTCCTCGAGCCAGCAGATTCTGGAATGAGGAAAAGGAGGGAGAATTTCTGGCGTACTTAAGCGGACATGAAGGTGTGTGACATAGATTTTCAACCAATGATGAGACAGACGCCACGTCGAACTAATCCTTGAGGTAAAAATCTGCCGGCGTAACGTTCTATTGCTTTTGTCAATATAGTTTGAACGTTGTCGGTCGAAACGCCCTTAAGATCCAAAAGACGTGGCTCTCGCTATAAGGTGGGCGTCGTCAAATCAACGTCTGTTAGATCTCACCGGTTGAGCGGTTCTAAAACTACCCTAATATCGAAAAGACGTGGCTCTCGCTCTAAGTTGGTCGAGAGGTTGCGTCGTTGAAATCGCTGCTGTCCCGAAATAAGGTTTCAGGAATGTTTTTGGTGGTAAAATACGGTAAGGAAAAAAGTGACCGCGTAATGTTCTACGTCATACTACTGCCCTACACTTCTACAGTAACTCGGGTAAATTGCGCGGTGTGTTGGCATTCTACCCCGTGCACCCGACAAGTCTATCTGTTGATAACTTGCTCATCAGTGGAGACAACAAGGGCTACGCCGAGTTCTTACTCGAAGATGAGCTGGACGACGTTGTCGTGGGTATCGGTATCGCAAACGCTGGCGATGTGAGTCCTAATCTCATTGATAACGGTGACGGCACCTTTAGCGGCGAAGGAAATACAACCATCGAATCGGCGGAGATCATGGGAAAGCGTCAATACACGACGTTGCTGTCACTTATCAACGCAGAATCGGAACTGATCGAGGGTTCTGCTCTTGCGAATCTGTCATACGTGAATTTTCTAACGTTGTATTGGACGGTGTTGTGGCCACCACGGGCGACCCGTACGCCGATCGCACATGTCCCGCCGTCATCGGACAGAATTTCGCCGCCGGTACGGAGGATGGCCGCGTGCTCAGTATGTTCACAGAGGGCAATTTGAAAGCCAACGTGCTTTTTCAGGCGCTCGGTGCTGTAGTCAAGGAGACACCGCAGTGGGTGCAGACCTGCCAAAATGTTAACAAAGTGCCACTACTGGCTGTCGGAATCATGGAACCAGTGCCCTGGACGCCGACGATATTGCCGGTTCAAGTCGTCAAGATTGGACAGTTTGGTATCGCAGTGACCTCCTTCGAGGTCACAACCATGGCCGGGCGACGAATTCGCAATACAGTCAAGACCGCATTGGCGAGTGCAGGAGTCACGGAAGTCCAGTTGGCTGCTATCAGCAACGCATACGCGCAATACATGACCACGAAGGAAGAGTATCTTGTCCAGGATTATGAAGGTGCATCGACGCTCTTTGGACCAAACCAACTAGCGGCGGTACAACAGGAGTTGGCTAGAGTCGCGGCATCCGTGGCAAACCCTCTATCCCGTTAGACGTAGGTCCAACTCCGCTGCAAATCGACCGTAGCTCACTCATCACGCTTCAGACGGGTGTCATCTTCGACTCAGCACCGCTACTCCGGAGCTTCAGCTACGTTCGAACACAACCATCCAGCTCTTATACCATCGGTGCTGTGGCGTCTGCCGTATTCGCAGGAGCACACCCCAAGAACGCCCTCACTTTGGTCTCGTCATTCTGTGACGTCGAGAAACTCGGGTCGGATGGGTCGTACACGACTGTCATGACGGATGCCCACTGGGATCTTCGTTACCACTGGGAGCGTTACCTCGTCGCCGAGAGCAAGAACACGTGCGAGTGGAACATCCGATCAGGTGGCCGCACGAGTGTCGCTGGCACGTATCGGTTTGTGCACCGCGGGTACTCTAAGAGTTTGTTGGGAGCGCTGACAGCGTACGAAGGTACGTCGAACACGTTCAAGGTGACCGCGTAGGAATGTCAACATTCCGATCCAATGCCACATGCGTGTAGTGTATAAGGTCCCTTGGCATTTCATCAAGCTTGATATTGAATAGCCTAACGCGACTAAATTCATCGTACAGCATCCTTTGGCAGAACGGTTCTCCCCGACTCACCTCGACATACCCAAACGAATACAGCTATCGGCGATGAGTCGGGCGTTAGGCGCAGCTCTCACGACCTCAACTTTAATTTGACTGCTCACTTCGTGCATTTGAAGTCTCCTCCTTAAGAATTGCAATCTTGGTTCGACGCCGCAGCAGCGAATGGGTCGCACGAAGTATCTGTATTCCACGAGACCAACGTGCCCTTGCAGTATTGGGGCGATTGTGTGAAGCCCACTCGTAGAAAAACTCGACACGCCCAGTGAGCAGTAGCCGCTCCCCTCATCGTCGCCATTGGCTTCTGTGATATCGACAGCGTTTAATCGACGTTGACGCTGACGCCATAAGGCAGCAGAGAGGAACCACATGAGTTTGCAATCCCAGAGGAAAATAGTCCACAGACGCGAGACCAGAGCCGACAATGTGCTGATTTTCACGTGGCGTCCAAACACTACCTTATCGATGACTGCATGGTCGGGGATAATCCAGCGATCCCAGACAAAGAGCTCTAGAGACAGGATAATGAGCCCAAGCATCTCAAATGTGAACACGAACATCAAGAGTGGAGCCCGCCGAAAAGAAAACAACCGCATTGTACTGGGAGGAATTGCGTCGAGGGTGATAGCCCACTGCATCCAAAGCCATGCACTCCATACCCAAATCACTCGACCATCCAAACCAAAGAATTGACTCAGAGCTAGAGATGACACTGTGAGCTTGGTAGACAAGAAGAGGAAATTGAAGGACGAATACAGTCGCCACAACAATTGTCGTTGCAGTGAAGCGAAAAATACCCCACAGAAAATGACGGAAGCACCAAACGCTACTTTCTGAGTGCGCGCTAGTCCTGTAGCACGGTTGTCAAGGTTCTGATCTTTGGATATCCAGGCAACCAAAGCGCCCGCTACAAGCCCAATCATTCCACCATAACCGAGTCCATGAAACAATTCAATCAACACACGGCGTCTCCAGCTCGAGGTACTCGGCCCTAAGACCCTGGTAAGTAGGCAACCAAAGCCTGGGAGCAACGTGTTATGGGACTTGAAATCTCTGCCGACCGGCGCAAATTGAAGCTGAATCTTAGTGAAATTTCGCAACCGGGCACGATGGCGCTGCAGCGTAGCGTTTTGCAGCTCGATCGTTTGCTGGAGTGTCTTTCCTCCATCTGGCGTCCAAGCCCCACTGAGGTGAGTTGAAGCCAATGGAGTATGGTAGCTCTCAGGGCTTGAATGCTAATGACACTGCCGGTCTGTGTGCGAGTGGATTCCGTGACGCTGGTCTTCGTTCTGGGGATTGAACTCGGTATGGAGCTTAACACCCTCAATTGCCTTATATTGCTGCGAGTATTACCATTTTTCAGATGGAGCCCCACTGTGCAGTAATAGCTCACACAGCATCGACGGCTGGGGATATAACTCGTTTGGGAGTTGATTAGACGGGCTGTAGCAGAGCCTTGCTCACGCATTGCGACCCAGTTTCGGTAAACAAGCCGACCAAAGAGTAGAAGCATATTGAGCTGCGTGTTCATGAGTGTATCACGAATGGAAAACCGTAGCCAGTAGATGAATACGAGAGTAAGAGAGTGCCACCGTTGCCACCGTCATCCACAATTCGTAGGAATACAGCAACGAACATCGCGACGTGTATCACACAATTGAGTAAGCTTGACAGGAAGAGATTGTACCTGTCCCCCACAAGCGCATCGGCACCGATACTAATCTGCACAATCACACACCCAAACACTACCACAACGATACGGATGTCATTGAGCATTGCAGCAAAGCATACGCCGAAGAGGAGGTTGTTTCCAGTGAAATACCAGAAGTCGTACGTTCCAAAGAGCAGGTATAGCATCTCAGTGCGAATCGAGGCCATGATAAACAGCATACCGGGGAATTGCAAAATAGGAGATAGGATCGCTGTCACGGATCCAACTCGCCGGGGCACCATAGTCGTTAACAGCATGAGCAAGTTCCCAACTTGCAACATGAGGGCGATCACATATCTCCACTTTCTCCTGAATATATTGAGCCGCAGAATTTGGATGGGGGTGAGCAACATTGATTTGAGAGTCTTTGCAGCATCAAAAGCCGGCAGCACTTCGAGAGGAACCAGTTCAAACACAGGTGCCTCTGGTAGAGACGGCAAGGCAGAGGTTGGTAGTTCGCTATCACCACTCCTGTTGTGCCACGATCGGGGACGTGTAGTGCCGCCGAATGAATGGGGTGCTCCAGATGCCTGGCGCACTACGGTTTTGCTTGGTTGCCAATTCACCACTTTCATATGAATTCGCAGTCGTGTGGTCCCTGCGACTGCGTATATTACGTGACTTCAACGCCGTGAGGCCAGGGCCATGGGGACTGCCAATTGTCACGTGAAGCGTGCACCCTTGGTGCTACGGTGGACTTGCTTGCGGTACGCACACACACTAGCAGCGCTTGACTAATTGTATTCACTGGTGAGACCAAACCGCAAGAATAGCAGTCATGCGAAACGGATGCCCATCCATAGAAAACTTACAACGTACCGGGCCATGAACACGACATTGTTGCAAATGTAGACGAAAGAAATGCCATAAAACAAATGTTACTCTCCCTTCTCGTTCTCTTCTCCTTTGACTTCGCAGCTCTATCACTTTCTGAGACGAAGTGGAGATTTTGCCGTTGCTAGCGCAACTCTCCACACTGCTTAGGCAGATAGGTCCCAGTAGTTGAGGCAGGCATCGTTGCCCACCGAGATGAGCTCCGTCTCGGACACGAAGCGTACGCCCGTCACACCATCCTTGTGCGAGAAATCGAATGAGCGCTTCTGCATGGGGCTGTTGACGTTCCAGATGTAGATACGCTCGTCCAGCGAGCCACTGGCGACGAAGTCGCCGCTAGCCCAAGCCACGCTAGTCACGCGCGTCGAGTGGTACACCCACATGCCCTGCACCTTGGCCGAGCGCGAAGCCACATCCCACACACGCACCTCACGGTACGTGTCACCCGCCGCAAGCAGCGTACCATCGGGCGAGAAGGACACGCACGTTAACGCACCCAAATGACCCGCGATCTCTCCACTCTCCACAAGCGACGAGCCGTTCACGACATCAAACAAGTGGATCTTCATATCCTCCTGCGATCCCACCGCCACGAGATCTTCCGATGGAGAAATTGCCACACACGTGGCCGTCCACGCAAACTCCGGCGTCTGGAACACGATCTTCTGATCACGCAGCAACTTGACGCCCTTGTTCGTGCTCACCACCGTGAGTCCTGACTTGGTCAGTGCCACACCATTGGGCTGGGCCTCCAACGCTGTAGCAGCAGTGTACTCACTGTCATGAGCAAACCGCACCTGGTCGTCCCAGCCACTACTTGCAATCTCAGTGGATGTGACCGAGATGCCCGTAATCTTGGCAGTATGGTGACTCCCAGCCAATGTCTTGGCCGTCTTGGCAGTCCACGAGCACACAACACCGTCGTAACTGCCCGTGAGGATCCGGTCCTGCTCCGTCTCAGCAGCTAACGCCAAGATGGACACTTGATGTCCTTGAACGATCTTTTGGGCTGAGATGGGGCATCCCGGTCCAGAAAGTTTAGATCTCCTGATAAACTGAGGGAGATGAGATGGTCTTGACACCAAATAACAGCAACCTGCATATCCTTGACCTGGGGTTTACTGCCTCCGAACGTAAACTTGGTAATCACAGTACGCGAGGCTACGTCCCACAGTAACACGGTCTTATCCGCTGATGACGTTAGCAATTGCGTTCCGTCCGGACTCCAGCACACCGAGTAGATGGACGCTTGATGCGCCGCTGGGAATTTTTCTACCAGGTCACCAGACTTGCCGTCATATAGACACATGAGCTTATCCGAGCCGACACTGACTGCGAATTCGCCGTTAGGTGAAAAGCGCACGCAGTTGACAAAGTTCGAGTGCAAGTTGTTGTTGTTTTGTTTGAACTTGAAAGGCGGACCTTCGTACACACAGACGTTGAAGTCTTCACTGGCGGTTAGGATACGGAACGGACGGGTCTGGCGGTAGTCCACACTCAAGATGCGTTTCTGGTGGCCCACAACTTCACCGATACTGTTGCCGGTATCCCACATGAAAACCCGGGCCATGAGCCCACGCCCGTCGCCCACAGCCACGATCCGTTTGCTGTCCGGGTCCCAACTCAAGTCTTTGATCTCTCCCGCGAACACCGGTATCTCCAACTTCAACGTGTGCTCCGGGTTGTCGTAAGACCACACACGAACTTTACCGGAGATGTCACCAGACGCAACCCAGTAACCATTAGGGGAAAACTTGGCCACAGTTGTGGGTTCATTGTGGCCCTTGTACACGAACGTGTCCGACGGGTCGTCCAGATTACGCACAACCACGAGTTTGCCACTGCAGTAGATGAGTTTAGGCTCCTTTGGGTGGACACCAATATGCTGGGGGCGCCACGGTTAGTGGTCGGGTTCGGGCCGATTGTAGCCTAAAGCGAGAGGGGTTAGATCATGTAAACAATTTAATTTTTTTAAAGAGTAATTAGGGTGGTGGAATGCACCTTCAGGGCCGGGGAGGCATCTTCTCCGTGGGGTTCGTGAGTGGCCATGCTGCTGCTTGTCGGTGCTTGGATTCCGGGGAAATCTGCGAGTGACGACAATCGAGCGACGGATCACAAAAAGCATCTGATTTTGTTTATATCGATGTGGTACACACCAAGTTGAACTTAAAATAATAGTTTACCGTAAAGTAAGTTGACTTGTAAAGTGTACAATTGCATGTATTTTCCAATAGGAACTGTAACAAACGAACCAATGGAGATGACTGGAGACGTGACATCGCCTCGTGAAGTGGAGCTACAATTACAAGAGCCGCCGCAACCGCCTGCTGCTACCAAATACGCCTGCAAGAAATGCCGCTGCGTACTATTCACGAGCGAGGAGCTCATGCCGCACGAACCAGAGCGTCAGCAGATCTCCACGCGCAGGGTTTGTGTTGTTTACTACTTTACGTTTTAGTTTACCTTTCTTAGTCTGATGCCATAATCTGAGTATTTGTGACGTGTGACGGGTTGTGTCTGAGTAGAAGTTGAAGGACATGAAGCATCACGTTCCTGGCGGCCACGTCGACTGCTCCTCGTACTTTTAGAGGAGACTCAGTCGTGGATGGATGAAGCTCTACTGGCGGAGGGCAAGATCCACTGTCCAAGTGTTAAGTGCCAGTCACGTCTGGGAGCTCTGCAATGGTCAGGCTCCCAATGCTCCTGTGGCACATGGGTCACGCCGTCTATCAAGATCACCAAGAGTCGAGTGGACCCAGTATTCAGTCAGAGCAATGCAAATATTGTGACAGGTGTGGTGTTGCCCAATATCGCTGCGTACGCAGCGGAGAACACGCCACCTGCTCACTAAAAAGGACGGTTAAGGAATGACATAATGCACCATTCGTGGTTGATGAAAATATTTTTTTACTGTGTAGTTCATTCGTGATGGTACGCACTTAAACGAAGTTCTGCCATTGCTTGTAGCCTTTTTGCCTCATGAAACTACTTTTTCAGTTCATGTCGTACACAATGACTCCGCCATCGTCCCCAGCAGCAACAAGTTGTGTCGCGGATGTTGCTACGGCTCGCACCGCTGCTTTATTGGCTCCAAGGCCATACAATAGTTTGCCTCTCCTCCAGTCGTGCACATGCAGCATGCCATTGCCAGCACCGCTGAAGCACAGCTGGCCGCGAACGTGCAGCGAATAAATGAAGTCCATGTGCTCCGTGAAACTGTGCAGCACTCCGTACGATTGCCTCTTGTCGAGAACGTTAATGACGCCGTCTGCGCCGCCAGTAATTAGCACATTAGGGTCCTGCGGCGGCTCGCGAAGAAACCCACAGCGCCAGCTTTGCTGCTGCGAGGGTCGATATGAAGCTCCAACGAGTGTGTAACCGACTTCTGGCGCGTATCCCACACCTTCACGGCCCCGTCTTGGCCCCCAGAAAAGTAGCAGCAGCCCGCTGAACCCTCTGCTCCATTCTGACTCCCGAGAACGCTGGTAGCGTGTCCTCGGTGGGCATTAGTGTGCTTACGAAGCACTTTGTTCGCCTCCAAATCAATTAGCTGAACACTTCCATCGCGATCACCACACACTGCTGACGGCTGGACACCAGGGAGTAGGGAAACGTCCAGTATAGGTGCCGTCCCAGCCTTGATGACGCTTTGCTCGCGCTTCTGACTAGAGACGCGTCGATTGATGTTCCAAAGCCGCAGCATCTTGTCGTAACCAGCACTAAGAACCATCTCATCGCCCATACTAAGCACACAGGACACAGATCCACTATGACCCAGCAAATCCTCGCACTTGACACCAGTAGCATCCCACAGACACAGCTTACTGTCCATGCCACCGCTGATGATCCGTCGGTCTGGCAAATGTGTGATGCATGTCACCCACTCGGTATGACCGAATTTCTTCGTGTACAGCGTCCTTGGACGGCTACTATTACTGCTGCTACCCCGTGCTTTTGATGAGGACGAGGACGCACCACCCAACGGAATGACATACAACGCATGGTCACTGCTACCGACGACCACTTCGCTTTCATCAGCGCTCATGCTCATGCACATCAGCGGCTGCGCTGACACGTCATGAGCCTGGCCTTCTGACACGCGCGGGCCTTGGAGCCACGCGCCAGTCAAATTGTTCTCACTGACTGCTTGGATCGTCACGTCTCCACGCAATGACGTCATCTTGCCCGCAGACGAAGGTTTCGATGACTCTTGTACTGGATCCCGTCTCACCTTCCCTGTACGAGCTGCCTCTGCGGCTGAAAGCTCCTCGAAAGCGACGTCAAACGCCTCCATGTATTTGTCATTCTGACGATGAGAAGCGCTGGCGCTGTACGCTACGCGAGCTGCCGGTGCGTCATCCTGACCTTGGTGGCGGTTTCCCTGTCTCATGGGACGTATCTTGATGCTGGAGAAGGAGTCGTCAATGTCTTCCGACTCCACGGAGACACCGGACGAAGCGTACTCCTCAAGACGTACGGATCTGCTCGCCATGATGGCACTGGGTTGGCCAAACGGCGCTAAAAGATCGTTTTCATGTGGACCACACGTTGGACCTGATAGGCATGTCGCATACGAAAGTTGCACCTAACTTCAAGAATACGTACTGCAATGACTCGTTAAAGTACAAAGGATGGATTTTTACGATTCATGATTGGCCAAATAGCCTCGAATGCGTGCGTCGCTTTACAACCGCGTCTCTTCGTGTACTGTATCTGTGGTACAGTACACGAGGTCGACAACGGAAACGCTACGCTGGACTAGCGGCTGACGATGTCCATGCTGGAACATTGTTAGCACTGAGCACATTGTGTTTGTCATCGCAAAAAATGCGCATTTTTAATGCATTAAAGCACATGAATTTCAGCGCTGACCGGTGCGTCTTTATTGACTGTAGAACGCACACCAAAATTGTGACATTGGGGCGTTTTTGCCAACAGCCACGTGGCGAACAACCTTCTAGACAAATTGTCTTCGCACAGTCATACATTAATCAAGATAAAGTGTCCTTCTGGAAGCATGATGGGATCACAACCTCTACCCGTCATTGTCGTTCTGCGACGTCCGTTATGTGTTTCAACAGGTTTTATGCCGCTCAATAAATACTACGCCACTTCGCTATTGGGCAGGAGACGTTCATTCCGCACTGCAGCACCGTTAAAGGGGAGGACAACAGCAACACACAGTTAAAACACTCGTGCAATAACAACCAAGGGGGAGGGTGTGATAGTGTGGTCGTAGTGTACCGGTAGCGTAGTGTAGTGTGTGAGACCGACGACCGACACACGAGGGACTGGCGGTCCGTCCGCTTGTCCTACGAATCTCTACACTCTCTCTACTGTAATATCCCCCATACAGACCACCCGGACTTGTACCCATGCAGAGCGCTCTAGCCATCGGCCTCGCCAAGAATGGGGTCAACGTGCGGCGCGCAGCCACAGCGTCTCAGATCGGCGGGCGGTTGTCATCCCCTACCTCCCTGTGAGCGCTGAGAGCGGCTCTGTATGGGCTGGAGACGACACGGAAGCCTCTATTTCTATGGCGTCGATGCCTCGTGTGGCGTCGTTTGCAGACGTGGGGACAGATCAAGCCAAGGCTGCGGCCGCTGGAAGGGAATTCAATGACAGGACAAGAAGGACATTTAAGCAAGAGAGGGACATCGGTGGACAAGACCAACCCCTTTATTGGTTACTTCCAGACAGGGACGGACGAGACTGAAGGAGCTCTAGGTGAAGAGCTGAAGGTGACGATGCCGCCGCTGCCTCCAACGCCTGTGCGTCGCGTACCGTGTCGCACGCAAAGCAGCGCGACGCTGTCGACGATGACGTCGTTTTACCCGTCAACGTTGTTTACACCGCAGAAGCAGATGACAGAGTGGTTAGGATCAAAACCTAGCCGCTTCCCAGCGTTCTTTAAGCAGCAAGAGGTGAAGGAATCGACACAGAATCGGAAGCGGGTCAAGGAGAAGCGAACCGTGTTTTTACAGGCGTTGAAGCTGGAGACGAAGGCCTTGGTCACGACGGATGACAACCAAGAAGAACAGGTGCAGCAATTTTCGCAAAATGCTGTATTTAAACGCTCAACGTCTATGCCGGTTGCCATGGCTACGAAAGCACGCCCAACAGTGCCACCTATTGTTACCTCGTTGAAGACGAAGACGACAACGACGGTAACTCCGCGGGGTTCTTGTGCTTCACCGTCGCGCTTCGAGGAGGACTTTGAGGTTGTGGGGTCTTTAGGTGAAGGCGGCCAAGGGTCAGTATTCAAAGTGCGCAGCAAGGTGGATGGATGCTACTATGCTGTCAAGAAAGTGGTGCTGCCCCGCGCGACTGAGTTGGATGCTCAACGCGCGGAAAGTCAGGCATTACGTGAAGTGCGTTTGATGGCGTCGATGGCTCCCCACTCCAACGTGGTGCGTTACCATACAGCGTGGACGGAGGTGGACGCTTGTGTAGCACATCCCAGCATGTCTACAGAAAGTGTGTGCGGCTCGGATGTTGCCTCGTTGGACAGTGTCTGTGACCAGCAAGACCTTTGTCGTCAGCAACTGGAATTACTGGACGAGGAGGAGGAGCTCCGCATGAGCGGCGTAGAGAAATCTAACCAGTCTTTCTCATTGGATTTCTCATCGAATTCGATCAGCTTTGATGAGTACTCCACTCCTGGATTTACTTTCGAGGACGAAGGTGATGATTCCGTTGGTTTGAACGTTGATGATGAAACAACGTTTGGACAACCTGGAGAGCTGAAGGTGAAGAACGATGTCGATGCCACTTCCCGTGCTGTTGCAAATGAGCCGGTGGTCATGAAGTCACAGGTGATTTTGTACATTCAAATGGAGCTATGTGGCACGGCGGTGGATTCATTGCCATCTTCTGCAGATACAGTTGCTACTGATCGGAGCGACAGCCATGAACCAATTCACCGAATCTTGAGCCAGTTTAACACTTCGCAACAGGGCCGACAGCAGAATGGTGAAGAAACTCATTCAAACTTGGGGGCTTGGCTACGATCCTCGCTAGGGGAGCGGTCTTCATGGTCCAACACGTCCGAGAAGCACCTGGAGGGACTGAAACTGTTTTTGGGTGCTGTACAGGGTGTGGCGCACATGCATTCCTACGGTGTGATCCATCGGGACTTAAAACCGGATAACATCTTTATTCACGGAGATGTGGCCAAGATCGGTGATTTCGGGCTTTCCAAGTCTGTTTTCGCCGATAGTTCTTGTGATGGGATGGTTTCACCTCGTGAGCGTTTGCAGGAGCTAGGGCTCAGCGGCGACGAGTACGGTGACCACACGACTGCGCTTGGTACGTTTACGTATGCGTCACCTGAGCAACTGGGCTACCGGTTCAGTAGCAGCAATTTACTCAAGAACGCAGCTACTCGTCTCAAGAGTGCCAAGTACTCTATCAAGTCGGATATCTTCGCTCTTGGGGTGATTTTGCTGGAGCTCTGCTGCCCATTTAGCACGATGATGGAGCGTTCGCAGGTGCTCACAGGTGTGCGTCACGGTGTTGTGCCCCAGAAGGCGCGGCAGCAGTTCCCTATGGAAATGGACCTCGTGCTTCGCATGACAGCCATTGATCCGGGAGAGCGCCCTACAAGTGAAGAGGTTTGTGAACAGCTCCGAAAGATCTTGGCCGCCTCAAGCAGTACGGTTACGCCAGCATCAGCGCTGGAGGAACTGCGCGAGCTTCAAGCAAAGCTAGCTGCTGCCGTCCGTTTAGTACGCGATCGGTCGCAGGCTACTCTTCAGCTCGAGGCTTTGGTCTCCGAGCTGAATGACAAGGTCCAGAATGTAGGCATCGCTCTTGCCTAGAGGAAGTCGAGCAAGCACCCACGGTCCGTGGCTCCGTAGCCACCGTCGCAGGGGAACTTCAATCAATGAACGAAAACAGGAGAAAAACAGCGAAGCTCGAGGTAAGCGGCCTTGCAGACTCTCCTCGTATTCGAGAGGGTGAAGCAGGCTTGCTACCCTCACTAACTAGTGCTTTATTGTGTGTGGAAGTAAAACAATCCGAACGCCCACGATATCGTGCGTGCGTGCAATGTACAGTGGACCAAGCAAAACTGAACTGGGAAAACTATGAGCCATCTTCGTGTGGCACGGCATCGCTTATACTAATAGCAGTGATCGCAGATTCTCCATGACTAGAGTTTCTTTGACGGTAGTCAATTTGATACCAACAAGTCTGGAGCATTGCATCATCAACCCTGCACTGGTGCAAAGCTTTGCGCTAGCAGTTGCTGGGTAAGACGTTGAAGAAGTGGTATTGCTGGTCACGGTCGAAGACGCCCACCATCGTGCCGCAATCCGAGCACGCGACAGGGTAGAACTCGTTTTGTTGCAGCAGTCCTGCAATTTGTTGGCCGGTGGTCGTCGTGGTCTTGTTGCTGGCATTCGTGGCGAGATTCCGGCGCTTGTGGAACGGCAGTGACGCCGGCACACTACTGCTCTCTCCGGTTGTATATGTGAGAATCTCCTCTTTCTTGACACGACAGTTGATCGCCGCAGTGGCGCGATACTGGTTCATGAACTGGGCATGCCTATAATCATTTAAATCAATCAGCATTTCCATCAACAGATATCACAACAAATGACACAAATGAAACCTACCGTTCACAAGCCATGCACACCGTCACAAAGCAGCATGGGCAGCACAAGGTTGCATCCGTCTCCGCTTTAGAGAGCTGGGCTTGTACCCATTTCTCATCAGCGTCATCCAGTTGTTCATCATACAAAAGATCAGGCTCTACCACTTCACTCTCCTCCATAGGCTGTTGATCCACAGTCTTCTGCTCTTTAAACCTCACTGTTTTGTGCTGCTTTATGAACCTAAACGGAGCCTCTCCATTGCTCCGATCTTCATCCTTAAGAGTGTCTAAAACCTCCTGTAATCTGTCCCTTCGAGCAGTATGTTGAGCCAAAGCTTCAGGTGACAATCGTAGCCCCTCGCCACCTCCACGACTAAAAACACCAGGAGATGTCTCTGTACGCTTGAAAGTGTCCTGTTTGGAGGCTTTATAGAGGGTTAAACTGCCAATATGTGACAATACACCCCGACCGGAATTAGAACTGATGGAGCTGGAAGACGCGAAAGTTGACGCTAATTCGTCCACTAAGTCGGAGGTTTTAGCGGGAGTTGGCGGGGCTGAATCGTCCTCTGCGTCGCTCATCGACTCGTCGCTGGGCAGGAAGGCGTAGTAGTCCTCAGCATCAGCGTTATTGGCGGAGAACGCGACGTCTCCGGTCCCACCACGCTGCATCTTCGACAAGTTACTTGCTTGTTACCGTTTGATACAAATGACAAGTGAAACGGTAATGTTTACATATATATGTAAACTTTATATATGTAAACTATGTAGCCATGTCTCGCGAAAGGGCGTGGAAGTGTAACAGGTCCATGTTGCAGTGTACATTCATGGTAACAGACGCTCAGGAGGATGTTCGCGACACGTACGAAGCGTTCAAGGCTCGAAAACATCGACAATTTAAGTGTCAGTATGGTGGCAGGCCACATAATACCCAACAGAAGCTGCTTCGGGTTCACCTTCGGCACTTTCTACTGACTATGGGACCTCAGCTAGACGGGGATCAGCTACAGAGTGAAGATTGTATTGACAGCGGTAAGGATCGCTTGGATCAAGCCTTTCTGAGTGAACAGAAGCGTCTAGCAGTGGCTCGAGAGGTGATTCGAGCCGAGAGACAGAGAGCAGCACGGATTCTCCAGAGATTTTTAGCTCAGAGACTGGCGATGAGGGTACGGGACGAGAAGGAGCTGCCTTCGACTTCAGAGTTCGTTGCAGTGCAGAGAGAGAAAAACTGCAGTACTGCCGGATGCACGGCCTATTGCATCGAAGACTGTGGATGTGGCCCCGCCCAATGCGTTGCCTAGAACTGCTTTACCCCCTTATGAGGTGGTGGTTCAGGTGGTCGCTGCTCGTGATCTTGCGTTAAGATTTCCAGTGTCAGGACACAGCGGTGATCGGTTTATTGAAGTGGAATTGATGTTGAAAGGGAAGGCTGGTGAGATGGCTGGTATGGTATCGCCCAAACAATTTCTGGAGAGCTCGCTAGATGGAGATGTTCAGTGGCAGGATTTCACACTTCGGTTTGCACATGACCCGAGTGATATTGCGGGGTCACCTGACAGGGTCGTGGATGAATGGAGCGCTGCTATCGTTGTGAATATTACTGGAAGAGGTGGGATTGAAGCCACTCTTGGGGTCGTTGAAATCCCGTTATCACTGTTGGATACCCCGTTAGCGACACAGTATGCTTTGTGTCGGTGGTTTCCGTTAGAGAAAGCTTATGCAGGGCATACAACTCGAGGCGAGCTTCGAGTCAGTGTGTGCTACTTGATGCGGCAGGCGACTAGTGATGAAGGCGAAGTTTATGACACTATGGTTCCGTTCGTGAACAACATTTGCTCTCAGGCGGGGCAAGAGGAAAATCAACAACGGCAAGAACGGAAGAAAAGCATTGTCTCGAGAAAAGCACGGGCTTCCGCGATTTCTTCACGAAAGGCACTTGGCCAGTCCTTCCAGCAAAAACGAGCAAGCTCAACCACAACTGATGTGTCAAAGAAACCGAAGCCTCCGGTGCTTTCGCTCAAACACTCAATGGCGAGCCCCATCGGCCGAATCTCACGAGCAGAAGCCCTCTCACCTCCGCCATCCCCGTCCTCCGTAACCTCGTCAGAGACAAGTGAGAGCACACCGGCAGTCGACGGTCTAGCAAGTCCGCTCCAGACGAAATCAGAGCGACGAATTTTCCTGCCCAAGAGGCAGCAAAAATACAACAAGCCAACTAAGATCCTGCCGCCGAAGAATGATCAAGTGGCTAAGGAGGACCCAGACTTGCAACAAGCGCCCGCTAAATCAGCGCCGTCATTCCTCAAGCGCAAGCCGTATAAAGTGGTTTTCAAGAAGCTTGACTGGTCCGGGGTGACTTCGAAAACGGATAGTAATCTGGCCACAAGCAGTCGTCGGGCAGATATTGGTCGTCCCCTCGGTCTTTAAATTTATCTCAACCTGCAACCAACTCGGTATGTTCCTCACGTCGACCTGGCAAAAGCGCAAAAGCAGCTACCGGGACGCACAACACCAAAGAGGGCTCCGATTTCGCCAGCGATTCATCATTATCTGGTGGTTTTATTGACGCAGACACTACCCAGCAACCGACAGCACTTGAAACTGCGATCTACGAACGCTGTTCTGTCACACGAGACTGCATCATTGGCGCGATTCAAGTACCAAAAGAACGGAAACAGTTTGTGGCTGCACTACAAGAGCAAGCACAAGACCGCGCCAATGGCAAACCAGAGCCTGACACAGACCAGCACCTCGGGCAAGAAAGCGGTGACCATCAGGTCTTTACTGTTTCAGACTCGACCGTGACGGAGCTTTGGAAAAACTCACGGGCGATTCTTCCGGGCAGCTTTACGCCTCGATGCTCCGTAGATTCACCGACAAGCAGTCGGTCGCAACGACTGAAGTAATTGAAGCAAATGTCACCAATTGATAGATACGATAGCCGGTAATAAAGTTTTCTTCGTCTGTTCAATTTACCCCGACCCAGTGCTCGTTTGAGAGCGTCTTCACTGATACTTGAACGGTTTATTGCAGCAGCTGAATAGGAGAAGCAAGGAGCGTAGCAAAGGAGTATGGGTAATCTCTGCTCTCACTCTGATGGCGATTTGCGCAACCAAGCGAATTGAAAAGTGAAATCTGGACCTAGTGGTTCATCAGAATAAAACCATTAGACATTTCCGTATAGCTCAATTTGCAGAATGGATTGTACCTGAGTGCTTGAGTGAGGTCAGAGTCGTATATGTCACCCATGTTATAACTTTGCAGAATACCGCATCCCATTGATGTGCTAACACAAATGCCACCAGGTGAATGGCTGACATACCCAGTTTGCGACTAAGGATGAAGCACATGACACAGAACGAGAGCATCCTTAACAAACAATATACCATGACGTTGAGAACGGTGTTGTTCAAATTGCTGGAAGTGATTGAGTCGAATTGTCGATAGTAACTCCGATTTGGCGAAGTATACGAAATCACCACAAAGGCCGCTGCGAATTGATGAATACAAGTCAGTACACCACGTTATTAGAGCGAGTATATGGACGCACCATAGAGAGCTGGTACCATTGCTTCAACATACTTGACGAGGAGAACAAATTCGGCAGTGAAGAGCACTTGGGCTGATCTCAACATAAGTCGTTCGCTATCTTTCTTTGACAACAGCTTCAATGGCGATTGCGCCTGCATATCTGCAGCTGGGGGCGCCATATCAGTAGTTTGCGGGGTTTGCTGCATTCCAACAATGTTGCCATGATTAATAACTTGTTTCGCTGGAGAATTTGGAAGTATCCTCGAATGTTTCAAAACTTTGGTTGAGACTAGGGAAGCCTCGGGTCCTACTCGGTGTGCCATAGTAAACCCGGGATTAGACTTTTTCTCGTTGACATGGGATTGATGAACCTCGCTCACTGAAAATCATGGTATAAAATGTCGACCGCCGTGGATCGGTCGGGTAAAACCTCTGCTTTATCCTCCTCAGCATATTGTTGATGTCGCTAATAGCCACCTTCGCCTGAATGATATCCACCACCATTACCGTGAGGGTCGTCGACAGCTTGGCTGTGTTTTGCAATGCAACAGACATGTACATTGCGCTGAAGACCTCAACGTTGAAGATCACGATTTCAGCTTTCACATCGGCTCGATCCCCAATAAGCCAACTGATGACATTGCGAGCTGTTAGCTTCATGAGAGGAAGCACACCAACGTAGAGCGCTTGACCAACGGATCCAAGGCGATGGAAACCAAACACAAATAGAGGATACGTGAATACCGACACAGCGAGCCAACCCACGATGAGCCAACAACGGATAAACTTTTCGAGTAATTTAGGGTTTTGGCGCATCCGCCTCACGTAGATGGATATTGTGGGTGGAATCACAACAACGAGCCACGCCGGTGCACTGGCAAGCAGCGTGAAAGGAACCGGAAACCCGATCAGAAGCGACACGACAAACACAAAACCACCCGATGCGAGTGAGCCACAGACGCCTATCGTCATCATCATTAGTCCTGTGATATTCAACTCAGGAAGTAATGTCCGGAAGTTGGACAGGATACCTGGTGAGAGCACAATTAAGGTCGTTATGTGGCGAATCCAAAACCCATAGTTGGCTATGGAGCCTTCACTGAGTGGCGCCAACGGGATGGTTTCCAATGCTCCGAGCACAAGCATATTTGCAAGTGGCAGAGTGAGACAGATAGCCACCGCTTCTTGGATACTTGTCTTGGATAGATATAGTCGCAACTTTTGAATTCGGTCAGCACTGAATCGGCCATGCAGCTCTACCTGCGTCATCTCCCATATTGCCACTGCAGACTTCAGAAAGCGACGACTGTTCTGCATGATTCCCGTTCAAAGGAGTCGAACTCGTCTAAAGGGAATGCAAATTTACGCATTAAAGTACACGTCATTCTTCCAGGAATAGCTGGTCATAGGTCTCTCAGGACTTAAAACGAGACCTGGGGGAATGTTTGAACTTGCGTCTTTCCTTGCATGAGCGCATTGCTAGCAATTTCCCCAAAGAGAACATTTATTGAAGTAATTCAAGAGAAACTAGTGCTAGGGACATCTCGGCGCTTGCGATAAATAATGCAGTGCCCCTTGAAAGACACTGCTGAGTGTTTTGCTGGAAGTGTTCGAGGCTGTCGCCATTGTAAGAAGCAATCCACGGTATTATTGTCGCCTAGGCAACGACAAATCTTAAAGATACGAGGACCATGAGATCCCACCTCTAGCCACCTTACAGAGCGCAATGAATTCGATGGTCAAGTTTCAAGGGAAAAAGGAGGGTAACGGTCGAAATTTCTGCTACAACGTCCGTGTTGCTGTATAAACTAGCACGGCTGGCGAACCCGTTGCTGGAGCCACACATGAACATCTTCGCACCTTTTCAATCAACGATTCACCCCGAAATCGCTGAAAGTATCCAAACGTAGCGACAGCAAAGATTTTTGTTCAACCAGATGACCACGGCTCCATAAGGTCACTTTGGTATCACCCACACACGAAATATTCAAGACACATGGCACTGTTGACCAACCTCCGCCGTCTCCTGTGCTATCCCACCTGACTGGACCAAGAGAGGGAGGGATCGACACCCGCCACTTGGACGACGCCGTTACGATCGTCGACATATCTGACCATTTCGATGGGCGAATTCGGGAACGAAGAATTGACGTCTAATAGAAGTCAAACATATCGAAATCTACATCTACCTTGCCCAAATTCTTGTACATCTTTTCAGGACTCACGGATGCTCATCGCAGTGCTGCCAGTGACAATAATGCACCGCTACCAGTAGCAGTCAATAATCCACGACTCTCTCTACTCACGACGCCATCTGCAGCAGGACAAGATGTCCGTCCAGCGTCAGTATCTGTCTCTTTGTGTCTTCTTTGCTACATCTGAGCGTGGCACTGCCCCTTCCATTTGGTCACCACAGTACACATGGCGATCCATTCATTTGATTCATCTCCATGTGGCAGCTAAAAACAGTTAACTGTACAAGATGGTCATGTCCACACACCGCACAGATGTCAGCACTCTGTCGTACTACTCGCAAGTAAAGGAGCTAACCGTGTGGCAGTACAGGTGAGCCGGACTACGCCTCGGTGGAGCTGAGCAACGACCCATGTGCTCACCGAAAGCGTCCGCATCGGACAATTGCGCAGCTCCATCTAGTTCAGTTTTCAATTTCCTTCACATTCGTCAGCACTTCAGCGACAGCGACTCCAAGTGTTGTTTACCCTGTTAACGTTCCTCTTCTTCCGTCTCAGTCTACGTTTACCCCGTCCAATCCCCAATCTCTTTGTCCAAAATGAACATCACCAAGATTATCGCTCACCTCGCGCTCATTGCTGCAGCTATGGGATCGCTCTCTGAAGCCGGCCACACCCAGACGCAGACTCAACAGGGTGTCTCTGCGGACGACTCGTACACGTCGAAGACTCCTGCTCCGACAACCCTTACTCTAACGGTGACCCACGCCCCGACTACCCCTTGTCCAAAGGGGACCTATGCCCCAACTACCATCTCTCCAAAGGTGACTCCTGCCCCAACTACAGAGGCTTCAGCGATTCCCGCACCAACAGCGACCCCCACTCAAGGGACCACAGCTACTGCAGTGACCACCAACCCATTACTTATGCTCCGGAGGCGACTACTCCAATAACCACGGCCCCGGGTGCCCAAGCTCCAACAACAGCACCTGAAGAAACTTCCACCGACAATTCATCGGTCTCCGGGTCTAACACCCAAAATACTGGCAAGAACGACAACATCCACGATCGTAGTATTTTAGCGGATGGCGACGTGAGTGGCTCGGCCAACGGCCAAGGTGACATCGGTGGTTCTGCCCATGGCGGTGTGTCTGGTGGCGTGTCTGGTGGCGTGTCTGGCGGTGTGAACGGTGGCGCCAATGGCGGCATCTCAGCGGGCGGCGACGTGAGTGGCTCGGCCAACGGCCAAGGTGACATCGGTGGTTCTGCCCATGGCGGTGTGTCTGGTGGCGTGTCTGGTGGCGTGTCTGGCGGTGTGAACGGTGGCGCCAATGGCGGCATCTCAGCGGGCGGCGACGTGAGTGGCTCGGCCAACGGCCAAGGTGACATCGGTGGTTCTGCCCATGGCGGTGTGTCTGGTGGCGTGTCTGGTGGCGTGTCTGGCGGTGTGAACGGTGGCGCCAATGGCGGCATCTCAGCGGGCGGCGACGTGAGTGGCTCGGCCAACGGCCAAGGTGACATCGGTGGTTCTGCCCATGGCGGTGTGTCTGGTGGCGTGTCTGGTGGCGTGTCTGGCGGTGTGAACGGTGGCGCCAATGGCGGCATCTCAGCGGGCGGCGACGTGAGTGGCTCGGCCAACGGCCAAGGTGACATCGGTGGTTCTGCCCATGGCGGTGTGTCTGGTGGCGTGTCTGGTGGCGTGTCTGGCGGTGTGAACGGTGGCGCCAATGGCGGCATCTCAGCGGGCGGCGACGTGAGTGGCTCGGCCAACGGCCAAGGTGACATCGGTGGTTCTGCCCATGGCGGTGTGTCTGGCGGTGTGTCTGGTGGCGTGTCTGGTGGCGTGTCTGGCGGTGTGAACGGTGGCGCCAATGGCGGCATCTCAGCGGGCGGCGACGTGAGTGGCTCGGCCAACGGCCAAGGTGACATCGGTGGTTCTGCCCATGGCGGTGTGTCTGGTGGCGTGTCTGGTGGCGTGTCTGGCGGTGTGAACGGTGGCGCCAATGGCGGCATCTCAGCGGGCGGCGACGTGAGTGGCTCGGCCAACGGCCAAGGTGACATCGGTGGTTCTGCCCATGGCGGTGTGTCTGGTGGCGTGTCTGGTGGCGTGTCTGGCGGTGTGAACGGTGGCGCCAATGGCGGCATCTCAGCGGGCGGCGACGTGAGTGGCTCGGCCAACGGCCAAGGTGACATCGGTGGTTCTGCCCATGGCGGTGTGTCTGGTGGCGTGTCTGGCGGTGTGAACGGTGGCGCCAATGGCGGCATCTCAGCGGGCGGCGACGTGAGTGGCTCGGCCAACGGCCAAGGTGACATCGGTGGTTCTGCCCATGGCGGTGTGTCTGGCGGTGTGTCTGGTGGCGTGTCTGGTGGCGTGTCTGGCGGTGTGAACGGTGGCGCCAATGGCGGCATCTCAGCGGGCGGCGACGTGAGTGGCTCGGCCAACGGCCAAGGTGACATCGGTGGTTCTGCCCATGGCGGTGTGTCTGGTGGCGTGTCTGGCGGTGTGAACGGTGGCGCCAATGGCGGCATCTCAGCGGGCGGCGACGTGAGTGGCTCGGCCAACGGCCAAGGTGACATCGGTGGTTCTGCCCATGGCGGTGTGTCTGGTGGCGTGTCTGGTGGCGTGTCTGGCGGTGTGAACGGTGGCGCCAATGGCGGCATCTCAGCGGGCGGCGACGTGAGTGGCTCGGCCAACGGCCAAGGTGACATCGGTGGTTCTGCCCATGGCGGTGTGTCTGGTGGCGTGTCTGGTGGCGTGTCTGGCGGTGTGAACGGTGGCGCCAATGGCGGCATCTCAGCGGGCGGCGACGTGAGTGGCTCGGCCAACGGCCAAGGTGACATCGGTGGTTCTGCCCATGGCGGTGTGTCTGGTGGCGTGTCTGGTGGCGTGTCTGGCGGTGTGAACGGTGGCGCCAATGGCGGCATCTCAGCGGGCGGCGACGTGAGTGGCTCGGCCAACGGCCAAGGTGACATCGGTGGTTCTGCCCATGGCGGTGTGTCTGGTGGCGTGTCTGGCGGTGTGAACGGTGGCGCCAATGGCGGCATCTCAGCGGGCGGCGACGTGAGTGGCTCGGCCAACGGCCAAGGTGACATCGGTGGTTCTGCCCATGGCGGTGTGTCTGGTGGCGTGTCTGGTGGCGTGTCTGGCGGTGTGAACGGTGGCGCCAATGGCGGCATCTCAGCGGGCGGCGACGTGAGTGGCTCGGCCAACGGCCAAGGTGACATCGGTGGTTCTGCCCATGGCGGTGTGTCTGGTGGCGTGTCTGGTGGCGTGTCTGGCGGTGTGAACGGTGGCGCCAATGGCGGCATCTCAGCGGGCGGCGACGTGAGTGGCTCGGCCAACGGCCAAGGTGACATCGGTGGTTCTGCCCATGGCGGTGTGTCTGGTGGCGTGTCTGGTGGCGTGTCTGGCGGTGTGAACGGTGGCGCCAATGGCGGCATCTCAGCGGGCGGCGACGTGAGTGGCTCGGCCAACGGCCAAGGTGACATCGGTGGTTCTGCCCATGGCGGTGTGTCTGGTGGCGTGTCTGGTGGCGTGTCTGGCGGTGTGAACGGTGGCGCCAATGGCGGCATCTCAGCGGGCGGCGACGTGAGTGGCTCGGCCAACGGCCAAGGTGACATCGGTGGTTCTGCCCATGGCGGTGTGTCTGGCGGTGTGTCTGGTGGCGTGTCTGGTGGCGTGTCTGGCGGTGTGAACGGTGGCGCCAATGGCGGCATCTCAGCGGGCGGCGACGTGAGTGGCTCGGCCAACGGCCAAGGTGACATCGGTGGTTCTGCCCATGGCGGTGTTTCTGGTGGCGTGTCTGGTGGCGTGTCTGGCGGTGTGAACGGTGGCGCCAATGGCGGCATCTCAGCGGGCGGCGACGTGAGTGGCTCGGCCAACGGCCAAGGTGACATCGGTGGTTCTGCCCATGGCGGTGTGTCTGGCGGTGTGTCTGGTGGCGTGTCTGGTGGCGTGTCTGGCGGTGTGAACGGTGGCGCCAATGGCGGCATCTCAGCGGGCGGCGACGTGAGTGGCTCGGCCAACGGCCAAGGTGACATCGGTGGTTCTGCCCATGGCGGTGTGTCTGGTGGCGTGTCTGGTGGCGTGTCTGGCGGTGTGAACGGTGGCGCCAATGGCGGCATCTCAGCGGGCGGCGACGTGAGTGGCTCGGCCAACGGCCAAGGTGACATCGGTGGTTCTGCCCATGGCGGTGTGTCTGGTGGCGTGTCTGGTGGCGTGTCTGGCGGTGTGAACGGTGGCGCCAATGGCGGCATCTCAGCGGGCGGCGACGTGAGTGGCTCGGCCAACGGCCAAGGTGACATCGGTGGTTCTGCCCATGGCGGTGTGTCTGGTGGCGTGTCTGGTGGCGTGTCTGGCGGTGTGAACGGTGGCGCCAATGGCGGCATCTCAGCGGGCGGCGACGTGAGTGGCTCGGCCAACGGCCAAGGTGACATCGGTGGTTCTGCCCATGGCGGTGTGTCTGGTGGCGTGTCTGGCGGTGTGAACGGTGGCGCCAATGGCGGCATCTCAGCGGGCGGCGACGTGAGTGGCTCGGCCAACGGCCAAGGTGACATCGGTGGTTCTGCCCATGGCGGTGTGTCTGGTGGCGTGTCTGGCGGTGTGAACGGTGGCGCCAATGGCGGCATCTCAGCGGGCGGCGACGTGAGTGGCTCGGCCAACGGCCAAGGTGACATCGGTGGTTCTGCCCATGGCGGTGTGTCTGGTGGCGTGTCTGGTGGCGTGTCTGGCGGTGTGAACGGTGGCGCCAATGGCGGCATCTCAGCGGGCGGCGACGTGAGTGGCTCGGCCAACGGCCAAGGTGACATCGGTGGTTCTGCCCATGGCGGTGTGTCTGGTGGCGTGTCTGGTGGCGTGTCTGGCGGTGTGAACGGTGGCGCCAATGGCGGCATCTCAGCGGGCGGCGACGTGAGTGGCTCGGCCAACGGCCAAGGTGACATCGGTGGTTCTGCCCATGGCGGTGTGTCTGGTGGCGTGTCTGGCGGTGTGAACGGTGGCGCCAATGGCGGCATCTCAGCAGGCGGCGACGTGAGTGGCTCGGCCAACGGCCAAGGTGACATCGGTGGTTCTGCCCATGGCGGTGTGTCTGGTGGCGTGTCTGGCGGTGTGAACGGTGGCGCCAATGGCGGCATCTCAGCGGGCGGCGACGTGAGTGGCTCGGCCAACGGCCAAGGTGACATCGGTGGTTCTGCCCATGGCGGTGTGTCTGGTGGCGTGTCTGGCGGTGTGAACGGTGGCGCCAATGGCGGCATCTCAGCGGGCGGCGACGTGAGTGGCTCGGCCAACGGCCAAGGTGACATCGGTGGTTCTGCCCATGGCGGTGTGTCTGGTGGCGTGTCTGGTGGCGTGTCTGGCGGTGTGAACGGTGGCGCCAATGGCGGCATCTCAGCGGGCGGCGACGTGAGTGGCTCGGCCAACGGCCAAGGTGACATCGGTGGTTCTGCCCATGGCGGTGTGTCTGGTGGCGTGTCTGGTGGCGTGTCTGGCGGTGTGAACGGTGGCGCCAATGGCGGCATCTCAGCGGGCGGCGACGTGAGTGGCTCGGCCAACGGCCAAGGTGACATCGGTGGTTCTGCCCATGGCGGTGTGTCTGGTGGCGTGTCTGGTGGCGTGTCTGGCGGTGTGAACGGTGGCGCCAATGGCGGCATCTCAGCGGGCGGCGACGTGAGTGGCTCGGCCAACGGCCAAGGTGACATCGGTGGTTCTGCCCATGGCGGTGTGTCTGGTGGCGTGTCTGGTGGCGTGTCTGGCGGTGTGAACGGTGGCGCCAATGGCGGCATCTCAGCGGGCGGCGACGTGAGTGGCTCGGCCAACGGCCAAGGTGACATCGGTGGTTCTGCCCATGGCGGTGTGTCTGGTGGCGTGTCTGGTGGCGTGTCTGGCGGTGTGAACGGTGGCGCCAATGGCGGCATCTCAGCGGGCGGCGACGTGAGTGGCTCGGCCAACGGCCAAGGTGACATCGGTGGTTCTGCCCATGGCGGTGTGTCTGGTGGCGTGTCTGGTGGCGTGTCTGGCGGTGTGAACGGTGGCGCCAATGGCGGCATCTCAGCGGGCGGCGACGTGAGTGGCTCGGCCAACGGCCAAGGTGACATCGGTGGTTCTGCCCATGGCGGTGTGTCTGGTGGCGTGTCTGGTGGCGTGTCTGGCGGTGTGAACGGTGGCGCCAATGGCGGCATCTCAGCGGGCGGCGACGTGAGTGGCTCGGCCAACGGCCAAGGTGACATCGGTGGTTCTGCCCATGGCGGTGTGTCTGGTGGCGTGTCTGGTGGCGTGTCTGGCGGTGTGAACGGTGGCGCCAATGGCGGCATCTCAGCGGGCGGCGACGTGAGTGGCTCGGCCAACGGCCAAGGTGACATCGGTGGTTCTGCCCATGGCGGTGTGTCTGGTGGCGTGTCTGGTGGCGTGTCTGGCGGTGTGAACGGTGGCGCCAATGGCGGCATCTCAGCGGGCGGCGACGTGAGTGGCTCGGCCAACGGCCAAGGTGACATCGGTGGTTCTGCCCATGGCGGTGTGTCTGGTGGCGTGTCTGGTGGCGTGTCTGGCGGTGTGAACGGTGGCGCCAATGGCGGCATCTCAGCGGGCGGCGACGTGAGTGGCTCGGCCAACGGCCAAGGTGACATCGGTGGTTCTGCCCATGGCGGTGTGTCTGGTGGCGTGTCTGGTGGCGTGTCTGGCGGTGTGAACGGTGGCGCCAATGGCGGCATCTCAGCGGGCGGCGACGTGAGTGGCTCGGCCAACGGCCAAGGTGACATCGGTGGTTCTGCCCATGGCGGTGTGTCTGGTGGCGTGTCTGGTGGCGTGTCTGGCGGTGTGAACGGTGGCGCCAATGGCGGCATCTCAGCGGGCGGCGACGTGAGTGGCTCGGCCAACGGCCAAGGTGACATCGGTGGTTCTGCCCATGGCGGTGTGTCTGGTGGCGTGTCTGGTGGCGTGTCTGGCGGTGTGAACGGTGGCGCCAATGGCGGCATCTCAGCGGGCGGCGACGTGAGTGGCTCGGCCAACGGCCAAGGTGACATCGGTGGTTCTGCCCATGGCGGTGTGTCTGGTGGCGTGTCTGGTGGCGTGTCTGGCGGTGTGAACGGTGGCGCCAATGGCGGCATCTCAGCGGGCGGCGACGTGAGTGGCTCGGCCAACGGCCAAGGTGACATCGGTGGTTCTGCCCATGGCGGTGTGTCTGGTGGCGTGTCTGGTGGCGTGTCTGGCGGTGTGAACGGTGGCGCCAATGGCGGCATCTCAGCGGGCGGCGACGTGAGTGGCTCGGCCAACGGCCAAGGTGACATCGGTGGTTCTGCCCATGGCGGTGTGTCTGGTGGCGTGTCTGGTGGCGTGTCTGGCGGTGTGAACGGTGGCGCCAATGGCGGCATCTCAGCGGGCGGCGACGTGAGTGGCTCGGCCAACGGCCAAGGTGACATCGGTGGTTCTGCCCATGGCGGTGTGTCTGGTGGCGTGTCTGGTGGCGTGTCTGGCGGTGTGAACGGTGGCGCCAATGGCGGCATCTCAGCGGGCGGCGACGTGAGTGGCTCGGCCAACGGCCAAGGTGACATCGGTGGTTCTGCCCATGGCGGTGTGTCTGGTGGCGTGTCTGGTGGCGTGTCTGGCGGTGTGAACGGTGGCGCCAATGGCGGCATCTCAGCGGGCGGCGACGTGAGTGGCTCGGCCAACGGCCAAGGTGACATCGGTGGTTCTGCCCATGGCGGTGTGTCTGGTGGCGTGTCTGGTGGCGTGTCTGGCGGTGTGAACGGTGGCGCCAATGGCGGCATCTCAGCGGGCGGCGACGTGAGTGGCTCGGCCAACGGCCAAGGTGACATCGGTGGTTCTGCCCATGGCGGTGTGTCTGGCGGTGTGTCTGGTGGCGTGTCTGGTGGCGTGTCTGGCGGTGTGAACGGTGGCGCCAATGGCGGCATCTCAGCGGGCGGCGACGTGAGTGGCTCGGCCAACGGCCAAGGTGACATCGGTGGTTCTGCCCATGGCGGTGTGTCTGGCGGCGTGTCTGGCGGTGTGAACGGTGGCGCCAATGGCGGCATCTCAGCGGGCGGCGACGTGAGTGGAGGAGCGCCTAGTATTGCATCGAATGGCAATTACAATGTCGCCAAGTGGAACGAAATCTACCCACTACAGCAGCAAGTTATCTGCTGGAACAAAGTCGAGTAATCACAAGTCTGCAACGTCAACTGGAAAATACCGGGAAGAACCAGAGCAACAACAAGACATCCAGCAATAACAAGCCCTGGTTCATGACTTGGTGGAATTCGGGGCCTTCGAAGACAGTGACTACTTCTAAGACACCTTTCCCGAACTCGGCTTCGACTACCACCACGTCCTCAGGAAAGGCCAAGCCGACGACGCAGTCATACCGCTCCCTTCGCCAGTAAGCGGTTGGACTTCTACGGGTATCCGAGATACATGCGTTCTAGTTGTCGTTTGAAATTCATTGAGCTTATGTTTGCAATATACGAGAGATTGGTTACTACATAGTGAGCGCTTGTGTAGAAGTGAGAAAGAGTAATGTCGACACAAGTACGATTTCAAATACTATGCAGATACTACGTGTAGCCAAAGAGAGGTATTGTGGTGTAGTATTTAGCGGACTATCGCCGTTAGCGTGACCAGCAGACATAGGTTTGCACTCTGTTGATGTTTTCCGCACAGCTACATGACGCTTGTCTTGGGCTCTGGTTAGATGCGGAGCTGGTACTGCCCCGCGCGAGTGACGTAGCGCACCCACTTGGTGGTCGGGTACGAGCTTTCTCGAAAACCTTAAGGAACCGCACGTGCAGCCCCGAAGACGTGAACATGGGCACCTGGAACTCGATTTGGAGTGGTGGGCGCGCCCACAGCTTCTCCTTGGTGCCCTTCATCATCTCGACTTCGGCATCTAGCATCCTTTCCAGCTTCCCCTGGAATTTGCGGATGCGCCAAACGATCGCGTGGTTCTCAGGCTCGTGCTTCGCCCTGCCAATCGGAACGTTAATCTTAGCTCGAGCTGTGTTCGGGGGACACTGCAGAAGGATGAAAAAACGTAGATTAGTTTAATAGTTCGCCCGGGCAAACAAGGTCTTGCAGACACTTACCGGGATTTTGATGACGACGTTGGTGGCAAACAATCGCGGGCTGAACAGCGACGCCAGCTGAGCGTAACCGAGAGCCGGGTGGTGCCCTGCTCTTGGTAGGCTGGTATGATCTTGAAGGGCAGATTAATGTTTTCGGTCACGCGGTACTTCATGAGCTCGAACTCGCCGTCCGGTGGGATAAAGGTGATGGTGCGGTCGGCGTCGAACTTGCCGAGACGCACGCAGCGATGGAACGTGCAATCATCAATCTCGACTTCACGAGACCCGCGTTTTTGACCCGCCACCTTCGAGGCCGGAGCGTCACCTTTCTGCATCGTGAGCTTATCATTCAGACCGAGTTTGCACTCGGGCATGCCTGTGAGCAGTGTCTTCATGACCACTTGGCCAGCCACTTCGTTGCGTAGAACGGTACCCGTAGAAGACATGAGCAGGTTCACACTCTCGAACACGTCTAGGTACACTTCATTCCGCTTATAGCGAATCCCCTCACGCCTCCAGTCGATGGCACCTGTGATCTGAGACGTTAACTGTGAGGAGGAGCGCCGCCAGGGTTCTCAGGAGTCTACAACATAAAAATATTAAGCACCTCATTATTTCTCCAGAAAAACAATAGGAATGAGAATCTCACCGCCAGAGACGATCCGAGGTTGATGAAGAGTTTGAGGACATCGCTGGAACAATTCTGCGGATAGCCGTGATCCATCGTTTCGTCCAGCAGCTCGTATACCAGTGTGAAGTTGTCTCGGATCGTGTCCTGAAAAAAAGGTAATCAGTTGCAGCAATCTTCATCATGATAATAGTTTAGTCTATCTACCTCATTGTACTTTTTGCCAAAGTACTCTTTGAAGATGATATTGAGCTGATAGAGGAACTGGAATACCAGTGCAGCATTGATATTGGCACGGGAAACGGCCACCAAGTAGAGATTCTCATGACGAGTGTACAAGAACGAGCATCCGTCGATGACTTTAACGGGTGGCAAAGTGCCCGTCTCTTTGGCTGCAATCACCTGCAAGCGGAAGTTGTCGGCAGCACGACGACTCACATCGTCACGGTAGAAGCGATTGAGCACCACTTCCCCTTCTGGCTGATGAGGAACAGTGCACTGATCATGGCGAGCGGATACTGGACGGGTTGCAATGGGGTTTGAGGATAAGCAGTAGAAGTAGTGGCGATTGGCACAGAGTCCCCCTTGGCAAGTCTGTGAATTGTTTAGCTACTACGGCTTTGTTCTGCTCCAGACCGCGCTTGCAGGACTGCGACCGGTCGGGAAGAGCTCAAAGAGTGTAACGACTCGCGTCTCCTCATTGCTAAAGCACCATTGTGACCCTTCGCATTAGATTTTTGAGCAACTTGAGAGCGAGGCAACTTAGTTGTGACAAAGCCCAGTAATTTATTTAACTTGTGGGTTGGCAATGTGTGCTGTGGAGTAGGAGTTCTTGTTGTTTGGGTTGCAACTAATGTCGCTAATACTTGAGCATTTGATTCTCAACGAGTCATTTGCCTTCTGGTATTGTGGTTGAAGGCAACTTCAACAGGGCAACAACAGGACAATGTTATTGTATTTCTCAAAAGTCTTCACCGATTTATTTCGACTAGCTCCAAATTCGCGTGTACGATTTGTTTTGGTGCGCATCAACAGAGTGCCATTCGGTGCCTCATGTTGACGCCACAGTTCGGTGGTATTAGTCTCTAGGAATAAACCCCGTCCGAGTCCACACTTCCCAATTTGCCACCAAACCTCAAAGTACTAACGACAATGTCAGACTCTGCCAAGCAATACCTCAAGGTGTCCAATGCACCTCCCATCTACTCCTCAGCTGAGGAACTTAACGCGTATTTTGGCCAATTCGGTGGTTGCTTCGTAGCTGAAACCCTCATCCAAGCGCACCACAACCTCATTGACGAGTACGTCAAGGCCACCCAAGACCCGTCATTCAGAGAGGAACTGGAACACTTGGGACGCGACTACATTGGACGGCCGACCCCACTGTACCACGCCAAGCGCCTCACGGAACACGCCAAGGGTGCGCAGATCTGGCTCAAGCGCGAGGACTTGGCGCACACTGGCGCGCACAAAATCAACAACGCTCTGGGACAAGCAGTGCTGGCCAAGCGACTAGGCAAGTCCCGTATCATTGCTGAGACGGGAGCTGGACAGCACGGTGTGGCAACTGCCACGGCTTGTGCTCTATTGGGACTTGAGTGTGTGGTGTACATGGGCTACGTCGACACGCAGCGCCAGTCACTCAATGTGTTCCGGATGAAGATGCTCGGAGCCAAGGTCATTGCAGTCAAGAGCGGCTCGCAGACGTTGAAGGATGCAGTGAATGAAGCCATTCGTGATTGGGTCACCAATGTGGACAACACACACTACATTATCGGTTCGGCTATTGGCCCACACCCGTTCCCGACTATTGTGCGGGACTTCCAGGCCATTATTGGACGTGAAATCAAGGCACAACTGCAGGAAGAGATTGGACGACTCCCGGATGCGATCGTGGCGTGTGTCGGAGGTGGCAGCAATGCCATTGGCATGTTCCACCCGTTCGTTAAGGACGAGAAGGTGGACATTTACGGTGTTGAAGCAGGCGGTGATGGTGTTGACACGCCCCGACACTCGTCGACTCTGCTAGGTGGCCGTCCCGGCGTGCTGCACGGCACGAAGACATACATTATGCAGGATGCTGCAGGCCAGGTCATGGAAACACACTCAGTATCCGCTGGTCTGGACTACGCTGGCGTGGGTCCTGAGCACGCATTCCTAAAGACTCGGGTCGCGCCAAGTACGTCAGTGTGACGGACAAGGAGGCGCTGGAGGCTTTCCAGCTGATCTCGCTGCGCGAGGGAATTATTCCGGCGCTCGAAAGCGCTCACGCAGTATACTACGGCGTGAAGCTTGCGTCCACACTACCGTCAGACAAGATCGTAGTCATCAACGTCAGTGGCCGCGGCGACAAGGATATGCTGCAGGTGGCCAAAGAGCTCGGTGTCAACCTTGATGACGATCTCACCGACAACTAAAACCCAGCAAAGAAACAATCAACATGAGTCGCAAGTGCATTAGGAACGGAGCTAAATAAGACTGCTCTTCTCGTTGTTTGTGTACGAGTTTGTACCTGCTTAAAATTGTAGTTCTTGGGGACATCCAACAGCTTGTTATAATCATAGGGTGGTTGGGGTCCTTGCTTTTGGCTGTCGTTTGCTGCCCCATCAACCTAACGATGGCGCCTAGGTGTACTGGGCAACGATCCTGATGCATTGATGCCGTTGGGATCATCGTCTTCGAGATAGCTGCCGTCCGGAATTGGCTCATACCCATCCTTTGAGTTCTCTGCGTCGTCTGAGCTCTTTCCCCAAAGCGTATAGAGCAGGAAGTACAACACAAAGATCTCCACGAGGTGCTTGGAAGCCACAAAGAGCCACCACCACTTGGACTCGAGGTAGGCGCCTGCTTGATGAAAATGTGCGAGACTCACGATCGAGTAGGTCAGGAAGACGCAGTTGGAGATGAGGAAGAAGGCGCAGATTGACGTAGCCCAATTGACAGCCTTAATACGGTCCGTCGTGTCAATCTGACTGACTTCCAGGAAGGCTTGCAGCACTGTTTTCATCCGGAACGAATACACCAAAACCGCCGCCAATGATCCAAGCGATAGGAGACACATGACGACATCGTCGTACACCATGAGCCAGTATGAATCCACTCTCTTCGCTGCAAAGACAGCGAAACCGATGGCCTCAATGGCCATAATGGCGCTCAGCACGAAGAAGAAGAGTCTCAAGGGATGCGACCGCACACTTTCATGAGTGAACAGCCGACGCAGCATATCTGCCCAGAAGACCACGATGAGCACAAAGACGCTGTAGAGCAGGAAAGAGCCCAATATCTCGACGATTTCTGCCACTAAGAACTGCACCCAGCCTTCCTCTCCCATCATAAGTCTTGGAGGCTCCACGAGCACCGATTGCACGCCATAAGGCGTGGCAAACCATAGCACACGAGTGAAAGCCGCCAGCCCCATGAGGAGATAGAAGCCCAGCGTCGCAGCTTGACGGGACGGCGACTGCGCGTGCATAGCGAAGGCCCAGAAGGAGAAGAAGCACGCCCCACCATAAGCCAAAGCCAGCACAGTGTCCACTTGACGGTATCGGAACTCCAAATGGATCAATGGCGCTAGAAAAGTTTGATACACCAGGAAAAGGGGAGATAGCCATTCATTAAGGGACAAAATACAACAATTAGAGTGAGTTGGAGAGTGAGAAAAGTATAGGGAGATAGCAGAAATGAAGAGCAATAAGGAGGGCATTACCGTGAGTCGCATCATCGAGTGGAGGAACCGCTGCACTAGCGTCCGTCATCGCGATGAGGGAAATGGGAAGAGTGGTGCCGTGTATCCGCTTCTGATTAAACTCAGATGAGACCAGATTTTTAGGTCAGCTTTTATTTTGATATTGGTCCAGTGTACCAAATGAAAGTGAAGGGGTACATTGTACCAGTACGTGGCAGTACGCACAAGTGTAGAGTGGCGTCAGTTCACATGCTACGCATCTCAGCATCGATTAGCTACGAAGACACGAGAAATGAGGTCAGAGGATACCGTTGTAAGATTGCAATTGCATCTTTTGACTAAATCGCCGCGATGCATTCGGAACCGTAGCCAATATGTAGCGGAGATCTTGCTCTGCTAACGTTTGAGTTGCTGCATTGCAATGCTACGAATATGCGATGCCCTTTTCAACTGCTATCGTTTAACGCCAATTCAGTGTTGCGACGTGTTGTCTCCTTGCAACAACATAATGTTTAGGGAGCCAAGTGATCAATGTGAGGATTCAAAACGAATGAGGATCGCGTTTGCTTATGATTAATGCCTGCAACTTCCAACTGGTTGCTGACTTGATTGGTTGGTCTCGACAAAACGCTTACTACTAACTTGCCGTCTCGGTCGGCCGGTGAATAACTTAAATACGCCGCACACGCTCGCACATCCCCGGCGACAACAAGTCGCACGATGAGGGATGGCACGGATGATAAGAGCCAAGCCGATGCTTGGACTGGGAAAAAATGGGGCGGGCGTGGCAGTCACATCAACTACGATAGGTACCGCGAGTCTTGGTTGCGGTGGTTGAATGGACGCTATGTAAGACAGCTGACCTACTCGAATGCGTTGCTTAGCGCTTCCATCCAGAGATGCATCTCGTCCTGCGATCTTGCCTTGCACGTAAGGTTCTTGGTGATCTTGCCGGCAGACGTTGATACTGCAAACTCGCAGGTCGCCTCGCTAATCTTCTCAGCGTGCGTTACGTACGCGCGACTCAGCGGAACAGCCCACGCGTCCTCGGTGTCGTACACCGTGAACATGTTGCCCTGCATGACACAGAAACGCGGTCTCTTCGACTTGCGGTCACCAACCTCCAGCCATCCGCTCTTGTCCACAATATTGCATTGCAGGTCCAGCTCTGAATCTGAATATCCCACAGAAATTGTGGACGACGCGGTGCTTGTTGTACTGGTGTTCAGCGACTCCTGGCGCTTGGCCAACGCCGCTGCCTCGTTCAACCTGTCCACCCACTGTCTGCACAGTGTTTCGTTCTTGGCGCGCACGTCGATAATCTTGCCACTGACTGCATACACCTTGAAGGCAATCTTGGATTTCGGTGAAGTTTCCACATGTGCTACACGGACAGCTCCTGCGGGGTCGATTCGCTCTTGGTCGTGAACAAATTGTCACCTGGGATTGGCATCAACGACGACTCGGATACGAATTGGTCCGTCGGGAACGTATCGTAATACGTCAAAAGCGCGCCGTCCAGCACGAAATGCTGATTGCGCCACTTGGAAAATCGTCCACACTTCTTCCAGAGCCAACCGTGGAACTTCTCGCCCGACGACTTGCGACCAAAGTGCATGGCCGATCCCTGTGTGCTTTGCACTAGCATCTCAATGTCCACGTTTAGTCCTGGGATGCTCATGCCGTTGCGACTGCGGGCTCGACGTGTTGGTCCCGCCGAATTGCTGCGGTGGTTCATTCTAAAGCTGCTCTTTTGGCTGTGGAGATGGAGGTCCGTTCACGAATCTCTTCCTGTGTCTGTCTTTCGCGAAGGTGCTACTGCGGCCGTTTCGCTTCGTAAAGCCCAATTCGACGAGCGTTCCTCACCTTCTTGTGCGCTTCGCGGTCTCTGCCAAAGTGTGCGATCGTCGGATGCTGCTCCTACAGAGAGAAAGACAGTTTGGACCCAACTGGCACTATCTGTTGGAGGCGCAGAGGCCAGCCAAAAGGGCGACATGCCCTAATCACTCAAGAGTTGTACTCCGATTTGCTAGTTTGCACGAGGGAGAGCATAGTAAAACCAAGATTGAGAGGAAAACTTTAGCGGCGATTGTGTTTGCTATGCTGAACTAGAAATACTTGGATTAAGTAAGGTAAGAAGTCAGATGTTGTAATTCGGAGTAAAGCAACGCTGTTTTAAAATCTGAAGACGTTAAAAAGAGAAGACGTGCGGTAACTTGGAGTTCAGAATGGAAGCAGAGCAGACAGGTAGACTTTCGCGTCGTGGCGTTGCTGCTGCTTCTGGTACTGGTCCGCCGTCCTAAGCTGGTCCCTTGCTGTGACATCGACTCTGGTTGCTAGCGTCTGGTTCATGGCAGCCGTTAGCATGGAATGGTTTTGATTTTTTAGTTCTGCTGGTAAACGGCAGAGTATCTACGCGGGATCGGTGTGCTGTTATTGATGCTTGGCTAAGCATGGGAAGCCAACGTTAAAAAGTTGTTGTCTAGGTGTGCAGCCCAGCTGTGGAGAGAGAAAACCTCGCTGTCACTCGAAAAGCAATTCCTATACAAAGGCACGTAGGTGCGAGTAATGAATCGGTGCGTCAGTCTTTTCCCTACACGGGAAGGACCACATCTCGTTGGCGATTCCCCGTGACTTGAGCCGCTACAACGTCATGCCGTGCCATACTCCGCCCAAGCTTTTGGGTCAAGGTGCCCGTAAGACCGAGTCGAGTGTAGAAGAGAGTCGGATGACGTGAACATAAACCGCCAGGAGTGGACCCAGCACAGCTCCGTCGGTCTCCTCTCGCGTCTCGATCTGTCACGGTGGGTCGAGCCGACGCATCTGTCCAATTTGCAAGCTGCAACCTGAAGATGCGCGTCGAAACCTCGTCAAGCTCGTCGACCGCAGCACGGAGCAGAGCGTGGCCAAGCACAGCACAGTATCAGGTACTTCAAAGAACGCTGTTACTTGAGACGACATGTAGGTGCAGTAAAGCGCGACGATGCGATGTCGAGCTGCACATGTGTATCGCGTATCTTCAGTGGCTTTACGTCGTCGAAACGCTCGCACCGACGCCAAACAGAGACGTCGTTCCGACTTCAAACGAAACGTTCGGATCGTCGTCACGCAATTGAGTTAAAAGGACTAGGAATTAACATTAAACGTATCATTTTAGGTTGATTGCTCATCCTCACGTCCTATTGGCTCGCAACTTGTAGCCATCCTCGGATAAGGCTTCAAAGTCTCAAGTACAACATGTGTCAGCGACTCTGAGTCAGTATGCTCTTCAATACCAAGTTGCAACGTGCCACATGCTACGCTTGCCTTGTTACATCTGACCAGTCCTGAACCCCAACTAGTCCCAGTTGCTGTAAACACCTGCTCAGTAAGTGTGTGGGTCGGACCATCAACTCGCCATGAGGAGACAACGACGAGGTGTCTTGGGCTGCACAAATTTGCCTGTGCTCACCCACCAATGTGAGGCCCATGCAGACGCTCGCCATCTGCTGTCCCATCTGATACCGTCAAGAGGCACTCTCGACACATCGACTGCGTCCAACACGGCCTCGAACACGCTGCGGCGTGTTGGGGCACCACGGTATGACAATGCTACGGACAAATGCCTCCGAAAAGAGACCAAGCAACGCGAGAAGTTCAAGCTGCCTTTCATATCATCGACCGGTCGAACGGCCACACAAGAGGGACAGTGCAGACCCAAGCGCAAGCTGTCGCCTCGCGAGCCACAGCTTTTAGAGGCAGAGGTAGGTGCTCCACGATTTGCATGGACTATAGGAATTCGTGGCGGGAATTAACTTTCTTTGCTGCCTATCCACTCTGTGTCAACACGCGCTCGTTAATGCATTTAGCTCGTGCTCTCGGACGCGATCGAAGCGCATGAAAGCGGCTCGAAATCCTTCAAGAATGAGTACTGGTACACGAGTCCAATCGGCTTCGGGTCAAAAAGTCGGTATTGCTGTCGGCGTTAAAAGCTAGAGACCCGGCAGGATCCGGCGTTATAACATGCCAACAGCTTTTCGAGGCGCTGCAGGCTCCCAGCATGGGTCTCAATGAGGACCAAGTTCGTTCTCTCCTGAACGATTTCAACTTGCAGTTGCAAACTAAAGACGCACAGATACCCTACCGCAGCTTTGTGAATCACCTTCGCCTGCCCGAGGAGCGTTCGAATCAAGCAGGACAAGGCCCGACAATCTTTTATCAGCAAAGCTATGTTAATCGTGTTCGAATTCACGCAGCGCAGCTTCTCGAGTCGGTTGCAGCAGTGAACGTGGAATCCTCGGAGAGCAAAATCTCTGCGCTGAAATTGAACCCGGTTGACAATGGTTTGACAAGGTCTATCTCGTCGCCCCCAGTTGCCGGCAGGCAAGTGCAAGATGCTTCGCCCACACGGAATGAAGGTGTGGCCCGTGCTGCTGGTGATGCTGTAGTCTAGTTGATATTCATGCAACTGATTGCAACGATTGCACTGCTCCTTTGCTCTCTCAGATGTAGATCGACTGTCATTCGAGCTGGATAAAGAGCGTAAACAGCGCCGAGCCAACGCCAAGTCGCGAATACTGCTAGCACACATCAATCGCATCGAGGCATTCTCACGAGATCAACAAAAAGTATCTGAACAGCATGAAACCATGCGCCTTGCAGCCAAGGCGCTACATCGCCACGCCCATTTCGAGCATGCCTTCGAAGAGGTAAGTTGGTCTTGTCTTTGGATAATCTATTGTGCTGATAAAGTGTTTTGCATGTTTGCAGGAAAACCGGCAAACGCGTGTTGCCCAACGAAATAACAAGGGGCTTATGGGATCACCGGTTGCTCAGATGCAGCGTAACGTCAGCAAAGATTCAATGTTCTACGTCAAGTCTGTGGTAGCATAAGAAAAATATTATTACATATCTGAACGTGCGTCTGGTACACACAATTCCATTGCGCGTAAGCTGAGGTAAACCTCGTTAGATATCGTTAGTCCTCGTCATGATGGCCCAGAAGATCTTTTACACCTCGACGATTGAGGCGCTGATGATGCTGCATTAGCCGGAGCCGGCGCTTGTCGCTGACGACCTCAGTAGAGTTTTGGTCCAGTAATTCTTGGCGTATCTCGTGCTGCAGAGCATACAGAATTTCCGTCATCTTGGGGCGTCGTCTAGGATCCGAATCTAAACAGCGCATGATGAGCTTACGGCGGCACGGAGAGCATGATGGCGGGATCGTCGGGCGTAAGTCTCCGCGTGACACACCCATCATGATGTCAATTGTAGTGTAGTCCTTAGGAAGGTCGTTGTACGGCTCGCGCCGCGTTTCAAGCTCCACGAGGATTACACCAAAACTGTAGCAATCTACTTGAGTGCCGTATTTCTCTTCACGGAGGATCTCAGGAGCCAGCCAGTAAGGTGTGCCTACGATCGTGCTGAACAGCTTACCAGGCAATAGTTGCCTCTTGGACTCGCCGAAATCCGATACCTTGCACGAATAGGTGCGTGTGCATAGCAAATTTGATGACTTGAGGTCGCGATGCACGAGCGGCGGATCGCAATTATGTAAGTACGACACTCCTTGCGCCACGTCCGTAGCAATCTTAAGTAATGGGTCGCTCCAAGTCAATGTGATGGCGCTATGCAACAGTGACGACACGTCGCCACGTTCCAGGTATTCCATCACAAGCCCGACGTTAGACAAATTGTCGAACGTGGCACCAATGAACAACACAATATTCGGGTGTCGAAGACACGCCAATAATTCCACCTTGCTCTTGAAGGCAGCAAGGCCCTCGGCAGTTAGACAGGACTGTGCCAACCGCTTAACCACAACGTCCGTTTGGTGATATTCACCCACCAGCACCTCGCCATTTGGTGTCTTGGCCAATATCTCCTTGAGTTTTAAATCTGCAAACGGGATGGATACTGTCATAAATAACTCCATGTCACCAGTAGCACCCAGAGCTCGCTCCAGTGCCTCTTTCTCACCACGAGTCATAAGGTTGCGGTTCTCCAATCCGATTTGTTTCACCGAGAGGTCAAGCTTCAACGTTGTATTAATTCGCTCGGCACGGACTTTAGAGGCGTAAGCCATACGGGCCGCACGATCCTCCGAGTATGTGGCTGTAAGCGTAAAACACGTCGGAAGGAACACACACAGGAAGAACAAGAACGCTTCGTTGCTCATGACGCGTCTACTCGATGAGATCATTGGTGTCGCACCCAAAAGCACAGCATCAGTGTCGTAATCCACTCTGCCACCGCCAACAGTAACACGTGTGTAAAATCCAACTTCATCGCCACTGCAACGATCCCAGCAAAGGCAGCCAGCACCGCCAGCACACCCATAAGCATTGAATACGCTAATTTGCTATCGTACAGCTGCACCCACGACAGCATGGTCATCTTCTCAACCCCAGAAATTTTCACCCACTCCTCGGCATCATACCACGACAGCGGCATCACCGTATCATTGCCACACACCAGTCCATTCTCCAAACTTTGTTGTAAATTAACTCTCAACCCCACCAATTCATGGTGTACAAACACAGCAAGTCCCACAGACCAGCACAAAACAATCAGCGTTGCAATCACCTTCCAATGTCGCCGAATATAATACACTCCAATCCTCAGTCTCATGCTGCCTTCAAAGTACTTTAGTGGGAGCAATCCGTAGATGACTGCAAATGGGGCAAAGCTCCACAGCAGCACAGTAAGGCCTTTATCTTTTGATAAAGGCTCAATAAAGCTGACACAATTGGTTTCAGTAACATTAGAAGGCTCTAAAGGCTCCTCTTGTATCAACGAGGTGAGGAGCTCCACCCAAGCGTAGTCGTCTCCTGACGGCGCCACACACGTGTCCTTGAACCTGTGGAACAGAAAATATGCAGCTCCCTCGAAAGCGACGAGTGCGAGCATCAATCTCCGGGCCACTGGGAAGTCCACAGTGGAGGAATAAAGCTGGTACGACTCCTCCATCCTCTCGTCACGGAAATGGTTACTGAGGAGCTTCAAGTCCACACGAGGGTCCATATGCGCTTGCCAAGTGGATGATCCTGTAGTAGACAGTAACTGTACGTTACTAGTTGTCCTTGTGGGCTGTTGAGAGATATCATTAGCTTTTGAAGACGCAGAAGAACTCCTAGAAGAGGAAGAAGAGGGAGAAGAGGACGAAATGCGGTGGTTACGAGTCTGTGGAGAGTTTTGTCGGTTGTCAGGGGTCACTACACGACTGTACACGCCTCTGTCGTCGTCTTGGTCGAGGTCTGATCCCTCGGAGACGTCCAGCCGCCGCTCCAACTGCGTCGCGGAGATCTCGACGCGGTGGAGACGCATGTTGAATGCGGAAAGTCTCGAAATATATAGAAATATGTATTCCACTTACAAACATCAAGTGTGAGATAACCACATAATTAAAATTGTGTACCCTTTGTGTGGTATGTATTTCGCCTTCATTTTCGATCACTTGCGGCCTCCAGACGTCCAGAGGCAGTATCTATCGACACAGCAGTATGGCAACGCGTCCGATCCCGATCAGCGGCAACGGCAGTCAGCGCGGCTCCCCTATCACGCACAGTCCTAATAACACCTCGTTGGTCGCGCACTCGCTGCCAGCGGACATGCACCACGTGCATCTGTCGCGCTTTATGATGTCGGCGTCCGGAGCCAGATCTAACGCTTTGCAGCCGCCCCGAGCGCCTCTCGTAGGCTCCATGCCCGAGCCGAACTTCATGCAGTTGGACGGTATGCCGGATCTGTCGCTGCCGCCGCCTGCAGAGGCTGTGGAGGCGTCCCCACCACGAGCTCCTGCTGTTGTTCAGGTGATTGACACTTTTGTATGGAGTTTAAACCCTTGGGTTGAGGTCTTATGACGTTTTTTATGCTCTTTTGTGGTTACTGGGACAGTTTGCAAATTCTTGTCCGGGAGATATTGGCTTCTTGAGGCAGGGTAACCCCATGCGCGGTTCGTGGACGCCGTCTCTGCATCCCCATCCAGCAGAACATGAGGACTTTGATCTGTCCAAGTCTCCGGCGTTAGCTGCAATGTCGGCATTAAGAGACGGCCGACCGCCTGCTGGAGAGAGTTCAGCGACAACACAGAGCAACGGCTTGGCGTACAGGTCTTTTAGTTCGAGTAATGCCCCAGTCACAACGCCGACAAGGCATTACTATGCGTCCGACGAGTCTTCTACCTATGCAGTGAGTGCTGAATTGTTGGAGCGACTTAGCATCACGTCGGAAGAGGAGGAAGAAGATGCAGAGGATCGAGAAGAGCGCTATCGGATGCAAGGGTACGACCAGCAGATTCCAGCAGATCAGAGACGGAGATCCGATCGACGTGGGTCGTATGGCAGCATGTCGGATGGAGGCGACACAGGCATTTTCGAATTTGACCAATAGACTCGAAAGCATTGTAAATTGAAACGACAGCGAAAATATGTGCGGGAATGCCAAGAAGTCCTAGGAGGTTTATACATGCGATGTCAAGAACGGAGGGAGATCCTCCACTTCCTAAAGCACGAGCGCACAAGCTGCTCCGGTTGGAGAGAAGACAACAACGGCCGACTGCTGCTCAGTCGTTCTGATCCTCTTACGCATGTAAAAACGCATGCAGATGTGAACGGTAAGTGTGCGGCTAGCAACAGGCTCAGCCAATTGTGCCAACTCGCAGATATGGGGCTGGGTCCGCCATTGCAGTGAAAAACGTGGCATAGTTTGTTAGTCGCTACTGCAGTATATTCAATACATCGATCGTTTCGTATCTTGGTTATTGGTACTTCCTGTTTGAAGTCACTCTTCCAATTACGACCAGCAAAACGGCGTTGTCGTTCGTCTACAGGATCGGCTTGCAGTACAGTACAATTGCGGAGATCAACATCGTTTTTGGCAACGCAACTTTGTGTCAATATCCATGTAAACCGAAACGTCGGGTTGAGCAGGTGGGCTTTCTGTGAACCCTTGGCCAATGTCATCCCTGAAAACCACCACAACCATGTGGCATCTTCGCTGTCACCGTCCACAGACTTCAATCACGATCGAGCCCTTCTGCCCGCACGTGCCTGTATCAGCAGCACACCGTCAAAGAAAAAACCTCCAGCCTAAGCGAGCTGATCTGCAAAAATACTGTATCAAGTAGGGCCAACATATCGATCGCCCAGTGAGCACGGCATTATTGCTGTCCGCTGCAACATGCCACTTTTCGTCTACTGTAACGAAACCGTAGAATTGCTTTCGTGGGTGACCTCCTCGTTAAAGTATAATTCAAAGTGTATTTTCAATGCTTGTGTTACTACTCTCAGCATAAATCTGGATTTCCGTTTTATAGAATACACTTTATCGGGAGATGATGTCTTTCATTTTGAATGTCACATCATAATTTGTGGCACACGAGAAAACGGAACTCTTGAAAAAAATCCAATCGGGAGAGGCGACATATATGTATTCCAAGTGTTATTCGAGTATTTCCAAATTCTAGAGTGGCACGTCGTCCCTCTTGGATTGCTATCGTCAATCGCTTTTCATCTGCATCTTTCTGATCCTGTTCGCCATTTCCACTTTCGAGTCCCTTAACACAATTCCAATACAAAAAATGCGGCTGAATATGGAACGAAACATGCGTTTACTGCAGCTTCCGGACGCGTTAGATAACCGCACGGAGCTTGTCCAGTGTGCCAAGATACATCCCAACACTCACCAAGAAGGAGCGACCTCCACAGCCTCTGTAGATCACTGGAGACAACTGCGCACTCGGATGCACCAACTCACTCGCGGTATGAAACGTTGCAGATGCCCCAGCTTCAACGGAGAGGCTTCTACCGACCCCTAATTTGTAGAGCTTCTATTCTACACAAAGACTTCTGGCTGGAAGCTCTGGACGAGCAGCATCGCTACGGATTCCACCTCCGAGCCTTTCACAAAGCTTGGAAGCACGAAATGGCAACGCAAAGTCCCAGTTGCGGTCGAAGAAGCAGCGCTGACGCCTCGTTCTTCCATTGGCTGGACCATGGCAATGGCAAGAGCCTGGATCTGCCAGAGTGTAGCCAACAGGAGCTACGCTCTACTCAGGTGGAGTACTGTACAGCTCAAGAGCGTAAACACTACGAACTACAGTTCGTATCTGATGGAGGAGAAGTCAAAGTGCAATACGCAACTTCAGGCCTTGTGGTGCACACGGACGAACGCAGTAAATGGATCTTTGTGGTGGATCTGGCTGGGCGCATGCACCTCAATCGCAAGCTCAAAGGCCGCTTCCACCACTCGAGCTTCGTGTCTGGAGCTCCGATCTTCGCTGCAGGTAAGATTATCATTAAGCATGGCACTATTGTGGCTATCGAGCCCCATAGCGGACACTTTAAGCCGCGACTGGATAATCTCCAGGCACTTTGTTCAATACTGGCGACACAAGGTGTGAACATTGACTCCATTGCCTTCATTAAGCCAAAGAAATGGACGTGTGGTTGGCCCTTCCCCCGCAACCCGACCTCGAACTTGAGGATTTTGCTGGCACCTCCGATACGGAGTATGGTGGTGACAGATCCGACTCTGAAGAATTAGAATCGGACATGCTGCTACCGATGGAGGCACAAGGAGAGCTCAGCGTCGAGTAGTCGACGTGCTGTGTAGTGTATGTGATGGTATGGCGTTTGTATTTATCAAGAAATAACGTTGCTAACGTCTGGAATAAAAGTATCTTATCGACGTATCCACTTCGGGGTTAAAGCTTTTATCGACGCTTATACTGCATGCCTTGAGCTCAAGTGGTCCTGCGTCTTGAGCTTTACGTGTTGACTTGATGAATTCAAACAACACAAACATCTTGTTGCGCTCATCCTTGTTCTTGCAGTCGAAGCCCATCTTGTGCAGAACCTCCACGAAGCCATCGATTCCTCCAAGCGACTCACTCTCAAACCGGCTTTTGACTTCAGCTACCTTCAATACTCCTCCAGGCTTGAGTACACGATACACTTCACGAACATATTCACGAACATTTTTCCCCATCAGCGCCAAACAGTACACACCAATATCTGTGCTGCTGTCCTTCAAAGGCACCTGCACATCCAAAAAAAATAACCAAATAAATATCAACCATCACGCACAACAATAGTATGTGTTTTCCATGTGAATTCTTACATCGGCGATGTTGCATGCCGTAACATGAGGTTTGCGCGACACTAGGTCGAATGAGTGCACCTTGTTTGATACACTCTCAGCGAGTCGTGCATCTCCACAACCGAAATCTGCCACAACCGCCTTCGGGTGGCGTCTGTATCATCAACAATAAAAATCACATTAGTCACCGTTAACAGAACCATTTAAAATTGCTGCAGAGTAGACGTACTTGACATAGTCGATGAAGGTGTCGAGAGGATTCACAGGCCATTTGTCTGCCTGCTCTCTGAAGCCTTGATGATACACGTCAAATAGCTCTGGGTCCTCCTGGAACGTCGAAAAGAATCTTCTCCTGTGCTCGTGTACAATTGCTCATTGAGCATCCGGAATTTGCCTCCGTCCAGTCGTCGACGCATTTCAGCCAGTCGGTCACTTGCAGTCATGGCTTTAGGTTTGCCTTTTGCTTGCTCTGCTGAGTTTTTTGCTGTGATTTTAACACAACTGAAACCTGCTGCGTCTTGTTCTTTGCATGGGCCTTTTATTGGAACTGGAAGCTGTTGGTTTGCCCTTGGCACCGCTTTTGCCGGCACCACCACGACGTTTCTTGGCCATAATTGAGACTTTCGAAATGGACTGGTGTCAAGCCAAGTAGAAACTATGTGGCACACACCAATGTCATGTCGGACACAAATGACGCGAAAATTCGTCAATTATCCCTATGTCTACCTTAGCGTGTTGCAATCTGCTAGGCAGACCAGCCATCTAAAACGTTAATGCTGTATAACAAGGACACTGTTGTGCCTACACGTCTGACCAAGTTAAAATGTTGTTAAAAAATATAACTATTTTTACTGTATGGCCTTAATAGTAAATTGTTTGTGCTTTGGTCACCTTATCTTGATCAATAGAAGATGCTGGCCATAGACAGTGTATCGGAAAAGTTGTGTTCCAAATATGTGCGCACTCTCGAGCTCCCACAGAAGATACTCGACGAGAATGTTGAAGATTTTTACTGACCGTATTTCGCCGTGATCGGAACTTTTGCGCGAAACTATTTTATGACCAAATCGCAAGGTTAGCTTCCTGGTTGAACGTTTTTCTTCACTAACAGTTACTTGGATATTGGCCAAAACTTTCTCACTTTCATCGCTGATGAACGCCCCACACACCGCGACTGCGTTGACAAACGGAAAAAAGGGATAGATGTAATGCCAATAAGAAATGCCTTTCTCACCAGGTCAAGCGGGAGTAGCAATTATCTGTATCCGTGCCACTGCAACGAACAACTGGGTCGCATATTTCGATCCGCTTGATCCGTTCGTCGTTACCACGCATCTTGGAGAAACAGTTAGAGGTGTATACATACGCAAAATCGATCGATGTTGGCTTCTGGGGTACCGCGTATGAACAGTTATTGCATCATGTTGTCTGTGAAGCTTCTGCGAAGAAACAGTCTATTTTGTTCATGTCAATTTGGTGTTCCAACAGCTTCAGCGTGTATCCAGAATCCACCGTCCAGTCATCATACGCAAAGTAGTGCTCTTCCACTTTTCGATTCTCGATTCTTGATGTAGTGACGGCGAATTTGCGTTGCTTTAACTTAATCCGTCAAACGTGCATAGTTTTTACGTCCTTGAACCGCCACGCTGGTAACACGGCATACTGGCACGATATTGCAGGAAGACCAAATGGCTCAAGCTCGTCGCGAATCTTTACTTTCGACTGTGGATATCCGTCCACTAGAATAACTGCCTCCCAAGCTACTTCTCATGGAGCTTTAGAATATCATTGGCGCCAACATTATTTTTTCTCGCAAACGATCCTTTACCATCGAGGTACACAACTGCATTCTCGAGACCTGGTTTTCCACGTGACGAATGATCAGCACTTTTTCCCCTTAACACACGTCATGTAGAAACCCAAAAGTATCATGAAACACGACTTGTCAACCCCAGGTGAACCCACAAGCACAATACGGTCGTCAATATTAGTAGTAACCAAAAGCATTTTTTTCACCGCTTGCCAGTACATCACTTCTTCCTTCTGAGCGAAGTAGAATGGAGGAAAGTAGCCAAATGTGTCCCAAAACCTGTTCAAGTGAGGCGCTTTCATGACGGGATTTTTACTTTCCTGCATTCCCTTGAACTTTTCAACAAATTGAAACTCGTTTTCGGGAACTTGCAGTGAAATCAACGAACCCAGGATTGACTCTACGGTAGTCAGCACTCGGAGCTTCTTCTCAGGTGGACCGTCCTCTTTCAGGATCACCAAAACGTGGATTTGTTTTGTTTTCTTATCGATAGAAGCAAATGTTTCGCCCAGTTCACCCGAAATCACCAATTCCACTACCTGAAGGCCCGATACCTTTAGCAACTCTTCTGTTCATCCACTTGGGCAGCTTCACTGGCCAGTCATTTGCTGTTCTCTGTCTTGCCGAGATACAAATGGAGCTTGTCCGCTGAATATTGCTCTAATGACTAGCCTTGTTCCTTCTGAATAGCGTTCTGAAGGTCGTAGCCATCCTTGTTTGGTGCTGTAACCACAGGAGAGGGAGTCGTGCTCCTCCCAACCACGCAACAAATCACTCATAGCATCTCGGTTTCCTGCGACTTCGTCATTTCCTCCAGATTCTCTAGTGCTCAGGAACCAGAGAATTCTACAGACACTCCCCAAACGAATATACTATAGAGGTTTCAACCTGTAAGCTATTTTTTTCGACGCTTGGACCTTGGCCTGATTGATAGAAGATGATGGCCCTGGACAGTGTGTCGGAGAAGTTGCGTTCCAAGCATGTGCGGACGCTCGAGCTCCTGCAGAAGACACTCGACGAGAATGTTGAGCTGCGTGAGCGCGTTGCGAAACTGCAGAAGGTTTGGTTTATGTTTGATTTGAGCTATCCACAAGGTCACTGCAGTCAAGTGACCTTCTTTCTACTGAATAGGAACGCTCCACCTCGGACAGGGACTGCCCTGTTCGAACCTCTCTTCAGAACTAGAGGACGAGATCGAGAGACTTAAAGAGGAACACACTCGCAAAGTGAAGGCGATTGAAGAGACTGCCAGTGCGAAACTTGCAGAGCAAACTCGAGCTGTAGAGGAACTTACGACAACAAACAGCAAGCTGAAAAACAATTTGGTCACGTTGGATGTCGCTTTGCGTGATGCACGCGAGACGCTCAAAAGCGAACGAGAAACCTGGAAAGGGGAGCGCGCTCAACTTGAGGCGACAATATCCGACGCGATGAAAACTTTGCCGCCTGCAAGTCCCCGTCGAATCAATCAATCGCCAGTACAAGTAGAGCTCGAAGAAGAGAAGACGAGACAAAGACTTGAAGTGGAGCTTGAGCAAAGCCGTCAGGCCTGCTTCATCGCTGAATCTGCGCGTGCCTCGGTAGAGACACAGCTTGTCGAAGTGACTGGCGAATTCGAGCGTGTGTCCAAGGAAGCCTCTTCCCAGAATGAACAGATAGGAACGCTGCAGATCCAGCTCACTGCCATGCACGAACAACAAAGAGTGATGTCCGAAGAGCTGAAAGCATCCCGCCAACGCAAAGAACGCCCGACGTCAGCAGCATCCACAAAGCTCTTGCTGCAGCAAAGCGCACTGCTCGCACAACTACAAGACATGGAAGAACACCATGCAAAGCTTCAAGCAGAGTATCGAGCTCTACAAGATCGTACAGTCAAGCTGCAGCAGCAACTTGCCAACGAAATTGCAGAACGTAGAGCCGATGCCGCAGGGGCAGGGATCTTTGCCATACATGTGGACCTCAAACGCGAGAATTTCCAGCTCCGTGCCCAAGTGGAAGAGCTCAAGGCGCTACAAAAACGCTTTCTGACAACTGCAAAAAGAAAACCATGAGTTTCCCCGCTCTCTAACTAAAGTATCAAACTCCCACGCTTTGAATTCTCAAACATTCTTGCTCTATTGTCCCTCATTTCTTCACACAACGCCACCCCATCTTCAACCCAATAACGTCATGTGCAGCCGTTGACAACTTAAGTCTCCAATGATCCGTACGTGTGTCCAGCAGGGTCAATACGTCGTCGGGCCTCCGGGTCCGCCAGCGGTTGGTACTCGGTCATAAACTCCCGTCTCACCCGGTCACGATCGTTCGGATTGGGCGTCCGACGTGCAATCTCCGCAGCTTTCATTGCGTTACGCGTAATTAACGGAGACCGCGAGAACGCCGATGCAGTCAGAGATCCCGGTGTTCGAATTGGTGTCATGGCCTCCTCCAAAGGCTCCAAATACACAAATCCTGGCAGTCGAAGTGTGCCGTTATACACTGCAGTTCCCAATAAAAGCATAATCATTCCTGCCAGTTGAAGCCAGCTCCAAATGGTCCATCGTTCCCCAAATTCTCCTCGCGTGAACAGATAAAAAGTAGCAAATCTGTTCCCCACACTGTAATGGGTCGGAAATTGTCCAAAATGGCGTGCCAAATCGAGTTAAGTAAGTAGGTCACAGACACAGCGAACACGTTGTAGCCCAAAATTGCCACCAGATAGATGAAAACCACCAACTGGGCCAGGCTGCTGTTTAGCAGCATTTGGTATGCGTCATCAAACCGTTCGTTAGACCCCAGATCTGAACCCGGAACCAAATAAGCAATAGGATAAACCACAAATGACGTCAGCAGTAAACCCCAGACGCCCTCCATCCCGACGACCACCAGAGGAGGTGCACTGTCTCCCTCGTCCATGAGTTTCTCTTCAAAAACGTATTGCACCGCTTGGATAGCACAGCTTAACACAACCATGAAAACACCGAAAGCTGGATGCTGATTGCCCGAGTTGTTGTCTTGACTGTCGGCATCCGCAAGACTGGTGGCACCCACCATTAGTGCCGCCAACATGTTTAAGCCAATGCCAATCCACATGTAACTGCGGAGACGGTCTTTAAGTACAAACACCTTCAACATTGCCACGAAGATGATGACGGTGCACTTCATGAGCTGGAAAACACTAACAGTTATGTAGAAGACCCAAGTTTGCCACGAAAGTTGCCAACAAGTCGAATGCAGCTGGGAAGGCTAACAAGAAGTACATCTTGCGTGGGATACGGTAACGGTACTTCACTTTTAGGGGAAACAATCACAGGTTAAGGCAGTGGTTAGATGATTTTTAAACACTTTAGCAACAAAAACCTTTTAGCGAAAAACGTACTCCCGTTGCGGTTGTTGTGGCGCCATTGCCGCTCGACGTAGTAGTGGTACGCCCAGTGGATGGGTAGTGCGAAGATCATGGCTAGGAACATGAGCCACGTCTGGAAAATCGGCTTCTCAAACTTCTTCACCTCGCCATCAAGGCCCACAGAGTCCACTCCATACAAAATCTATTGTGGGAAAATTACACAATTTAGGTTAGTGCCACCGGATAGGTTTAGCCTAACCGAGTGTCTAAACGCACCTTGCCGGTTCTGTTTTAGTGAAAGATCGCAACGACAATGTGCAAAAAACAGGTGTTAAACTTTGATCTAGTACCAACGTTTAGGATAATTGCATCTTTTCATTTACAATGTGGTGCCTGTGCCGGTGATGAGCCCCATACCGAAGACTAACGCCTCCTTCGTGCCGCATGACATGACTCTAACTTGTCCCTAAGTCGCTTATGCAGTCGGAAGCTTTTTGGATTATGAGCCTCGGGAAAAAAGAAGAAAGATACGCTTTGTTTCAGCCAATCAGCGAAGATTTCAGTTTAGTCAGATCATCTATTTCCCAAAGGTTGGGTGTATCGAAGTTTACTCATATTCAAATCAAGATAATGTTCGAATCAGGTGTCCTAAATGTACCAACTACAGGTAAATGACGTCGGCAGTGCTAGCTAAAGAGCGTGACGTGCGAGGGAAGCACTAGTTTTAGACCCATCAGTGAACGAATGGCCAGGAGGGAGCAGTAGTGCACCAGCATGATCCCTTCGAGGCAACTGGCAACCTCTACCTAACCTACGACAAACCTCGTCAACAAAAACTCTAAAAGCCGCCGAATTTATGGTGACAAGTTGATGTTGCACTCATTTTTTAAACCACCGACTGGTACAAAATTGTTAACAGGCTAAGCGAAGGTACGACTGGGTCAACGACTTCAACAACTTAACAAATATCCTAGGAATTTGTTGTTGTAGAATCCGAAAGGCGATTAGACATTTACTTCGTGGTAGCAGAGGCACCTCCATTAGCGCCTCCATGCACACCACCGCCAGCAGAGATACCTCCGTGTGCACCACCGCCGATGCCACCGCCAGCAGAGATACCTCCATTAGCACCTCCGTGTGCACCACCGCCAACACCACCACCGATGCCACCGCCAGCAGAGATACCTCCATTAGCACCTCCGTGTGCACCACCGCCAACACCGCCGCCGATGCCACCGCCAGCAGAGATACCTCCATTAGCACCTCCGTGTGCACCACCGCCAACACCACCGCCGATGCCACCGCCAGCAGAGATACCTCCATTAGCACCTCCGTGTGCACCACCGCCAACACCGCCGCCGATGCCACCGCCAGCAGAGATACCTCCATTAGCACCTCCGTGTGCACCACCGCCAACACCGCCGCCGATGCCACCGCCAGCAGAGATACCTCCATTAGCACCTCCGTGTGCACCACCGCCAACACCGCCGCCGATGCCACCGCCAGCAGAGATACCTCCATTAGCACCTCCGTGTGCACCACCGCCAACACCACCGCCGATGCCACCGCCAGCAGAGATACCTCCATTAGCACCTCCGTGTGCACCACCGCCAACACCACCGCCGATGCCACCGCCAGCAGAGATACCTCCATTAGCACCTCCGTGTGCACCACCGCCAACACCACCGCCGATGCCACCGCCAGCAGAGATACCTCCATTAGCACCTCCGTGTGCACCACCGCCAACACCACCGCCGATGCCACCGCCAGCAGAGATACCTCCATTAGCACCTCCGTGTGCACCACCGCCAACACCACCGCCGATGCCACCGCCAGCAGAGATACCTCCATTAGCACCTCCGTGTGCACCACCGCCAACACCACCACCGATGCCACCGCCAGCAGAGATACCTCCATTAGCACCTCCGTGTGCACCACCGCCAACACCGCCGCCGATGCCACCGCCAGCAGAGATACCTCCATTAGCACCTCCGTGTGCACCACCGCCAACACCACCGCCGATGCCACCGCCAGCAGAGATACCTCCATTAGCACCTCCGTGTGCACCACCGCCAACACCACCGCCGATGCCACCGCCAGCAGAGATACCTCCATTAGCACCTCCGTGTGCACCACCGCCAACACCACCGCCGATGCCACCGCCAGCAGAGATACCTCCATTAGCACCTCCGTGTGCACCACCGCCAACACCGCCGCCGATGCCACCGCCAGCAGAGATACCTCCATTAGCACCTCCGTGTGCACCACCGCCAACACCGCCGCCGATGCCACCGCCAGCAGAGATACCTCCATTAGCACCTCCGTGTGCACCACCGCCAACACCGCCGCCGATGCCACCGCCAGCAGAGATACCTCCATTAGCACCTCCGTGTGCACCACCGCCAACACCGCCGCCGATGCCACCGCCAGCAGAGATACCTCCATTAGCACCTCCGTGTGCACCACCGCCAACACCGCCGCCGATGCCACCGCCAGCAGAGATACCTCCATTAGCACCTCCGTGTGCACCACCGCCAACACCGCCGCCGATGCCACCGCCAGCAGAGATACCTCCATTAGCACCTCCGTGTGCACCACCGCCAACACCGCCGCCGATGCCACCGCCAGCAGAGATACCTCCATTAGCACCTCCGTGTGCACCACCGCCAACACCACCGCCGATGTCATCGTGTCTGTTGGCTGAACCGCTACGTCACCGCTGGTAGAATCGTTGTCAGTAGAAATTCCGCGGGAACCGTTGTTTTGGGTAGTGTCGTACGTGCTAGAGTTATTGGTATCCAACTCGGAGTCCGAAGAGCTGTCGGCCGGAGTTGCACCGGTACCGCCGGTGGGGGCCACCGTTGGTGCAGGGGTCGCAGGAGCACCATTACCTTCGTTGGGGGTCACCGTTGGTGCGGGAGTCGCTGGAGCGACAGTAGTTGGGGCAGGAGTCACTTTCGAGAGATGGTAGTTGGGGCAGGAGTCGCCGTTGATGTGGGAGTCACTGGAGTGGCAGTAGTTGGGGAAGGGGTCACCTGTGGGCAAGGGGTAGTCAGGACCGGGGTCACCGTTGGAGTGAGGGTGGTTGGAGCAGGAGTCGACGTGTACGAGTCATCCGCAGAGACACCCTGTTGGGCCTGCTTCTGGCTGTTGCCGGCTTCAGTGACCGACCCCATAGCCGCCGCAATGAGCGCGAGGTGGGTGATAATCTTGGTGAGGTTCATCTTGGACAAAGAGACTGGGAACTGGACGGGGGTAAGCGTAGACTGAGACTGAGACTAAAAGAGAGGACCGTTGAGAGGGTGAACAACACTTGGAATCGCTGTCGATGAAGTGCTGACAAATGCGAAGCAAATTGAGAACTGAGCTGAACTAATTGGAGCTGCGCAATTGTCCGATGCGGACGCTTTCGGTGAGCACATGGGTCGTTGCTCAGCTCCACCGAGGCGTAGTCAGTTCAACTGCGCTGCCACACGGTCGTCGTCTCTACCTGCGAGTAGTACGACAGGGCGCCAACATCTGCGTAGCATGTGGGCACGACTATTTTTTGCTGTTTTGGTTGCCACATGGAACGACTGGAGCGCCAAGTATACTTTACTGTGGTGCCCAAATGGAAGGGCCAATATTACGCTCTGATACAGCAGAGGAGATACAGACACTGGATGGATGTCTTATCCTGTTGTAGATGGCGGCGTGAGCAGAGAGAGTCGTGGAGTGTTGAGCAAATGGCTGGTAACCTCTTTTAGTCGAGAGGGTGCCCGATTTGTGGTACTTTGGTAGCATTGTTTGGCAGTATCCGCGCTCTGAGGTATGCGAGGAATATTTGTGTTGGTTACTGACGGTATTGAATGCCGATTTTTCATCCAGGCATTCATTTGTTCCCTCAAAATGATCAGGTTTCTTGATGACTGTGACTGTAATGGCGTTGTTCAGTTGATATCAAGCAACGAGCGTGGCGCCATTCCCACCTGGCTGGTCAACAGCACCATGTGTCTTAGTATGTCGCCTATGGATTATCGGGTGACACCTTACGGGGCTCTGGTCATCTGGTTGAACAGAAATCTTGACTGTAATCAGGTTCGGATACTTTCAACAATAGGATCAAACCGCGAAAAATCCCGATCAACCACAAAGGGACTACATGTATTTGCAACGTTCAAGCTAGGGCGACTTTGCGTCCTTGGCGCCAGAAATTGGCGTTGTCCATCATGAGGGCTCCCAAGCACTACATACATGCAATTGATGTGCAGATCTATGAAGGCTGATTTCCGATGAACTGCCTCGGTTTAAGTATGTTGACCATCTAGTGACGCAGAGCACGAGACTGGATAACCGATTGAGTAGTAGTCTGGCTTCCTTGCGATGTCAAGTCATCGTTCGGATCCTCCTGGCCAACATAAGCATCGCCCACTGCCTGGCTTCCGGAAGAGGAAGACCACGACTGGCTGCCGTGGTTAGAGCCCGACGACTGCTGCACGGGGATGTCCGTGTACGGGAGCTCCGTGGAAGGCTGGCTGCCGTGGTTAGAGCCCGACGACTGCTGCACGGGGATGTCCGTGTACGGGAGCTCCGTGGAAGGCTGGCTGCCGTGGTTAGAGCCCGACGACTGCTGCACGGGGATGTCCGTGTACGGGAGCTCCGTGGAAGGCTGGCTGCCGTGGTTAGAGCCCGACGACTGCTGCACGGGGATGTCCGTGTACGGGAGCTCCGTGGAAGGCTGGCTGCCGTGGTTAGAGCCCGACGACTGCTGCACGGGGATGTCCGTGTACGGGAGCTCCGTGGAAGGCTGGCTGCCGTGGTTAGAGCCCGACGACTGCTGCACGGGGATGTCCGTGTACGGGAGCTCCGTGGAAGGCTGGCTGCCGTGGTTAGAGCCCGACGACTGCTGCACGGGGATGTCCGTGTACGGGAGCTCCGTGGAAGGCTGGCTGCCGTGGTTAGAGCCCGACGACTGCTGCACGGGGATGTCCGTGTATGGGAGCTCCGTGGAAGGCTGGCTGCCGTGGTTAGAGCCCGACGACTGCTGCACGGGGATGTCCGTGTACGGGAGCTCCGTGGAAGGCTGGCTGCCGTGGTTAGAGCCCGACGACTGCTGCACGGGGATGTCCGTGTACGGGAGCTCCGTGGAAGGCTGGCTGCCGTGGTTAGAGCCCGACGACTGCTGCACGGGGATGTCCGTGTACGGGAGCTCCGTGGAAGGCTGGCTGCCGTGGTTAGAGCCCGACGACTGCTGCACGGGGATGTCCGTGTACGGGAGCTCCGTGGAAGGCTGGCTGCCGTGGTTAGAGCCCGACGACTGCTGCACGGGGATGTCCGTGTACGGGAGCTCCGTGGAAGGCTGGCTGCCGTGGTTAGAGCCCGACGACTGCTGCACGGGGATGTCCGTGTATGGGAGCTCCGTGGAAGGCTGGCTGCCGTGGTTAGAGCCCGACGACTGCTGCACGGGGATGTCCGTGTACGGGAGCTCCGTGGAAGGCTGGCTGCCGTGGTTAGAGCCCGACGACTGCTGCACGGGGATGTCCGTGTACGGGAGCTCCGTGGAAGGCTGGCTGCCGTGGTTAGAGCCCGACGACTGCTGCACGGGGATGTCCGTGTACGGGAGCTCCGTGGAAGGCTGGCTGCCGTGGTTAGAGCCCGACGACTGCTGCACGGGGATGTCCGTGTACGGGAGCTCCGTGGAAGGCTGGCTGCCGTGGTTAGAGCCCGACGACTGCTGCACGGGGATGTCCGTGTACGGGAGCTCCGTGGAAGGCTGGCTGCCGTGGTTAGAGCCCGACGACTGCTGCACGGGGATGTCCGTGTACGGGAGCTCCGTGGAAGGCTGGCTGCCGTGGTTAGAGCCCGACGACTGCTGCACGGGGATGTCCGTGTATGGGAGCTCCGTGGAAGGCTGGCTGCCGTGGTTAGAGCCCGACGACTGCTGCACGGGGATGTCCGTGTACGGGAGCTCCGTGGAAGGCTGGCTGCCGTGGTTAGAGCCCGACGACTGCTGCACGGGGATGTCCGTGTACGGGAGCTCCGTGGAAGGCTGGCTGCCGTGGTTAGAGCCCGACGACTGCTGCACGGGGATGTCCGTGTACGGGAGCTCCGTGGAAGGCTGGCTGCCGTGGTTAGAGCCCGACGACTGCTGCACGGGGATGTCCGTGTACGGGAGCTCCGTGGAAGGCTGGCTGCCGTGGTTAGAGCCCGACGACTGCTGCACGGGGATGTCCGTGTACGGGAGCTCCGTGGAAGGCTGGCTGCCGTGGTTAGAGCCCGACGACTGCTGCACGGGGATGTCCGTGTACGGGAGCTCCGTGGAAGGCTGGCTGCCGTGGTTAGAGCCCGACGACTGCTGCACGGGATGTCCGTGTACGGGAGCTCCGTGGAAGGCTGGCTGCCGTGGTTAGAGCCCGACGACTGCTGCACGGGGATGTCCGTGTACGGGAGCTCCGTGGAAGGCTGGCTGCCGTGGTTAGAGCCCGACGACTGCTGCACGGGGATGTCCGTGTACGGGAGCTCCGTGGAAGGCTGGCTGCCGTGGTTAGAGCCCGACGACTGCTGCACGGGGATGTCCGTGTACGGGAGCTCCGTGGAAGGCTGGCTGCCGTGGTTAGAGCCCGACGACTGCTGCACGGGGATGTCCGTGTACGGGAGCTCCGTGGAAGGCTGGCTGCCGTGGTTAGAGCCCGACGACTGCTGACTGTCCTGGCCAACAAATACGTCGCCGACTGCCTGGCTTCCAGAAGAAGAAGACCACGACTGGCTACCCTGGTTAGAGCCTGAAGCTTGAGTGCTCTGCTGATGGGGCGATGGCTGACTACCTTGGTGGCTGCTGCGGATACTGCTGCGTAGGTGGTGAGACCGTCGAAGCCGGGATACCGCCACCAGCGCCAAGCTTCCGGTGCGAGTTGTCGGCCGCATCCACGAGGGACCCCACCGCCAGTGACACAACTCCGATGTATGCAAAGATTTTTCCGATGTTCATCTTGGTAGAAAGAAGAAGAGTCCGCTTTGAGCGTAGAGGGTGGTAACAGCGCTAAGTACTGGTTGGAGAGTGGGAACGATGCTTGTTGTCGAAGCAAGGTAAATTGGAAAGTGAGCGATCCGAATAAAGACTGCGGACTCGAACAGCGCGAAATTGCCGCTTCAGTCTTGCGATCTGCTATGGACAGACACGCCTTCGATTTGTGGTGTTTGGATCCGCCATGGTCGGCTTATTTGTCGTCGATGGCCTATCGACCGAAAAAGCAGATCGAGGTGAGTATCTTGAGCTTAATATCTTTGAACCTAAACTCAGGAGTTCTGGATGTCTAGCAACGATACCAATATGTAGTATTATACAATCGAACTAGCTCGCAAACAAGTTAAATAATCCGAAATTATGCAGCATTCCAACATCGCGCTGCGCCTTCCACGATAGCCGCATGGAGACATGTATTAGGCGAGATCTTGGAACTTGGTACAATGTAGAGGCACAACTGGACAGAGGACATCAAGCATGAAGTGTACAGGTATTCGGTACGTCGTTTGTGGTTCTGTAAGTCGAACACAAATTCAAAAGCTGCAGGTATCTATGGATAAGGCCGTTGTCGAATGATCCGTTCATGATGCATGTGTCCAACACGAAAAAATGCTTAACATTAGGTAACTATTTTACAAGATACCAGTATCATGGTTTAGTAGTGACTATACAACAAGACCACAGCAAATGCATCCATTTCTTTTGTGTTCCTTGTCCCACGTTCTGCGGCGTTCGTGTCGTTGTAATATCGTAGTTATTCTGAAAGGTATACGTATTCATTGCTTCTTTCCTGTTTGAACGTCTCCTCGTTTGGTGTGATTTGGAGTCTAAAACGTTTGGCCTATCTTCTGAAGAAGGCAGTGTTGAGACGATTGATTTGTCACTTTCTGTAAATGTCGACAGACCAAATCATGTATATATCCGACCTTGATCTTAACATTCAGCAACGTATCCTGTAGACTTCGCCAAGGTGAGTGCTCGCTGTAATTATTTTTGTCAATGCCTACTATTATAGTAAAGTTTCAAAAGCTTATTTTTTATACCCAGTTAATGGTTGGTCAATTACTGTTTTCCCATAGGTCATAGCTTCGAGGACTGCGAAATCGTTGCGATGAACGTCATATCCACAAAGATTAATATGCAACAGCGTCATCTCATTAACAACCGATTCAACGTTGAGCATTTCATTTAAAAAGGGAACATGACGACTGCATCTCTCGAGTTTACTGTATTCTAGTGCGAGTTCACGGCGATCTACGTCATTGGAACAGCACTCACAGCCCAGTATCATGTTGCTCAAACTTTAGTTAAACGTGATATTAATTGCCTGCTCTTCTGTAATGAAAACATCGGGAGTCGATTAATTGACCGCTACCTTCGATGGTGCAGTGGTGTAGGGATATCCACCATTGTTAGGCCTTCCATTGTACACATGACCTCCAGTGCTTGGTGATTCAGTTGCGTTTCCACTCGAATTACCTTCACTAGATGATTGACTGTTTTGGGTATCGTGGGCGGTGCAGTGGTGTACGGGTATCCACCGTTGTTGGGTCTGCCGTTGTATATCGGTCCGGTCTCCGAAGCGGGCGTGGCAACTGATGTTTCGTAAGCGGCAGCTGTAAGGAAGCTCACACTCAGCGCTGTTGCTGCCAGTAACGCAAACATCTTGTTGGGATTCATCTTGACTTGAACAGGAGCGTTGTCGACGTTTGCCTTACAGGTATGTGGAAGCAGCGCTTGTCGACGGCGAGAAGCAAGTTGTGGAATGACTGGTAAATTAGCAAATAATACGGCGAGGGGCTCCACATAGCCGGATTTCACTCTTGGGATTTGCCACGTTCGAACACCAGTAATTACTAGATTACTCCACAATATGGCACGCATATGTACTTCTGGGCCAGGTACAATTGAGCCAGTAGTGATACAAATGTACCCACAGGTAACTCACCCACTCACTGGCCGCTAGAACGAAAAACGGAACTTTTCCTGTGTGTAGACGACTTTCTTCACTATGGAGAGTATTCTTTCGTTTCTTGAGTTTTAACTACAAACAGTATATTCATCGAAACAGGTTAAGGTAGCATAGTTCATATGCTGGTGCAGACTTTGCGTGCTGTACATCGGCTCCATAAAGCTTTGGCCATGGTAAGAGTGAGCAGGTAATGCAACAACGGTACATTGTCTCCGCTGCATGACACCAGCGCACTCCTCTCTCTAGGCATAGTTAATGAGAACCTAGTGGCGAAGACGGCGGGATTGGATGGCAGACTGCTGCGTAGTCGAGTCATCGGACTGAGTGGTAGACTGCTGTGTAGTGGAACCGTCCGACTGGATGGAAGACTGCTGCGTAGCTGAACCGTTAGATTGAGTCGTAGACTGCTGAGTGTTGTCACCGTTCGGGTAAGGCGTCTCCGCCGAGTCGCCGCCCTGAGTAGTTGATGGCTGGTCTCCTCCAGGTGTGTTTCCGCCTGGTGTCGTCACAATACCAGTCCATTGATTAGAATCGCCTGAGTTTTGGCTGCCAGGGCAGGGCGTCTCAGCTGATTGATTTCCTTGATTAGTTTCGCCACCGCCTTCCTGCGTGGTATCAGTCTGGCCCTGCTGCGTGGTGTCGGTCTGACCTTGCTGCGTGGTGTCAGTCTGACCCTGCTGCGTGGTGTCGGTCTGACCTTGCTGCGTGGTGTCAGTCTGACCCTGCTGCGTGGTGTCGGTCTGACCTTGCTGCGTGGTGTCAGTCTGACCCTGCTGCGTGGTGTCGGTCTGACCTTGCTGCGTGGTGTCAGTCTGGCCCTGCTGCGTGGTGGTGTCAGTCTGACCTTGCTGCGTGGTGTCAGTCTGACCCTGCTGCGTGGTGTCGGTCTGACCTTGCTGCGTGGTGTCAGTCTGGCCCTGCTGCGTGGTGGTGTCAGTCTGACCCTGCTGCGTGGTGTCGGTCGTTACTTGAGTGCCCTGGCCACCCGTCCATGATTGACCACCCTGGTTCCAACCACCTTGCTGAACTGTGTCGCCGCTGGGGCAAGGAGTGGCAGCAGCATCACCCCCTGGTTGCCAGTCCAAGACTGACCTCCCTGGTTCCAGGATTGGCCGCCATGGTTCCAGCCCTGACCGCCCTGTTGAGTCGTGTCATCACTGGGGCAAGGAGTGGCTGCGGCATCACCTCCCTGGCCGCCCTGGTTCCACGATTGACCACCTTGACCGCCCTGGCCACCCGTCCATGATTGACCACCCTGGTTCCAACCACCTTGCTGAACTGTGTCGCCGCTGGGGCAAGGAGTGGCAGCAGCATCACCCCCCTGGTTGCCAGTCCAAGACTGACCTCCCTGGTTCCAGGATTGGCCGCCATGGTTCCAGCCCTGACCGCCCTGTTGAGTCGTGTCATCACTGGGGCAAGGAGTGGCTGCGGCATCACCTCCCTGGCCACCCTGGTTCCACGATTGACCACCTTGGCCACCCTGGTTCCATGACTGACCACCTTGGCCGCCCTGGCCACCCGTCCACGATTGACCGCCCTGAGTGGGTTGGCCTCCTTGGTTAGCGGTCACCGTGGAAGTTTGTTCGCCCTGGTTGGTATCGCCCTGGGTCGTTGACTGCTGCTCTACTTGCTGAGTCGTTGATTGCTCAGTCGATTGCTGAGTTGACTGCTGCGTCGCGGAGTCACTCGTGGTCGAGGTGGTCGTAGTGGGGACACCGCCACCAGCGCCAAGGCTACGAACAGCATGACGGTTCCCCTCTATAGGGACCGAGGCATCCGCGAGGGAGCCTACTGCCAGCGACACAACCGCCAGGTATGCGAAGACTTTGCTGATGTTCATCGTTGTAGAAAGAAGGAGAATCCGCTTGGAGAGGGAGTGAGATAGCAGCGTTAAATGCTGGCTGGAGCGCGAGAACGATGCTTGTTGTCGAAGCAAAGTAAATTGGAAAGTGAGATGAAGTCTGCAAACTCGAACAGCTAGAGTGGGGTATCTGCGGACAGTAAAGTATCTATTGTCGATCAGCAAGATTCAGCTCGGTGGGTCCGGAGGCGCACGGGAAAAGCATCCAACAGAGATCGATGGGATACTATCTGTAAAACCCCTGCGCTGCTTCAGAAACGAGACAAGCCACAGTCCAATGTGACGGCGGTGCTTCCACATGGCATGATCGGTCAGGCACCGAGCGCGTGAAACGAGGCACCGGCAAAACGAACTTCGCTCGAGAGTATCACAGTGACCCAAGGCCAAGGCCATAGGGATGTTGTTGCTCCTTTTCCAAGATTCAGGTCACGATGGTCAATGAAGTATCGCGCACGGCACTCGGAGCCGGAGACGTCGTAGCCATCAGCTGTCGCGTTCGCTAGGGCATTGTTTGGCTGCGATTTCCTGTGTGATGGATTATCGTACGACCTCTGTCTTGCTAAACTACCTGACTCGATGTCATCTACACTGTACTTGTGCATTATCCTGATCTAAAGGTGTCTGTAGCCTGCCTTGACGAACGAGCCTGCCTTAGGTTCAAACGTTGCGTTTGTAATCAACATAACTTCAAGGGCTCGTCGCTACTCAAACGACTCCAGCATATCATCGCTGCAAAGGATTGAATGATTATCATTGGTAATCACCAGCAAATAGAATGAAAGCGCTCGGAACGAATTGAATCGATGAAAAAAACGCTGCTCTTCCGATGCGGTGAGTGGAGAGTTTTTTAAAGCTTAAAAGCAATTGATCGGTTGAAGCTGTTCATGTTCGTATCTTCGTCGCCCTTGTATAGGAAAGGTCTTTGAAAGGATAGTTGTAGCACCCTCGCTTCCCAACAGCCATTTTAGCAATGTGGACAGAAAACTGGACGCCTGCATTTCAGTATGAGTCGTCGACGGATATTCCAGGTCACGCATTCCGATAGCACCAAATGTCCTGGTGCTGCGTTGCTGCAAATCTAGGTTACCTATCGTTCGAGTCAAACTTTGACAGGGAAGCCTTCAGACTATGGTAGTCGCCTCAATGGTGTAGAAACTCATGTCGTTTCATCCAAGAAGATAGCTGTAACACTTCCCAACTTCTGCCAGCACTTTTTGAACAATTGGGCGACACCTTTACGTTCCGGACTTCATCAACATCAACGTCCGCGGCTATCCAGTCTGATATTGTTATTTTAGCAACACCTAGGATAATTTTGTGTCCATCTATTCAATAGCGTTTCGAGCAAGAACCTGTTGAAAAACACCTTAACATGCTGGCGACGTACCAAGCTTTATCGATTAAAAAATAGTTAGGGAACAAAACGACGTGCATTTTCAAAACTTAGGTAATTGATCAAGAGAGATCGTTAAAAGTGTCTACCACAACGGTGTAACCCACCGCGACAGTAGCGCCCTCCTTTCCGAACGAGAAGAACGCTTAGTGCCGAAGTGCACGACGAGATTGAATGGCTGACTGCTGCGTGGTCGACTCCGTGTACGAGTCCGCCGAAGAGGTACCCGAGGATGTAGAGGAGGCCGTCTTGGTCGACACGCCAGTCTTCCCGGACGTCGTAGTCGATGTAGTGGTGTCTGTCGACGTCGACGGGGCAGCCGTTGTAGCCACAGGGGTGGTCGTCGCAGGAGCTTCTGTAGCCGCAGGAGCTTCCGTAGTCACAGGTGCTTCTGTAACCACAGGAGCTTCCGTAGTCACAGGTGCTTCGGTAACCACAGGAGCTTCCGTAGTCACAGGCGCATTGGTGATCTCAATCCAGTTGCTGCCAGTAGAGTCCGTCGAGGGCGCCTCGGTGTTCGGTACTGAAGTGCCCGTGGCGCTCTGGTCGCCCGAGCAAGGCGTCTCAGCAGACTCGCCACCCTGCGTGGTGATGTCAACGCCAACTGAGCCCGACACCGTCGTCGTCGACTGGCCTTGCTGCTGCTGCTGCTCGGTGCTGGTCTCCGTGGATTGGCCCCACGTACCAGAAGACTGACCCTGTTGCTGCTGGTTTTGGGTCGTCTGCGTGGACTGACCCCACGTGCCCGTGGAGCTCTGATTACCGGAGCAAGGCGTCTCAGCAGACTCGCCACCCTGCGTGGTGATGTCAACGCCAACTGAGCCCGACACCGTCGTCGTCGACTGGCCTTGCTGCTGCTGCTGCTCGGTGCTGGTCTCCGTGGATTGGCCCCACGTACCAGAAGACTGACCCTGTTGCTGCTGGTTTTGGGTCGTCTGCGTGGACTGACCCCACGTGCCCGTGGAGCTCTGATTACCGGAGCAAGGCGTCTCAGCAGACTCGCCACCCTGCGTGGTGATGTCAACGCCAACTGAGCCCGACACCGTCGTCGTCGACTGGCCTTGCTGCTGCTGCTGCTCGGTGCTGGTCTCCGTGGATTGGCCCCACGTACCAGAAGACTGACCCTGTTGCTGCTGGTTTTGGGTCGTCTGCGTGGACTGACCCCACGTGCCCGTGGAGCTCTGATCACCGGAGCAAGGCGTCTCAGCAGACTCGCCACCCTGCGTGGTGATGTCAACGCCAACTGAGCCCGACACCGTCGTCGTCGACTGGCCTTGCTGCTGCTGCTGCTCGGTGCTGGTCTCCGTGGATTGGCCCCACGTACCAGAAGACTGACCCTGTTGCTGCTGGTTTTGGGTCGTCTGCGTGGACTGACCCCACGTGCCCGTGGAGCTCTGATCACCGGAGCAAGGCGTCTCAGCAGACTCGCCACCCTGCGTGGTGATGTCAACGCCAACTGAGCCCGACACCGTCGTCGTCGACTGGCCTTGCTGCTGCTGCTGCTCGGTGCTGGTCTCCGTGGATTGGCCCCACGTACCAGAAGACTGACCCTGTTGCTGCTGGTTTTGGGTCGTCTGCGTGGACTGACCCCACGTGCCCGTGGAGCTCTGATCACCGGAGCACGGCGTCTCAGCAGACTCACCACCCTGCGTGGTTTGACTCCACGTGTCTGAACCCGCGGCCGTCACAGTACCAGTCCAGCCGTTGTTATCGGTTGAAGTGTCGGCACTCGGGCATGGCGTAGCTGCAGAGTCGCCCCCTGCGTGGTTGAACCCCAGTTCGACGTGCCGGTGTTGGTGTGGCTGTCCTGGGTGGTAGAACTCGTTGTGGTAGTGGTGTCAGTGGATGGGGAGCTTGTAGTAGTCGTACTCTGCTGAGTGATCGAGTCGGTGCTGGGCGAAGACGTCGTGGTAGTGTATGAGTCGTCACTTGAAACGGAAGTCTGGGTGGTCGAAGCTGTGGAGGAGACACCACCGCCGCCGCCAAGCTTACGCACCACTGGGACGTTTACCGGAGCGGACGCTTCCGCAATGGAAGCGACCGCCATCGATACGATGGCCAGGTACGCGACGATCTTGTTGAGGTTCATCCTGTGATCAGGAGCTATGCGCTTGTGGCGAGGAAGGAGAAGGTAGCACGCTCGAGTGCTCGAAGTGGAAGAACGATGCTTGTCAGCGAAGCAAAGTAAATTGGAGAATGATTGAGCAACAGGAGACCTGCGGCGATCACCTCCTCGAAGACCAGACGCATACCGGTCGCACTCTATCGATGTGCTGGGCACAGACACCTTTCATCGTCGAATCAGCAAGATGGGTCATGCATCGGTACATGTAACGCGGTTGCAGTGGACGAATATCCTTCCCACGGACGAACTCGCCAGATGTCGTGGTGGACAACTCTCGGCTGGATGCAGTAACGATAGCCATGGGGCATGCACCTGATGGAGACCGCAGGTGGGGCTACGAGCCCCTTGACGTCCAGCGGTCGGATGACCATCAGCTGTTTGGTGCGCAAGCGTACAGGCTCCGTTTCTTTCGAGGATATCCTGTCTGAGTCACAGACAGCTCCACAGGACCGGTTTAAGACGTGACCCGAGTTGCCCACAGTCAGTCTGGCTGGGGACTGGTCACCGGCCACTGTCCTCTACGCACGCGCTGAGATGCGAGACCGGAATGCTTTCAATATGACGACAGCGCACTCAAACTTCAAAGAATATACTTGGTGTAACTTCCGCCCGAGATAATTTAGCTATCGTAATTTTGGTGACGGGGTACAGGTTGTTGCTCCCACCAGCTGGAAGATTGAGTGTTGATGAGCCTCTACGTTATCCATGAGCAGTTCGCAAAACACTGCAGTCTTCATGACGCATTATACTAGGACAGATGCCACCACCAATGGATTTTCGTCTCGACAGTCGGCACTCGGCTTCTACATGCTCATGATGGGAGTGGGATCGCCCCCAGCTCACGGCGAAGGCGCCTTGAGGCAGAACTCAGTTCCCCTTGATCACGCTGAGCAGTAGGACTGTAACTCGCCACGCGCTGTACTTGTGTAGGTGGCATTGATGGCGTTGATAGAGCTGAGTATAACGTGGCTATTAAGGCGCAAGCACATCGTCTTGATCAACCCGATCAATTGCACACCGGCAGAAGTCATTGCAACCATGATAAGGAAGCCATTGGCAAGAGCAAAATCGGGTGCATAATGCTGCTCTATCCTCTGAGAGAGCACTTTGAGTCGAATGGGGCCATCATATCCATCTCTGCACCATTTTGTCCTGCCTTGAGCTCGCAGACTAATTTACAGTGCGATTCCACTTCGAACACGTATATCGTACACCAAAATGGTCCGTCTATTGTAGCGCTACGTTGTAAAACGCTACGTGCCCGGCAGATCCATTCGCGGATACACAAACGTCCTGTGGGCTCCCGCAAGTCTCTACGCGCTATAAAGGACACTTCAAAATCTTGAGTCGACTGTAGAATGCTTGCAGAGCACGTAGCAGAGATGGCAGTCTACTCAGTGGAACTTGCCACCGGATGGGGGATCGCTCCAGAAGAGAGGAACCGGACATCCCTGCTTGAGCGGTGCTTTTGCATTCAATAGGCTGTCTGTGAAAATTTTACCCACATGCCTCCTTTACAGCACGCGTAGCGGCAAAAAGCGCAACACAAGAACGTCTGGGTTGTCGGGTGGATATTGAACCATCTCGCAGCTCCATATGGACGGTGTGCAAGTGCGTCACTCCGGATCGTTGCCGCTAACAGCGTAAGCTGAACTAGTTGCCAAGATGTTGAGTGTATGGCGGTGGAGGAAAGCAAGCGCACTTGATGCAATCAGTAGGCAGCCCAGCATGAGCTCAAAGGAATCCATCTGGGGTCATCACGTTAGACTTATCAAAAGCAGCCGAAACTCCACGACGTTCTCTTTCGAGCGCCACGCTTCAGCTGAGCCTTACTACCGTACAGCACTTGTCGCCATGCTAACATACCGGTAAGAAGTAGCGGCGCGGCTAAAGTGCTACCCGACATATGGCTAACTCTGCGCATATCACCGAAAAGGATGTTCGCACTGGACTCGCATGTTGGTATCTTGACGGGTCAACAGGCTGCACGCCACGTGAAATGCTTACAATGTAGGGCGAGTTGCCGCAGCAGCGCCTCTCCTTCACCGACGGGTGTTCAACACGAAGCATTGTACATTAAGATGGCACTCATTCTCCAACTTGCTCTGTGCCATCTACAAGCAAGCTTCAACTCGAACGACTGAGCCTGAATAAGCAATACCCGACCCTTGCAGCATGAACCTCAGCAAGATCCTCGCGCTTCTGTCTCTAGCGGTGGGAGCTCTCGCGGATGCCTCAATGAATGTTGTAGCCACCAACACGCACACCGCATTCCGTAACCTGAAGGTGGCTGGTGCGGGCACGGGTGTCTCCACTTCCTCCACGGACTCGACTACCCAAGCAACCACCTCGAGTGGTGACTCATACACAGGCACCTCCACGGCGTCGTCCACACAGCAGAGTTCAACGACAAACAGCTCTCCGTCGACCGACACGACAGCTTCAACGTTGACTACCTCGACGGGTGCGACATCGACGGGCACTGCTACGCAGGGCAGCGATACTGCTACCCAGGGTACTGACACCACGAGCACCACTGTTGCTAGCGGCACCAACACATGGGGCACTGGCACTAGAGCTGATACGATTTCCACAGGCACGGTTGATACGGCTGAAGCTCCGTGTTCAAGTGATTCGACACCACATCGCAGCAAACATTTGGCGGAGATACGACAACAGGAACGTCCGACTGGGGCACATCAACGGATACCACCTCGCTGCAGACCACGGGTAGCGACACCACAACTGGGACGTCCGGTTGGGGTACTGGAACTACACATGGGGTACCAGTACTGAACTGACACTACTTCCACCGGCACTACCGGTACTGCTGAGGCCCCGTGCTCGAGTGATTCTGACACCACGTCGCATCAGACAACAGGGGTGAGACGACGACAGGAACGACAACCTGGGGAACTCGGGCACTGTTACGGGCTCGGCCACTCAGCAAGCTTCAGGTGGCACGACCGCGACGGGAACATCGGGCTGGGGAACCTCAACTGGCACGGACTCCACTGCCCAACAGTACACGGGTGGCGTGGCCACTGGCACGAACGGTGAAGCATCTACTACTACTACTACCCAGGACACCACTGGAACGACTGATACGGCTCAGCAAACCAGTGGCGTTGAGACCTCAAGCACGGCTACCCAAGGTGGGGAAACCACTAGTAGTACAAACACTTGGGGCTCCACAGGCACTGAACAAACCGGTACAGTGACCGCTGCTGGTGGAACCTCCGACACGTGGGGTGCGTCTGCCGAGACGCCCTGCTCGGGCTCATCAGACACGACGTCCGGTACTTGGGGTACTTCGACTGACACGACTGGCACATGGGGCGCTTCCACTGGCACCACAGCCACTTCGACCGATACTACATCTGGCTCGTGGGGTACCTCGACTGATACCACGAGTCCCAACACGTCGACTGGAACTACGACAACAGCTCCGGCCACGCCTACGGACACCACCACTGCTCCTTCTACCTCATCCACGACCTCCACCACGTCCGGTAAGACTGGCGTCTCGACCGCGACAGGCACCTCGTCGGCGGACTCGTACACGACAACCACGTCGTCAGACTCGGAATCGACCATTCAGCAATCTGCCACTCAGTCTCGTCGTGCACTTCGCCACTAAGTGGTAATCTCAACACACAGGTGAATTTTGCCTGGTGAAGGAACGCAATAGCTTTACTGCGTTGCCCCAATGTTCCCAACCCAAGCCTCTTTTCAATGGCAATGCGTTTCAGTAGTACATTCCTTGTCCCCAGTGTTGGGCACATCATCATAAGAAAAAAAAAAAAACAATGATTGAGTTGACTTCATCCAAAGTTGACGCTCGCACCGATCTGCCATTGTAAATGGTAAAGCAGAAGTCACGTTTGGTTATGGGTCGACGTTCACACAAAAATATAAAGAATGCTTACCGCTTCACCTGCGTACTCTTCCGTCATTGAACGATAATTTGCCACGCTGGTGGCCCAATAAATCGTGTCACAAATGATGCGATTGAACCTACACTCGGTTCCTCGCCTTAAACAACGAGTTTAGGGCCCATGACCGGCACATAACTCAGCAATGTGATAGTCACACCCTTGATAATGCCGTACGTCGTTGACGATGCGTGCTCCGCTGCTCCCGCCACAGTGTTGTACACAGCCGAGGAGGCCGCTGAGACCTTCTCCGTGGCGAATTTCTTGGCTTTTACCGCCGTTTCCACCACGCGGTCCTTCTTCTCTAGAACGAACTGCTCCCCATTGCATAGCATTGTCACAACGGATGAGATGGCGTCATCCACTTTGCCATCCAGAGCGTTGAGGTGAGGACCCACCCAGGCCTCGTCAATCTCGAATAGTGTCTTTCCAGCCACCGTAGTGAGCACCGCATTAGCAATGCTCTCACGGAAGCGAGCGAAAGGAGCCACAACTCGGAAGCTCGTCATGTAGTTGTACACTATCTTGTACGTGTCGTAGTAGTACGACACACGCATGAACCGCGGGCGGCGGAGGACATCGATTGTGGCCAGCGTCTTATCGCTGCATTTCCAATCCACAGTAAAAAATACCTGCACCGTGTTGGACTCCCACTTGGGGCCGAATGTGAATATCACCTTGCGTTTCAGTCGAGTCTTCTGGAGGTCCACGAGCGACTGCTACGTGGCCACCAGCGACTTTTGGGCTTCTGCAGCACCTCCAGAGTCAGTTTGGCGTCAGCAACCGCGTCCTTCACGTGCAGAGTGAGCATCTCGTCGATCTTGGCGTCGTGCTTCCTGAATTTGGTTTGAATCTGATTATTTCCCATAGCGAAGCGCACGGCGTGCATTTTCTCGTGGTGTTTGTCTGCCATGAAGTAGGTTTCGATGCGGTGCACCTTGATGATCAGCGTCCCGTTGGTCAGCATCTTGGGGTCGTGAGTAGATCAGCAAAGGCGTTTAGAGGCGAATTGCGCAATGATTAGGAATTGCGAGGCAGTAGTTGATGGTGATAGATATTGATACAGGAGCATCAGTCTCTGCTGACGAGAGTACTTGGGCTTCGCTTCCTGTACGGGGCTCGACAGGGCAGAAACATCGTAGAAAATGTCGTCGTCACTTTTCCATTGACCTCGTTAAGTACGCATCTGGCGCATATCGCACTTAATGAAATTCAATATGAAGCCTCGGACTCCTCGTAGTCGAGGTGTTAACGCTGTGTCTACGCCACGTAGTGGCCACCGCAAACCGGAATGGAACGCTTACTTAACGGACGATACACGTTACAAACTGAACCAACAGCAGCAACTACAGCGTCAATTGCAACAGCTCTCGACCTCTCACTTTGCAGCTAAAAGTCCTTCGGATTTGACATCCAGACGGCGTTTGGCAGCTGCAAACGCCCACAGCTCAGCGTGGAGCACGCCACAGGACCCAGAAAAGAGTAGAGAGGTGACTTATAGTCGTAGTACGACTCCTATTAAGCGCCGTAGTCGCAGTCTGGCTGATGTCCAAGACAGCGGAGACCTCAAAACGGCGAGGCGACTGCACTTCGCTGATGTGTCGATAGATATGGAGGAGACGATGCCTACAGGTAGACGCAAAGGCGCTGCAGTGTCATTCCAAGTGGATGAGAGATTAGACTCTGACCAAAAGCGAATTTACAAGGAGAGCTGGAGGTGCTGGAGAAAATGTTGTGGGAGTTGGAGACGGAGACGGAGAGACTGAGTTGGCAACAAACTCCACAGAAACAAAAATCTGCAGGGTTTAGAAGAGTTGAATCGGTGGAGGAGAGAGAGTTTGAATCTCAAAAGGAGGATGAAGAAGAGGTTGTAGTGGATCTGGAGGAGGTCGGAGAGGGAGATGAAGAGGCGAGACTTGGAGACGTGTGCTACAAGTCATTGGAGATTGGACTGGACTTGGCACGCAAGATGGAATCGGTACGGAGTCTGTGTTGTTTTGAAGATGTGGTGGGTGGATCCTAACGTGCTGTGCACTTTTGTTTTTTGGTTGTGTAGCTGTCGAAAGAACTTGAGAGTGAGCGGAGGCTTCGTGAAGATCGAGATTTAAAAATTGAGCTGCTGGAACAAGAAGTCCGCTCGACACAAGCCAAATGCAATTACTTGGAAGCCAAGTACCAGAGCGTAGCTTCGCAGGTCGATGGCATGGTATGTACATCACGTTCTTGACTTCTGACTCTAGATCTCTCATCTCATAGGCTTTATATTTGTACCGTAGAGAGAAGCTGTCATCGCGACTGAAGAGGCGATTCATCGCATGACGCTAGCGTTTGAGTACGCACAGCGTAGGCGAGGCAAGTCCTCGAACCCGTCGACACCTAACAAACCAGGTACAGTGCACCTTGTGCTGTCATCATTTTTGATTTCCAAAGCTCATTTTCACTCTGCTTTTTCTAGCAATTTCTCGTCCTCTCCATCCCACAGACATTAGTAAAATAACCAAGAAGAGTTCAACGCCCAAGAAGCCAAGCACACCTTTGAAGCAGCAGGAGAATTGGATGCCCAACTATCAGCAGCAATAACTTTGGTGATCTGATTGGATATAAATCCGACCAATTTAGCATTCTCATTCGCTGAAATGATTTATTTCCAATGATCACTCTTCATAGCTCTTCATTTTGCGATTGATGGCACGTTATGAGCCGCCCGAGTGGGGCGTCAATGGCCGCAACGTCTTCGGTATCTACCTGGAGGTGATCAAGAACGGCGTGGTGAAGGAGAAGCTGACGTTGCCTCTCACTACAGACAGCAGCTGCGTCGTAGCTGGTCGAATGGAGACGCAGTGCGACTTGGTATTGGCCCATCCCTCTATCTCTCGGGTGCATGGAGCTCTACAGTTCGATGAGCAAGGCGCGCTGTTCCTCTGCGACTTGCGCAGTACCCACGGATGTTACGTAAACAAGAAGAGAGTGAAGGCTGAAGATTTTGTGCGTCTGCACATCGGAGATGTGCTGTGCTTTGGAGAGTCTACGAGGCTTTATGCAGTCTGTGGCCCAGCGGAATTGCTACCTGCAGAGTACGACTCATTGAATTTAACCAAGTTCCGAGAGAAATTAGACAAGAAAAAGGAGTTACGGGAGAAGAAGAAGCAGGAAGAAGAACGTGGTGCGTCGTGGGGATTTGGTGAAGATGCAGAAGAGGAGAGTGAGGAGGAGGAGGAGGAGGAACAAGACCAAGACAAGAACAAGGAGCAACTGCCGGATTACCTCCGCAATGTACGCTAATGGGTGGGTGATATTATGATAATTGGGTAAGAGTATTGACTTTGTTTGGATATATTTGTTTTAGTTGAAGGAGGACGACCAGCCGTACAAATCAAGTGTGAGCAAGACAGAAGTTAGCGAGAAGGACCAGCGGATCTATCAACAGCTGCAGACACGTATTCGTAAGATGGAGAATCTCAAGTTGGAGAGGTCGAGGATTTTAGCCAAGCAACATCAACTGGATGGGCTGACTGAGGGACAGCAGCGGACATTGGATCGAAATGAGCAGCGTATCGATGCGCTGATGAAAGAGATCGACGATCTTGAAGGACGGATCCATGCCAAGAATGATCAGCGTTCCAAAACGAATGGTGCTTCTGGTGCAGTAATGAAAAAGCGTAATGTCAATGAGGAACTGTATGGCTACAGCAGTGACGAAGATGATTTTATGACCGGACAAGAGCCAATCAGCAGAAAATTGCTGCCCGGAAACAAAAGCTTGCAGTTGCTTCCTCAATCCCGGCGGCAGCAGTCGCAGTACCAGTAAATATTTCAAAGAATGAGACCCTAACTGTGGATTCTATCCAGACCAATATCAAGAAACTCGAGAGCGAACTCGCGGAAATCGAGAAAGAGCTGACTGTTGCGTCGGTAAAATCGACTAAGACCCAGGCTCAAGAGAGCAAACAGGCAGAGGAGGTGGATTCGCTAGATTCTTTTATGGCGGCGACGACCTCACAGCTCCATGTAAACAGAGTGGAAACAATCATGAAGAAAACTTGAGGTGGACACGGAGCTTATGCGTCAGCAGCAATTGTTAGCAGTAGCCACACCAGCGCTTGCTTCTCTGCCCGTTCAAACATCGATATCTCGGTTGAAGAAAGAGAAAGACTCGTCTGCGCAGTCTACATCACCAGACCGAGTTCCTTCTGAAGCTACTCAACTGTGTCCAAGATGGAGCAGACTCCTGTTGTTGAAATAATTGCCAAGAAGCAGCAAGTGGATGCTGTCAAACCACCAGTGGCAAAGAGACTCTAGGCAACACGGCGCACCCCACCTCTTCAATAATCTCTAAAACACCTCCAGAGGGAACGGAACCGGGGTCTTCCACCAACAAAGACGGCGTATTGCTGGCCCAGCAAGGGGCCCTCCGGTAAAGACGAAGATGGATACAACTACAATTGGTAACCAACTCAGCAAAACCGATACGAGCATTCTTGAGGGAGGTGATCAGGTGTGGGTCCCACCCACGAACCAAACCGGTGATGGACGAACGAATCTGAACGACAAGTTTGGCTATTAGTAACAAACTAAGACAGGTGATGAACGTATTGGTGCCAAGCGGCCTACATTTTTCAAATGGGATGCTTTAGCACGAGAGTTCTCATTCCTACCTTTTTATAACAGGCCGTTAGTGCAGCAGATGAAAGAGCTTGATCGAAGCGGTGAACTGCTTGCGTTGTGCTACCGCCAGCAATGGGAAAAGGCTGCCGATCTGCTCCAAGAAGAAAACGTCACGGCTACCACAGTGGCATCGGCATTGCATCAAGCGGTTGTTGACCATCGTGAGGTTCGTGGCCATTGCAACGTCCTTTAGACTTCTTCTTAATTGGGTTTGCATTGTGACACCCATGGCAGGAGACACTGCTGTTCCTGCTGGAAAAAGCTCGCCCCGAGCTACTGCAAATCAACACTTCATTGCAAAGGTGACCTCATGACAGTCGACACGTTTAGTGTTGACCCTCATCATTCTTTAACTTTACTCGTGCAGGATGGCCGGACATTGCTGCACCTTGCCCTCGACGGCGGCAACCTGCGGGTCATTCGAGCATTGCTGGTCGCTGGCGCAGATGTGGTTGTCCCAGACAAGAAAAGCGTGAAGCCCATGGACCTCATGACGTGGACGGCCACGATGCATCCGACCATCATGGTACCCTTGCAGGACGACTTGCTGCACCTCCAACAGCGCAATGCCTTGCAACACGTGCGGACTCAGGTTTTAGATGAAGTCACAGCATCCGTGGAGACCAATGTACAAAACCTTAATGCACGAGCCCATGAGATTGAAGAGGATGTGACAGCGGCACGCAACTTCCGCGAGGAGGTGAATGCACAAATTACCCGTGCTCAAGACGCAGACCGCGAATTGTGCGTACATATCCAAGCAGAAGAGCAGAAATTGCAGTGGGTCCACGGAGAAATAGGCCGCCTCCACATGCAAAATGCGTCAGCAGATCAGGAAGTGGCTAGGATTGCCGACGAGACACAGAAGCTTGTAGCTGCGAGCGCCGCATTGCGTGGTATGCACGAGCGTCAGCAGCAAGCGAGAGCTGACGTTGCAGGTCAGATTGCCATCAAGCTCGAGACAGTGGGATTGGTACGGCAATTTCCTGACAATGAGGTGCTGCAGGCGTGCTCATTACGAGCCATGCTCGTCCTGTGCAATAAGTCAAAGATGCGACATCAGTTGCTGGTCAAAGGACTGCAAAGCGTGGTCGTCGAGGCGCTGGAACGATTTCCAGGCCGACCGGCTATCCATCTGCCTGCTTGTCAACTAATCGGTCTGGTTTCGACGACTGTATACAGTTCCGAGACAGTGAGGCCATGGAGCATTCAAACGTTAGTGAAAATTCTGCTAGCATCTTGTGAGTCGATGAAGAGCGAAGTACCATCAGGAACCTTTGACGAGATTTGTTGCGCCACGTCAGATGTGTTCAAGTATCTCATGGCAGCACCGCACGTCACTGATGTTGGTATGATTGAGCTTCGTGAATGTCTGAGTGCTGCAACGCAACAGTTGCTGGAGATTCAATCAGAGGTCCGTGTTACTGGTTGAAGCTGGAGTTTAGCGACCACGCTCGTCCAGCTACTCAAGTGTAACGGGCCTCTTCGTGTTCAAGGCAGTAGCTCCTCAAACACACTACTGCCGGTATTTGAGCCTTCCTGGTTCGTACTAGCACGAGAAACATCCCTGGGATAAGTCGCCTTCTGCTGGGCATTGATCTTCAAGCATAGCTCGTGAATACCTTCACCAGACACTCCATCTTCATTTTCGCCATGATCATCAACATCATCTCGAACATCACTACTGTCATCTGAATTAGAACGAGACTCTGATCGTCTACGTCTTTTGCCTTTGCTTCCCAGCAGAACCTTCCAATTGTCGCTTACGTTTTCGTCTCTCCATCTTCTCCTCCTTCCTGCGCACCTCAGCCAACTTTTTGAAAAATATCTTCTTAGCGCAATCGCCACACACCCTAACTTTGACCAGGCAGCGCTTCTTCTCGCCATGCTCCACGTATGCAAACAGCAGTTCGTAGCTATGCAATCTTACACGGACATCACAGCGTTTATTGCCGCACAAAAACTGTCCTTTGCCCGAGACCACCTCCATCTCCGTACGCCAGCGAAGGCCGATCTTGCCCTCTTGATACTTGGATAGATCCGCCAGCGCGTACTCGGAACAACTGCCGATAGTAACGCACACTCATACGGACCTGCCAGTCTGTATCGCCCTCTTCAGCATCAGCTTCATCGTCACGAATGAACTGGAACTTGACTGGAGCACTGCCAGGTCGCGTTGCGATACCCCACGATCACTGGGCAGCGTTAAACTGCTGGTGTTGCTAGTTACACTGTTGCTTCGACCACGGGTGGAGGAATACAACCGCATGAGCTCTTGGTGGCGACTGAACGAACCATCGGAGACGTGAGGAGCATCATGCGCCTTGTGTGGAGACGACGCCATGGCTGTAGCTTGTCTTGGGATTTGTAAGTCTAGAAAATGTTGTCAAACAGTGTTAAAACTCTTCCTAAAAAGTAGGGCAAATCCAGGCTGTGCGCAAAACCACCTACATGACCAACTACAAATGCTACGCTCATCCAACTACTGTGCCAGGGCACGAACCCTGGGTTCATGTCCACTACCACATCGAGTCAATTTATGTACAGGAACGGCTAGGTCGTGACGTGACAACATCCAGCATAGTTTCAGCTTTGAGCTTGCCATGAAGAAGAGGTTGGCCAGCCCCATGGTGAACCACCGTGGGAATAGTCATTGGCGAGCGAGCAGCACTATATTACAACGAGTTGCTCAGCACCAATTGCAGATCAGAGTGCTGTTCGTGGCACTGTCAGTGTCATGATCTGTAGTTGAAGTGCCTGTCTCACGGCACAGGTTCCCTATCGTGCACTTGGTGATTTTGCTAAGCACTCGATGCTTCTTTAACAACGATAAGCTCCACAAGGCATGCTATGCATCCACTGGATGTCATTGGCGCCAAGCCAAGCGAACCCAACGCTGTTTTAGTTGCACTAAGTCGTGACACTTGAGACTTGGGTCCACTTTTTCGTTAATCCGTCTACCATTTGTCTCAGAATTCGGACCAATCAACAGCTGTATAAAATGCAAAATACTCTCGTTGATTGGCCAAAAGTGAAAAAAGTGAAAAAAGTGAAACTGAACGTTGCCGTATGACTGCTGTCCACAATGGATGCAGCTTTCCTCTGCCTCCAAGTCACCCAACAGTTCCGCACTCGCCACTTCAAACCACATACAACTACCGCAGCTCAGTGCGGAATCGCCTTCAATAGTTTAACCAAGTCAAGTTGTTGAAGAGGACACCATGATGCCGTCCGGGGCCCTTCGAGCGCCACGACGCCCTCAACCAGCACTACGACCACCACCACATCATCATCCTCTTCAACGTCTTCATCGCTCTTAACGTCTTCAACCTCTGGATCTTCATCCTCTTCTTCTACAGGGACAGCTCTCCTAACATCTTGTATGTCTACTATCGTCACTTACGACTACAACTACGCGCTGTGCGTCATGAACTCGGGCTTCTTCGAGATCGATTCGTTCTTTGGGGACTCCACAGCGTTAACACTCACATCCAGTTCCAATGGCTCGACGACAATCGACTCGGAAGGGACGTGTGAACTCAAGTGTACAGAACCAGCCCTGGCAGCCTCTAGTTCTTGCTGTAAAGCAGCGAATACAGTCACAAACTGCCAGCAATCGTCGTCAGAGATTGCGTACTGCAAGTCTGTGATTGAAGACACTGTGGCTGCGAGTCAACAATGCGGACTTTCAGCAGAGAACACAGCATTAATTGTATGCTGTACAGTGATTCTAGCACTGTTTAGTGCTGTGATATTAGCAGCAAGGATATATGCTAGCAGACAGACAGGGACTGGGGAGTTGGAGTCGAGGTTTGCAGTTGCTTCAAGAGCGAAATGGGAAACCGCACTGGCAGCTTGGAGACAGGTTACGAACCTCATCTGGAAGAATTTGGTGATTCGAAGACGGAAGCCAGTGTCTTTTGTGTTTGAACTCTTGTTACCATTGATTCTGACACTGGCACTGGTGTTTATTGCTAATTTGGACACGATTTTTGGAACGGGGGATACCACGACCAGTTCGACCGAAGCGGCGACATTATCCGGGACCATCTTGTGTACGGATTGGACTCGCTGACGTACACGAACTATGGCGCATTGAGCACCAACATGTCTACGTTTTACAGCAGCGGACAGAGTGTGATTGGACTATTCTTGTTGATTAGCTATATCAAGTTCGTCTCGACGACGACCACCACGATGGTGATTGAAAAGGAGACGAGGATCCGCGAGGTGATGAAGATCATGGGGCTGTCGAATTTTACGCTGTTGTGCTCGTGGTGCCTCACAACTGCGTTGCTGGCCACACCGCTCGCGTTGATTATTGCTGCCGAGCTAAAGTACGGTCAGGTGTTCCCTATGACAGAGTACGCGACGCTGGTGTTCTTGTTCTGGGCACTGAGTTTGTCCATCGTGAGCTTCAGCTACTTCATCACACCGTTCTTCAATAAGTCCAGAGCCGCCTCGATCGCATCGGTGCTGCTCTGGCTGGTGCTATTTTTCCCGTTTTTCTCGGTCATGTCCAAGTCCAACTCCTCAAAGTATCTAGGTGCACTTGCGCCTCCAACAGCGTTCGCCTTGGGTATCGATGACTTGGTTCGTCGCGCACAGCTTGAAGGGGGCTTGCCTACGCTATGGGGCTGGTGGAATCGCCCATCACGGTTCCTACAGCGTTCAGTATGAGCTGGTTCTTGATTTTGGACTCATTCATTTTGGTTGTCCTTGGATGGTATTTCGACAACGTTCTCCCGCAGGAGTTTGGTGTACGTAAGCCGTGGAACTTCCTCTTCGTGAAGGAATACTGGCTTCCATCTAGCTCTACTCGTGACGACAAGGAATTATTGGTGCTGGAATCCCCCAATGACGTAGCTTCTCCACAGACAAACTACGCATTTGCGTCGCCACGAGGTGTGCGCTTGCTACACCAGGCGTCATCTGATGGATCGATCGTAATGATGAAAGACAGGCCAGGACTTTTGGCTTCAGTAGAGCCAGTGAATGCAGCACTTGCAGCAGGAGCGGAAAGGGACGTGCCTCCAGATTAAAAACCTTCGAAAGGAATTTGCTGGAGACGACGGTGAAATGAAAGTAGCCGTCCAGGGACTGAATCTTACTTTGTATGCTGGACAAATTTCCGCGTTGCTGGGCCACAATGGCGCAGGGAAAACGACTGCAATTTCAATGTTGACGGGCCTTATTCCGCCGACGGCGGGTGATGCAACGCTCTACGGGCGTTCTGTTCAAAATGATTTCAACGAGCTGCGCCAAATTATGGGAATCTGCCCGCAGCATGACGTTCTTTTCAACGAGTTGACTGTCGAAGAACATTTGTTACTCTTTGGAACGATGAAGCACATACCATTCGTGAAGTTAAAAGAAGAAGTTGAACGAATGGTCAAAGAAGTCGGACTAGTGGAGAAAAGGAAGGTCGCTGCCAGAAATCTCTGGAGGACAAAAACGCAAGCTGAGCGTGGCATTAGCGTTCATGGGAGATAGTAAGCTGGTCTTTCTGGACGAACCCACTTCCGGTATGGATCCGTACTCGCGTCGCTTTACGTGGAACCTGTTGCAGCGCAACCGTGATGACCGGGTTATTGTTCTCACGACACATTTTATGGACGAGGCCGACATTCTGGGCGACAGAATCGCTATAATGGCTGACGGGCAGCTTTGCTGTGTTGGTAGCTCACTGTACCTGAAGAATCGCTACGGTGCGGGGTACAATCTGACTATGATCAAAGGAATGGGGTGCGACGTTGAAGCCGTGGGCGCATTTTACGCAATTTCGTCCCTGACGCAAAATGTCTGAGCAACTTTGGCTCGGAGGTGGTGTTCCAGCTCCCAGCTTCTTCGTCAGGTGTGTTTTCGACGATGCTGCAAGTGCTTGATGATGAAATGCGCCGTTTGCGTATTCTTCAATATGGTGTGTCCGTGACTACCCTAGAAGAAGTCTTCCTGCGCATCTCTAACGATCGTGAAGAAGGCGGGTTGAGTGGATATGGTGTGGAAGCTGTCGATCAAATTCGCAAGACATCTGCGACGTCAGCAAACTCGCGGGACACTTGGCAGTATTTCGTCTGTGGCAACTAACCGAACAACATTGTGGAGCCAATACTCGGCGCTTCTGACAAAGCGGCTGCGTATTGCTAAGAGGGATAAGAAGAACCTCCTGAATGCTGTATGCATTCCTTTGCTCTTCTTGATCATCCTGGTGTCGCTTCCTGAAATCGATGTGGCGAATTTTATGACGAACAACGATTATGCATCAGGGCTGGCGTCGTCGTCCCGACAAGGAACGTGTTCGAGCACCAACTCTTCGTTGGTGTCAGTTCCCAACAATTGTGAAACACTTTCGTTCAACTACTGCGACCTTGGCGTAATTGACTGTAGTGCTTCGACGTGCTGCGACAAGACGAATGCCGAGTCTCCGTATTATGCATGCAACATTTGTGATGGCACTACAGCCTCAAACCCAACAACACCATGCTACAACAGCTATTGTCTCGATCAAGATGGCGCTAAACTCCAAGCTACTTTGAACGCCTTCTTGACTTCCGTCGTATTGATGCTGGCTTTTGCATTCGTTCCGGCGGCGATTGTGGCGTTTGTTGTGCGTGAGAAGAACCCCAACCAAAACGCAAAAGGCTTACAGCTGATTTGTGGCGCCAACGTGTCAGCATACTGGATGTCGACATGGACCCATGACATCATACTTATGCTTATAACGGTCATTGCCTCCATGATCATGGTACCGTTGTCAGATCGCACGTTGAGTAGTGCTTCCGAAGTGCAGGGAGTCGTGGCTCTTGTTGGGTCGCATGCTCTCGCTGTGATCCCGATGGCATACTTATTCTCCTTCCGGTTCAACAAGCACGCGGTGGCTCAAACATCGCTGCTAGTGTTTGCACTGTGCACGGGCGGTTTGCTGAGCATTTTTCGTTTCTATGCCGGCTGATTGACTTTGATTTGACCCCGGGCAATTCGACAGACAACTTGACACTATCGTCACTTGACCGGAACTACCTCCGATGGATTTTTCTGCTGTTTCCCGGGTACAGCTTGAACAACGGCATTTACGAGATTGCAACGCGTAAATTGAGTCGAAAATCGCTATACGGTAGCAGCAGCGAAACGATTGCCCCACCCTCGTTTTTCGGGTTGTGGAAGGGCCTGGGCACGGATTACACTTGTACCTCTTGCTGGGAAGCGTCCAGCGGCGAAGACTGCTGTGTGCGGAATGTCTTCGACCTCGATGTGGCAGGAGCTCCTGTAGCTTACGCTGTGGTTGAAATCGTGATTTTTATGGTGTTGGTTTTTGCTGTTGAGAATAAGGGGCTGTCGTGGCGCCCAGAGCGACGGCAGCAGTGGTCACACAGTGAAGACGACGATGTGGCTAAAGAACGTCAAAAGGTGGAACAGTCCTACCCGACTGACAATGACAGCGTGTTTATCCGAAATTTGCGTCAGCAGTACGGACACGGTGGCAAAGTCGCGCTTGATGATCTGTGCCTCTCAATTTCCAAAGGAGAATGTTTCGGCTATCTTGGTATCAACGGTGCTGGTAAATCGACAACAATGAAGGTTCTGACGGGAGAAATTGCGCCAACTAACGGGTTCGTTACGTTAGGAGGTTACGATCTCTCCAAAGACCGTGATAAAGCGAGAAGAGTTGTCGGCTATTGCCCTCAGTTCGATTCGTTGCATGATTTACTGACGGTAGAGGAACAGCTGGAACTTTACGCGCGCCTGAAGGGGATTCCTAGCGACCGTGTGAAGATTGCAGTTGACAAAAAAATTGAGGAGGTGGGGCTCGAAGAGTATCGCACGAAGCTGACTCGTGGATTGAGCGGCGGTAACAAACGCAAACTGTCGACAGCGATTGCGCTGATAGGATCTCCAAGCATCATCTTTTGGACGAGCCTTCGACGGGGGTGGATCCGAGCTCACGACGAAAAATGTGGGATGTGATCGCAAGTGTCTGCGCAGCAAAAGAATCAAGCGTCATTCTCACGACTCACAGTATGGAGGAGTGCGAAGCGCTATGTACGCGCGTGGGAATCTTAGTGAGTGGACAGCTGAAATGCCTGGGAAGCGTAGAGCACTTGAAGCAGAAGTTCGGTCGAGGATATATCGTAGAAGTGAAGTTGGGAGCCAAACTCTTCTTCTGTGGGGCGGCTGGAGCTGGAGGTGTATCGCATCCTGGGCGGGAACAGTCCCGGTATCTCCCCAGATAATGTCATAAGTCTGTGCTCGTCTCTTGGAGTGTCGAATCGTGCGCATGAAATTATGAACGGCGAGGGCAATGGAGGGTGCTACATAGTTACCTCGAGACGTCTGGCATCATCCCAATCAACGTTTTTTGCTCATGGTGGCACTCTGAGAACGCTGGGTCTGCGTTACTATCTTTCTTCGAAACCAAGTTCCCGAGCTGCGAGCTGGTCGAGCACCAAGGCAGCCACTTCCGGTTCCAAGTTCCAAAGCAGTCGCTGCGGCCGTATGCAATATTTGGGCTGTTGGAGGAAAGCAGGGAACAGCTACAAGTGAGCGAGTACGGTGTGAGTGAGACATCGCTGGAGCACATCTTCAACACGATGGCCGCACAGCAAGGAGAAGAGCAACTACTTGGCAGCGCTAGATACCGAGGTGACTGGTGATGTGGTTAATCTACACAAGTACAATAGTTCTACTATGCACCATGATCACCGAATATTCATTCGCATCTGTCGAGGTTTCGATCCTTTGAGTTCTCATTGCCTTATCAAAGCCACTTGCTATTAAACTCTTGCTTTCTAACAGGTGTAAGCTGTAATTAATTACTTGGTTCTTGATTTCCGGCCTCTTACTCGACAGGCAGGACGAAGCGGAATGCGTCAGCCCCGTAGGTGGTTCTTTAAGGTAGATGCCAGTTAGTCTCGAGACCATATCCTAATCACTCGTAGTCCTTAAGCCACCCCTTCTCTTTGGCCTCCTTGAACATCTCGGTGATGGCCTCGCGCTCATCCTGGATGAGGTCCGGGTGCCAGAAGTCGAATAGCAGCAGCACGCGGTCCCCCTTCTTGCCATTATGCCACACCTCGTGGTCGAACGCATCTAATCAACCAAAGCACCTGAAGTTAGCCTCACCAACAAAATAAATTAAGTGGTCTCGCCTCATAGTTTTGCGGTACTTCCTACCATCCAGAACGAGCGCCTTTCCTTCTTCCCACTGGCGTGTTTCATCCCCGACACGAATGCCGCAACCTTCTGGTACAAACAACGGGAAGTGGCATCGCAGCCGGATATTGCACGGCGCCGAGTGCGCCTTGATACTTGACTGTCAACAAACAAGAGCAAGCAGACAGGGCTTCGGTGTTAGTCACCTTGTTCACAACCAAGTGTATACGTCTCTCCACCCACCTCTGGCTTCAAAACGGAGAAGAACGCGTACGCGAATGGCAGCCCCGTCATGAATCCAGGGATGCTCTCCAGTATCTCCACAGTCTTGGGGCATTGCACTGCAAAGTCGGCTTGACGTCTTCCCTGAGTGACGTACGAGAGCCAATCCCACTGGCCCTGATGCAGCTGGTGCTCCTTGTCGTAGATCTTGTAGTCAGATGTGTCTGTGCTCTTTGTCATTTCTTCCCGACTCTTTTGCAATGCTAGAAACTCGTTGGTGATGGTCTCACGATTGGCTTCGAGGTGTTTGGTCCATTCGAACTTGTTGGGGTCGTGCCAAGGCGCAGACTCGAGGCCTGGGAAGCAGAAAAGCGTGGGCGACGGACGAGATTTCGCTAGAAAGTAGATAATAAAATGGCTTAGTGCTAGGTGCGTGGGGAGAGCTGGAATCGATCATACCCGTCGTGAGGCACAAGGCCGAGCGGAGCAGTGCGGCTCGGTGGTTCATTGTTGACTGCCTACTATCCGCACATTAGACGAGTGCTAGAGACAGGGCATTTATATTGCACCTCATTTAGAGCAATTTGATTTGAGGTGCTACATGATTTATATAGTATGACCAACAGCTATATTGAAATGGCTAACAATCCCAGAGCTGTACTTGCAGTATATTGAGAGAAGGGCGAGCTGTTTAGCACTTCTTTTTTTATCGTGAATTTCACAATGTGAGATCCCATATATCGATCATGATACTCGCACACGGCGTCAATTGACGGTAATCTACCAGGCACGAACGAAGACAGTAAAATAACTGTGTGCTCTGAAGCCTTCAGTGAAGGGCATGCTTCGTGAAGATCAGGTATACTTGATATTGTGGACATTAGCACTCCATAGGAGCGTATTCTGGCGCAATATCACTGCATTTCACGTAGCAATTCTAATCATTCCGACGATTGCCATCTTTTAGCGGACCGATTCTGGTGTAGATGTCCAACAAGTGTAGGCTGGAATCCTGCGTCGACATCAAAGTCACGTATTATGACGATGATTGTGATGCTAAACTACATATCGCTCTCATATTACATTTATGACAACAAGTTGGATTCCTACCTCGTCGAGAAAGTTTACCCGGCTGGAGTGACTATAGACTTGACTTAAGAGTGACGGGTACCGAGCAGAAGGTGCCGGTGGAGGCGTACGGAAGAAGCTCACGAAATATTGGGGTATGAACAACATTTTATTTGCTTTATGGCTCTGGACGTTTTAAGCTCTTAATGAGTGTTATCGTGCTGTTCTTTCGTTTGCCTATAAAGGTCACATGTTCGAGGATCGAGGCTGTGCAAATTGCTTCCAGGGTCCAGCGCAGTTGAGGCGAGTTTTTGAGTACGTCTTGGTTTCGAAAGGCGCTGAAGAATTCAACGTGGAAGCCACGCTCACACTTTGTGCAGCCATATTTTGACTTTTGCTTGATGTCTCGCAAACAGGTAGTACAGGAGCTTGCCGTTGCTGTGCCCAGTATTATTAGGCGTGATGATATGGTGTGATGTGTGAAACCTGATCACATCGTCAGTTGACTTTCTTGCATGACTGTTCTGCTGCTGCTCTCGTCTGCGTTTGGATTGCTTCTCATTTGACGTGAGAGTGTCTGCAATCCGGCGTTTGAACTCACAAATTGACAAACCTGCCACAGCCGTAGGCCGAACCGTTTTGAGTAGCGTGTGTGCGTTGATAATTGCAACATCCATCATCCATGTAAATATCGCCATGCCCAGGCGCTTTTCTCGGCGGTGAATGGGATTGGTACTGCGAAGTTGATCCACCCTAACAACTGCAGTCATGCGCAGATTGTAAACAGCAATCATGGCTGATGCCAGAAATATTTTGCGTTGCAACATGCGACCTTCTGCCCAGTGTTGAATTGAGTAAATGCTATGACAACACAAAATCGCTTCTACCGATGTAGACGGCAGTGTCTGTGCTGACAGTGTCGCCTTCAAGTCATTCGTGTAAATGATGCCAACTTTCTTGTCCTTGTAGATGATGTAACCCGAATTCTGAGCTTAAATGATTGCTAGTTCGTATGTAGTTCTCTTCACCTTAGCAATACGACACTGTATTTTTATGAGCCTTTTTCTGTTCCTCATACAGGTTCAGGATCGACAGTAGTAACTAACTCTCATTCGTTACGTACTCCTTCATCTACTCATGTCCTTACTTTGTCTACTGCTGGTTTTTATTCTATTTATCCACAAAGTTGATCCGAACAGTTCCTAACAAGTGCATCTTACCGTCCGTAAATTTTAGCAGTGCTTGGGCAAACGTGTGGCGGGTGTAGAAGTTGTCTGACACAACTAGGCGGTGACCAGTAGGTGATCGTAGAACACGAGTTTAATGTCCTGCCATAGTGACCCACAAAACCGCCACAGAGTCCGCTGGAATATACACATCATCAGCTTCCAGTGCGTTATTGAGAGGTCTCCACAGCGTTGGAAACACGTTGGTATACCGCTCAGCAGGGGTGGACGGCGTTGTGTTACCGGAGGAGTTGTCCCGAAGAGAGTTCACATATAGAGAGCTCCGACCAACTGCATAAAATCGAACCGCATACTTGTTTGACTTACTTGGAAAATAGGTATTTGCGAGAGCCCTAGCCTTCGTCCTTACTGTCATTTTATCGATGCCGCTTACGCCAACATGAACTGCAAACCCTGAGAATCACTGTTGAAAATGTTACATCATACCGCGGCACCTCCACAAAGGATCGCGCTCCTTGTCAAATGAAGGGTTCAAAAGGATGCAGTGTCAATTCCCCGCGAATCTGCTGAAAGCTGGACCTTGTCATCGTCTCAATAAACGCATGTTGCCCCAGGAAACGGCGATTAGACCAAAATCCAGTGATTTCGTTAATTGGGCAGATGCTCATAGCAATCTCGAGCCCTAAGTAGGCGGTGAACTCACTCTCGGTGATGCTTGCATGTCCACTCCCGTAGCCGCTCCTTGAACACGGCCGTGAAAAAGAGAGAAGAGACCGTAGTCTGCCTTTTTCTCGTGTGCTTTTGTAACTTGTGACGCAATCACCACGTGAAGTCCGCTTTGATTTTGAAGAGAAGCCATGTAGAGCACAGCTATGTGACTGGGTGTCGAAGGTGGTGCACCATCCAATCCCACAGCGGCTGTACGAGCCTGTGCTCGGATCTCGTCATTCTCATTCTCCTCTGTTGTAGGCTGTGTGTTCACGCCGTCACTATCGGTTACCACGCCGCCTGCATCTGGAAAGCCGTCCCCATCGTCGTCTTCTTCCACCCCAATCGCTTGTCAGGGCTTCTGCGTAAATATTGAGCCCAGGATCCATGCGGGCTGTGCTAGTTCGGGGAATTCGGGGACTTTATCCGACTTATATCGCCAGACAGGTGAGACAGCGTAGCGTCGAGAGATGCTCTGGTATAAGTCTGCTCGGACTGGCTTGCAACCACTAGGGCCGAGGGGCCAATCATATGCTGGTTCCTTGACCGTGTATGTGAGGCGAACGTAGGCGAATAAAGGAGTGTGCCCAAGACGTCCATCTTCCACGAGGTATATTGTATGCGATTCACGGGTACCTTGCGGTAAGCAGTCTGCATCCGTCCGTGCGGCGCAGGTGCCGAGAACGCTTGCAGTCGATCCGTCTCTAAGGATGCTTCCTTACCTGAGGGTCGGTTGCCTTCCGTCTAGGAAGGTTGTCTTGTTAGCGGCATGTGGACCCCTTCCGTTTGGGAGAATCATTCCGTTGTTGTGGGCGTGAGGAGCGCCGACGCCTGGTCGGTCCGACTCGTTGGGGTGTCTGATTCGCACTGCCGTCCACACGCGTAAGCATTATCCTAACGGCGGCGACGCTTGCACATTATATGATTTCATCTCGACCTTCTATTATCATGAACAGCACACTGCATGGTGTTCAGTTTCTCCGGGTGCAACAATAACTTATTGTTCATTTGGCACGGTTGTCACTGGCAGAGCAACTGACCGAACTGATATGTTGAAGTTCGACCGTTAATTGAGGTAATTCGGTCTTTCCACGTCTTAAATGCCTCATTTCATGGCCTTATAGAGCGAATCTGTTTCGCGAACGACCTTTCGTCTGTAAGAGTGATACGCAATTGGAATCACTACGTAAAAGTTCCTACATCCTGAAGAAGAGAGACGACCGACCAGCTAGTGCCCCTCATTCCTGTAGGTGCGGGAAAGGGAGAACAAAGTGAGAGAAAACGAAAGAGAACAATGCTAACATCAAAGACGATGAAGACAATGAAATGTACCATATAAACTCCGAATCTCCCAACTCAAACGATGAAGATCTGCTAGCCGAGATGTTCACTGACCGCAGTGTTACAAGTGACAAGGACGACGACCTGATGGTTTCCATTGACTGGAACGACGATAAAGGCCTTTCAAGACCGAGCACAACTGGCAACGACTCAGTTCGGTCGGAAAGCGCGTTGGAGACCTGTACCCACCGTGCAATGGCGTCTGCCCCATCGAGTAGTAAAACTAGTGCAATTGAAACCCTCCCAGTGCTTACACGAGGGATCAGCCATCCCTCATGTCAGCACTATAGGGGTGCTTTGAAAACCCTTTGCATAAGGTTGGCCGCACACGAGTGCCGTGGCATTCCAAGAGTGTTTCAGATTTAAGAGACCCAGATTCGAGACCTCCTCGGATCGTCGCGTTCGATGTCGGTGGAAAGCTTTTCGGTGTAAAGAGAGTTTAATCGCCAAGTATCCGCTCAAAAGATTGAACCAGATCATCACTTGTGGATGTGGGAAGATTAGCTGTCTGGATGACGCGTTCTTTATCGACCGGAACCCGCAACATTTTGAGATGATTCTGGACTGGTATCGCACAGGAAAACTCGTGCGCCAACGCAATGTCAATGAGGAGGCTTTCAAAGATGATGCCATATACTTTGATCTCTATGATGAATTATTTCCGGCGATTCCTGCTACTTCTGCTGTATCAGAGACACAGCTTCCGTGGCAGAGCCCCAAGACCCCTCCAGGCGTTCCGACTCGAAGACGATCCGTCAACGATATGGATATAAGTATCAAGACTCTCAAGCGAGTTAGCATGTTTGCAACCATGTCTGCTCCCTCTACGAAGCAAATCAGTGCACCCCCTTCTCAAACCAAGACTGTGGAGCTGCCCAGTAAGCCGAAAGATGAAAAGCCTCAAGCTGCAGACCGTTCTACGAGTCAAGATGACAAGCGGATGCACTTTTTCCGGCGTGAGAGGCGCGTGTTGACAGGAACCAGTATTCCGCTGGTGTTTAAAGTTCGCAAGTTTGAACGGCTGCTGGTGGAGAGTATTAAGGGCCGTGGGAAGCTCATGGTGCGTGTGTGCGATGTTACAGGCATGCAGACTGTAGAGGTCTCAGAGGCTGTGCTCTTTGACAGCCATTCACGGTTTTACCTAGAAGGTAGACGCGCGCAATTGGAACACAATGCGCTGTTGCCGGAAACCACTTGTACACGTTCTGGATGCAGGAACATCCTGACGCCTCAAGCGTCCAATCCTCAGCTCCGCCCATGCTGGATATTGAGTTCAAACTACTTTTCACATTTGACCACAGCGATCAACTCACTGACGCCGTTGAGACCAAGCTGACGAATGCAATGTCGGAATCCAGAAGTGCGATTCATATGCTAACCCGGAAGGAACGCCTCACTCAAGCAGCAAAACCGAATCTTTTTCTCCGTGTTTGTTTATGCCTCCGTCGCAGTTACAGCGCCCACCAGAATCGGAATCGCTATCTACTAGTCAGACAAATACAGCTAAACCATTGTCACCGTTGCCCCAGAAGAAGAACGGAGTGAAGTGTGGAGGTCGTGAAAACCAACACGAGCAGACTTCTCGCACGATGAGACATGCTGGAGCAGCTATTGTACGTGGTGGCCAGCAGCCATTTCCACGACCAACAGAGGGCAAAATCACGATCTATCGGACGACAGAGCTGGATGTTGACCCTGCAAGTGACCACAACACTTTGTTATCCCTGCATCACCACAAACAAAGCTCCGAAAGGAAGAGCATCAACCAGGCTGTGGAGACAGCGTATCGTGACATGCAACCGCGTCTATTTCCTTGAGTTTGAGGCACATAATCTACGTGTAGTGTTGAAATGTCTAAAACATGAAAAAGTTCTTCGTTCTCTTGCACCATCACACTTTGGATGGAAGGAGTGCTGTTAGTAGCCGCTCCATTTGGCCAAGACTGTTAGCTGACAAGGAAACTTCCTCGCCCTCGGAGTTTCCACATGCCTCCTGCAGCAACTCGAGCATTCCCAAGTACTGTTGGAATTCTTGAATGCTCCACGAAGGCTCCTTCAAGGTATTGGTGGGGTCGCTCTCGTTATGAGTTACCGCTGACACGCATTTCGGACTCCAAGAGGAACTTCCAACGCTTGAGGGCTTGCAAACAATCGGAGACCGGAAATTCACGACGTCTTCATCACCATCATCCCCGAAAGTGAGTTTTGGGATGCCCACCGAGTCGAAACCGTCGTAGCGTACCATCGGCTCGCAAGTGGCGCTTTCACGTCGCACATAGAGTTCTCCTTGGTTCCCTTGCTCATTGTCATCATGGTCAACTTCTGGGTTCTCCTGTTTGATTCCTACTGTGGACTGGAGACGTCGCTTCTCTGAGAGACCAAGCGGCAGTGGTGGTGGGAACCTCTTGAACTGTGCACTGGCGGCGGCAGACTCGGTGTTGTTCGGTGGCGTAGCGTCTGCATCGCCCTTCATAGACTTTGCCGGGTGAAAAGCGCCATGACTCTGAGTGTTGTCGTGTGTACGTTGGGCCTTTAATTCCAGTTGGTTCATCGCGAAGACTTGGGCTGGGAGGCTGGACGCTTTGTTTTGGGGGCGGCAAGTTGCAGACTGGAGTGGCCAGTGCCAGCTACCCACCTCATCGGCGCAAGTCATGCGTGGCGTCCCGTCCTCTCTATTTCTGGCCCTGAGTCGGCCAAATGTGGCCAAGTTAGCCTCGAGCATAAATTTGTTGTACCACGGCTTCCGTCAATAAAGATCGCAGGCACGTCACCGAAGCGAAATCGCCACACCTTCGCCGACAGTTCGCTGATAGCCGCCATTTCTGCAGCAAGAGCTTCAAATAGCATTTGCATAGCTTCTTGGTGAAGTAAGTGATGCTGAATTGCTTCCGGCGGCAGCACGAACCCTCTGAATGACTTTATATTGATCACAGGACGGACATCTAAAGCGTGAACTTTGTGGGGTAGACTGGCAACGTATTTCTTTGTGGCTCTTACCCGCTATCTTGTAAACGGTGAATGTTGATAAGGCATTCACGACGAATACTCCGCCATTAATGTCACTGCCAGTATCTGACTCAGAACAAAACTTCGATAATTTTTTTGCCAGGACACTCCAATATGTTTGCGTTTTCGCTCCCCTATCTTGCGCTCTGCGTAAAATCGTCTTGTGCATTTGCTTAGAAGGCGTACAGCCCCCGAGTTGTATATCTTTGAGGACGGAGCTGGTATCTCTCGTCTCTGTCGTGTCGGATTTTATTTCACGCACGTCATCGTTTCTGTAGTCGACAGGGTGTGGTGCATCGACAACCACTTCGCCATTGGTCTGGAGTTACTGCGGTGAAGCTTGAGGTAACCAACTCCGTGAGCAATGCACGGCTCTTCTTCCGAGCGATTCGCATGCAGTCAATTCGCCATTTCCAAAGTAACCATTGCCAGTTGTACTAGACTCGGACGCAGTATCCATCGCCACATTGTATACCTCGCGATTAACGGCATTCCGACTGCAATGCATCAGTTTTTACTTTTCGTAAGAATAGTTCGACGCTTGTGGGTTGCAGTATCTTTGTGTGCCAGCAACACCAGAAGCAAACTGAACAGTAAGAAGGTTCAACATACCCCCGCCGCAGTGCACGCCAGCCGTTTAAGGAAAGACAGGACAAGAGGATTTCAATGACCATTCTCGCTGTCTCCCCCACTCCAAATGGGTCTAAAAAACACTGCATAGCAGTATTATCCACTCCCGTAGCAATATTCCCAGCCTCAGTCAAGTTCACTCCCCATGATCTACCACGACTCAAATTATGATGACCATGGCGTTGAGGTATAACGAAATTGATGGTCTTCAATCAATAAACCTCCATCGACTGCTGATGACACCTCGTTGCCACGGTGATCACCTCGCACTGAAATGCTCTCAGTGACACCCACACACGCACTACCACTTATGGGCTTGCCTGCTGCATGATACATTAATCATTTGTCCAGTCTTGAATGGGTCGGGGAACTGGATGCGCTTGGCGTGGAGATACAGCCGATCGGCCGCAGATCCGCCATATTTGGTGTCGCCAACGATCGGAGAACGCAGCTCTTCGGCACAGTGCACACGGATCTGGTGTTTCCGTCCCGTGCAAGGCTTGAGCTGCAGCCAAATGCCTGCTGGATCACTACGTTCATTCTGTTTCAGTACGCGCTCCACCAGTGTGCATGCCGGCTTGCTGTCAATTGGGAGAGTGATTTCTTTCCCTCAAACCGCTTCAACGTCGCGTAGCTAGCCTGCGTTGATGGTGTCGGCGACACTAATGCTTCGTATGTCTTCAACACGGCGCCACATCGCAGCAGCTCAGAGAATTTTGCAGCGGCGAGTCTGGAACGCGCTAGTACCAGCAGACCTGACGTCTCCTTGTCAAGTCGATGCACCAGTTTCATTGGCTCCTGCTCCTGTTGTTTGCCTAGTTCCCCTGCAATTGACGGTAGATACCGCGCCAGGGAGTCTGTCAACGCCGAGCCTTCCTGTACTGCCAATCCATGAGGCTTGTTTAGCACCAAGTAATGCTCATCCTGGTACACTACACGTTGCAGTAGCTCTTGCAGGCGTTTTTGGTTTCTGGAGACGCGAGAACCGGTAAAATCTTCGTCTCTTGACGAATTAAAGGCGTATTGGGCTGCAATTTGAGTGGAATAGATGCGCGTCGATAGCAATCACTGAGCCTTGGAAAAGCAGCGATTTGGCTTGCGTTGCTTGAGGTTTAAGAGGGATATCGGAGATCGTAGACAGCGGAGGTTGCAGACGGATCTTGCGCTTGCGTAGTTGCGTCTGGAGGAAGCTCTGGGGTAGAGACGGGAATTGAAGACGTAGCCAACGGTCTAGACGTAGCTCTTGGTCCTGTGCACGCACGATATGACGCATCCAGCGTAGCTCCTGTCGCCACATGTTCCTGGCTGTTATTTTTGCTATGTTCTATGGCTGATTATATGCTTGATGATAGGAAATATTCTTCTGAGAAAAGCATCGAAATCTTCTACTTCAGTTCCAGATTTTTCCAAAGCCAGGAAGACTCCAAGAAATCTGCAGCACCAAGACCGGATCAAGATGCCAACACGCCAGTATGAGCCACGCCAACACGCCAGTATGAACCACGCAAATAACTATTGAAACTATCATAGGCAGTGCGGATAGAGACCGTCGAGAGTCAAGGGGCGTGGACGCCGGCCAGATACCGCTGTCGTAGTGTAGGCACTGAACCTCTCCTAGAAAGCGTGTTGAGCATTGGTGAGAGTTCCAGCTTCCAATATGGTGCTTTGCTTTTCACCACTACTATTATAATGCATGCGTCAAGTCAGAGGCTGTTTACGAGATCTTAGAGTGACGTCGCAGCACAGTTATCAGGTGGCTTTCGGAACAAGTGTGAGGTAAGATTCATGTATGGATGAGACGCCATTGATAAACGTAAGTAGAGCAACAGCACTCACTCACAACAACTCGGACCCCATGAACCATCTAGACAACTGTAACTGGTAAATATTATCATGCCGTGCATTTGGATCGGATGATTATCATGATGTTACATCACTATATCTACCTTCTTAGGCCTTGTCAGCTTCAGCCGAGTGCAGCTTAGCCTGGTGGTCGGAACGTCCGCGCTTCACGCACTCCTGGAAGCGACGCTTGAGTAGCTTGTCATCAGGTGCGAGCTGCATGGCCGACCACATTGCGCAGGCAGCCTCCTCGAAGAGATCGAGAGCCTCAAGCACTGACCCTCACGGAAGAGCGCCTTAGCCCAGTTTGGACGCAGCTTCTTCGACACACGCACATCGTGCAGCGCTTGCTTAGCGTTGTTCGCACCCAAGTGAGCTGCGCAGCGGTTGCTATACAGAACGGCGTCAGCTGGCATGATCTCAATCGCCTTGGAGTAAAGCTCCACTGCTAGCACGAAGTCCTTGGCAAGATAGGCCTTGTTACCATCGTTCTTGAGTTTGGTGGCTTCGGCTTTCTTCTCCTCGCTCACCTCCACGGCCTCAGGGACAGCAATATCCTCCTCCTTCTCGATCTCAGCGAGTTGCTTCTGCTTCTCAACCTCCAGTTTCTCCTTTGTCGTCTGAGGCTCCGATTTCTGGACAGGAGCAGCAGAGGTCTGCTTCTTTGCAACCTGCTCGTAATAAGCATCCAATTTAATCTTCTCCTCCGCCATGAGTTTGTCCAGGTCAGCGTCTTCAAAACCCTTCGTAATAGGCTTCAACAGCGTCACGATTTCGTGGTGGCCCATACCAGCAGCGAGTTGGAGCGGCGTGGCACCAGCATCTGAAACCTTGTTCGCGACCTCCTTTGTGTCCTCCGAGCGGCAGTTCAAGAACTCCTGAATCACCTCCGTGAATCCGTCTCCGACGCCATGTGCAGGGCAGTCAATCCACCCTCCATCGTAACCGTAAGAGTAGCACTACCTTCCAGCAATTCTTTCACTACCACGGGCTTGTTCATTAGACAGGCGAGCATGAGTGGCGTCACTCCTCCGGCGTTCGTCACGTCCGCCTTGGCACCAAGACGCAGCAGCTCCGCAACCGTCTTCTCACGGTTCTCACTCACTGCAAAGTGCAGCGCCGTGCCATTCTTAGTTGTCGCTTCTAGCTGCGCCTTGTGCTCCACCAGCAGCTTGACCGTACGGATACTGCCATTGGCCGAAGCCTCATGGAGCGCCGTCGTGCCGTTCATCATGGCCGTGTTGGGATCCGCAAAGTACGCCAACAGCAGTTTGACGGCTGGGAACTCGTTTTCCTTGGCTGCATACAGCAGCGGTGTGGCACCTTCCTCATCCACGAGCTCCACAGCATCTGGAGCGCGGTCCAAGATGTAGTTGATGACTTTGCGACGGCCTTTGGCTGCTGCAAAGTGCAGCGCTGAGCGCTTGTGCGCGTCCTTGAAGTCCATGAGCGTCTCCTTGACGTCTGTCACACCCATCACTTGCATGGCCTCCACCGTCTTCTCCAATAGCTCCATATCACCATCTAAACATCACAAAATAACAATCATTTTAGTACGTTTGGAGATCATTTAGTTGCTTTTTTTTTGTTTTGCTGCTATTTTACGCACTTTCGGCACTGGAGAGGAGATCTCCGACGATCTTCTTCTGCTTCTGGTACTCGGAAGCACCTTCTTCCTTGTCTTTCACGAGCTGTTCAGCTGAGTTTGCTGCCATTGTTGCTGAGGTCGTTCTGGAATGAGCTCCTTTGCCAGTCAAATAAATGGCTCCAGATGGCATTGGCGGTGCGTTCACTTGAATGATGATTTTCGATTGGTGGAAATATATTTTAGCCAATAACAGGTGGATACTCTTTACACCTTTGTGCAGGTTAACTTTTTCATGACCAAACTTTAACCAAACTTTAACTAAACTTTAACCAAACTTTAACCAAACTTTAACCAAACTTTAACGATAAAATATAACTCATGAATTGAGAACTAGCGCACGTTTGCTTGTAGAAGTCACCGCATTTCCCAATTCTTTGCGAGCCACTGGAGGAAGAGAGAAACTACAGGAGATGTCGACGGCCGAGCAGCAGGAAAACAGGATGCTCCAGCTGTGATATCTACTGGTGGGAAATAACCAGTTAGTGCTGCACTTACAGGAAGTGATTAAGGCACAGAATAGCACCTCACTGGTGTCGCATGACGCACGTAGCCTCCAACTGTATCTCACCAAGACACTCAACGCCAAGACAGACAACGAGGCATGGATGGCAGATCCGGTGGCGGAGGGGTAAGAAGAAGCCAAGGAGGAGGCAATAAAACTAACAAAGAGCAATCCCGATGAGGCTCTAGTGCTTCTCACAGGGAAGACGAGACTTAATGCAAGGGACAAGATTGCAGGCATGTTTAAAAAACATCGACGCTCAGAATGCAATCCATGTTGTGACCGTCCCAGTCGTGCCGGATGTGGTCGCCACACCTGTGGAGAAACGTCGACTGGAGAATACAGAGGACTCGCTTCTGGGCCCGTTGACACCACTGCAAGCTGCCGAGCGAGCTTCAACTTGATAAATTGGGGAGATACAAGGAAGTGAAAATCCCGTCGTGGAAACGCCAGGCTTAAGCAGATTTTAGGACAATTGTGGCGACTTTCCTCCGTGCTATTTTGTTCGGAAGGAAGAAGCGATGCACTGGCAAGTGGTGGAGAAAATGTTTTTGGATCCTATATCCAGGTAACCGTTAGCCGTTATGTAAAAGCGTTCAACCAGGAGCACTTGGACAAATTGAACGAAGAAATCAACAAGAACAAAAATATAAACCTTCCCAATCGCGTGTTCGTGGTGGTGGTTCCGAGCACAAGCATCAGTGAGACGTCCGAGTTGAGTAATGCACCAGACCCGAAACAAATTCTGACCTCGGTAGGCTCTTTCGACCCGTTCGAGTACATGAAACAAGAGAAAGCGGAAAGACAGAAGACACAGTAGCGTTCAAGTCCACACATGAAGGGGTTCAAACAAGAGGAGCGCTTTTCCATGTTAATCACAGCGAAATGGAGTTCCCTGTTCGCACATCTGGTTCAAACATCTTTTCACTTACGGCATTTGCTCAATGAAAATGTGCTGGTTCTTGCACGATACGCCGCAAAGGAGAGCATTCTTATAAGGCCAACGTACTGCACCGATACGCCACACTCGAATTTGCCTCATCAGGGCCAAACAGCTATTAGCGTTTTCCAATACAACGGAACACCAGGGTGGGCACGTGTGCATCACGTCCGTCGTTCCAGTACAGCCTCAGCACCAACAACCAACCAGCTTCAGTCCAATCGGCTCAAACAGATACAAATGCAATGCGTCAACATACGTATCTGGGCAGTGCACACACTCCAGTCATATCTAACAACGTACGAACGTTGCCTCATCTCGCGACGATTGTACAGACGTTGAAAGCGCTGGTGCTCTTGTTGATACACGAGGAACGGGGAGCATACAGGCTCAGCGTTATAAAGAGTTAACTTGACTAAGCAGGGTACATGAAATCGTCGTTTAGTTGGTGGGGGGCGGCTCCCTCGTGGTTCTTGACCTGTGTTTGCTGAATAGATGTTACGGACTTGATGAGGTCAAGCATCATGGCCTGTTGCTGCTGGATAGTGGCCAAAAGCTGTGCATGCTGGGTTTGCTGAGCTTCCAACTGAGTGCGCTGCAGTCTCTCCAGCTGCCGCACCTGCTCATCGGCATGTCGCCGCTGCTCAGCTAACTCCCGCTCCACTTTAAGTTCCAGCTGCTCTAGACGGCGCTCAGCATCTTGGCCAACTCGAACTGATGTTTCTGCAGTAGGAAAGCCAGCAGTCGTTTCGACCACTTTATCCACAACAGCTTCTTGCTGCATGACCGACGGAGACAGAATCACTTCACCTCTCCGCTGACGCACATCCTCTGCGAACTCGGTGAAAGCGGCGATTTTATGCTGTACCTCTGTCAGCAGCTCATGCTTGCGTGAGAACTCATCTTCCGTCCCTGACTTACGTAGTGCAGCGATGTTCCCGGCACGCAAGTGCTCCAACAGCAACATTATACGGACTGGCAAGCACCTGCCGTCTTTTCCAACCGACAGGCGGTCAACTCGCAGGTTCAACGCCACCTGCTGCCAGCCATCCATCTCGTGCGCGAACGCCCACGGTTTCATGGACAGCACCTCCGTGAGCAGCACAATATCGTCTGCCGAAGAAAACTGTTTCCTACTTGTTTTCCCAGGCGTAGGAGACGTTGTCGCTTTCTTGTGAGGTGGTGAAATTTCCAGTTCGTCGTTCCTCTCCTTGTCCTCCCTTGCTCGTTTCCTATTTACTTCACTCTCGTCTTTTTCCTGCTCAGTTGTGACGATCACCACTGCTGCACTCTCATCACCTTCATCTTCTCCACGTCCTCGATCCACAGAGACGTCAGTCTCCGTCTCACTAGACGTCACTGCTGCCACTTGTGTCACTCCCGTCGTCGTTGCAACCCCATCACCAGCAACCTCTGAGCCATCTGCTGCATCTGCATCTCCACCCTCCACACTCTCTCCTGCACTTTGCTTTATACGCAGCACCCGCTGCGAGCGATGCAGTCCATGACGCTTCTTGAAGCGCTGCACCCAACCCACCGACACCGACTGATCGTCCCCACGCGTGCGCTTGAGGATTTCGTTGGCTTTAGTCCACAGAACCGCTTCACTGAGCACCGGCAGATCGTCCCTCAGTAAAGATTCGCCATCTCTCTCCTCTTGGCTTTGACGGACTGTGGACAGGATGAAGCTGTACAGCTCCCGCTCCATGTCTGGGTAGCGTCCGGTCTGGTTGCGCTTGGCGCTGGGGTTGGCGCAGACCTCCTCGGGCATACTGGCGACCTTGCCGATCGTGGAGCGCCCTACCCACTTGCCGAAGCGGTCGTGCGCCCATTCGCGAAGCTGCTCCTGTGTCAGGTCCGGACGCTCACGGTGGAAGGCACGCAGCGCATTCTTCTCGGCGATCGTCAGGTGATGGCGTGCAGGCATCGCCTCTCTTACGCTCTAGAGCTCTTGTGCTCTTATTATGTGAATTGCCCTATTTGCAAAGTCCAATCTATTGTCAAATATCTCGTTTGTATTACTAATCAATGCGTACCTAGTAATTATTGTCATTTCTCGGATGTCAAGTCATAAAATGACAATAACCGATCGCTAGGTGCGCATTGAAGCTTCATATGAGGGCAGCCCGATAACCCCACCGTCTACGAGTTATAGTAGATGGTGGCATCTTTAATGAAGGCTTGCGTTCTCACCTACTGCGCGTTATTCTAACGATCACATGCCCAGACTCTGTCGCAGTATTACTTAGCAAGAAGGGAACATTATCGATGTGCCAAATAAAAGATAGCTGCTGACAGAGGCGAAGCGACTCTGTCTCCATCAACCATACAGCAAAAAGCTGTTGTGGATAAAGTGGTCGAAATGACTGCCGGCTTTCCTGCTGTAGAAACATCGGTTGGAGTTGGCCAAGATGCTGAGTGCCGTCTAGAGCAGCTGGAACTTAAAGTGGAGCGGGAGTTAGCTGAGCAGAGGCGACATGCCGATGAGCAGGTGCGGCAGCTGGAGAGACTACAGCGCACTCAGTTGTTCGCGCTCAGTTGTAGCCCCAGCAATCCCTATCCAGCAGCATCCAGCACAGGCAAAGAATCACGAGTGGTCGCTTACTAGACGTCAATCTGAAGCTATTTGCATCGTCAAAGCAAAACTGCCACCAGCTCAAACTTCGGATACCTTGATGCAGGTTCGACTCCTTCTCAACCATGTTCATCTCATCTAATCTGCTTACTAACGTTAACTTGCTATAACACCTAGCCTTCCGTGCCTCCCAGTCCGGACTCTGCTCTGAAGTTTTCCAGATACCCCAGCTGGATCCCACATATCCACAAGAATTCCAGCGCTTTGAATATATCTACAGCCGTCGCAAGACGCGATTTCAGTCTCTCCAAGAACGCCAAGATGTTTCTAATGAGCGGTTGTTCGTCCTTAGCGACCAGAAACCTTGGCAGGTCTTTGGAGGCAGTACCAGCACGAAGGTGCAGCGGCGGAGACTAGTATTTGAACACACTGGAAGCTTTCCCGTGCTGCACGAAGCCTGCTATACTGGGGACTCGAACAATGTTCGTACACTGTTAGAGACACCTGGGGTGTGTGTACTGTCCAGAGACGAATGCGGGCGCATTGTATTGCATCACGCAGTCATCAATGAGCAGTTTAAAACCGCAAAACGCTTGCTGCGTCGACGTGATGGGAAGTTGCAGGCACATTGCCAAGATAATTCCCACCGAACAGCTCTCCATTATGTGCTAGAGAAGATGGAGAATTTAGCTCGTCATGGAGATTATTGTGGTGGTAGACGGAGACTTCCGGCGTTGCGAACTGTAGAAATGCGGGCAATGTCGAAGCGCTATCGCCGCTTGTGGAAAATGGCGGACCAAATGTTGCGTCTATTAAACCAGGAAGTGCTGCACAAAGAACAGGTTGATGAAGGTTATGACAGTGTTAAAGTGCTTGACATGCGGTGTCGAGGGATATGGGATGTATGTCGGTCTGGAGACTTGACACGGTTGGAAACTATTGTGCAAGTGTACGGGTGTTGTTCTGAAGACTGGGAGCTGGGTGAGCTGAAATGGACGCTGTTGCACGAAGCATGCGAGTATGGACAGTTAGGAGTCGCGCACTTCTTGATTTCGACGAGGGAGATGTCGATGCTAGCGCAGGACACCTCGGGCTGCACACCTTTGCATTGTGCAGCCCGTCGAGGATGTCTTGACGTTTGCCAGCTCCTTCTAGGTAAAATGACAAGTACATACGTGGAGGAGAGTGAAGATGATGGTGAAAGAGCGAACGAACTTGTACTTTGTCAAGATACCTGCGGGAGGACTGCTCTTCATTGGAGCTTGCTTAGTTCCTGTAGTTCACACTCACGTTCGGCGGTCGCTGCTGTTTTGGGAATGTCATGCGCATCAGCGTTGCATATTGGCGACAAAGACGGCGTTACCCCGCTGCATCTCGCTATATGGAGGAGATGTCGAGCTGATCCAGCAATTCATCACTATCGGAGCGAATGTATGCGCACCTTCGTTCAGCGCTACCGATACAAAACATAAAGAAAATCGCGAAAAGGAAAAGGCTCCCTGGGCACCCTGCGCTCTTGTTTTTCAACGTCAACGTTTCTCAACCTCCTCAGTAAAACCAGACATCTCTTCCATGGTAGCACCGAGCAATGGTGAAAGCCAAGTGATTTCCAGAAAGGATGTCCGTCACTTGGAATGTGCGCAGCATCCAGTCGAAGCGCTATGGTACTGGGCACAACGCTCGAGTGCACACCGTGCTGTGTCTGAAGAAAGGTGGCGTTAATTAAGGACGATAAGCAACAAGATGATGAAACGGTGATCGCCGACGAGGTGTTAGGGTGTCTGAAGTATGGAGGGTGGTGCAGTAACTGCAAGCCTACCACTACTGGTACAATCAAGTCCTCGAGAAAAATTCTCCATCAGTATGGGTGTGTGTTGCCGCCACTATTGCTTGCACTGCGTGTATGCGCACTAAAGGGCCGTTTTGGCTCGATGGTGAGCCATCGAATATCTGTCATCGAGCTATTGTTGATGAGCGGCGCTCATCCTGATGGAGCGGATGGAGATGATGATGGCACTTGCAGTGTAGCCGAACGAGGATATCCACGTGATCTGTCGACACTAGGTGAGGGACTCCGGGCTTCACTTCGATGTCCGCAAATACTTCCGATGCTGCTACTACATGGGGCTGAACGAGTCAACATTGATGGCATTATACGGTGCTGCTCTTTGGCATTTCCGAGCGACATGGGAAGGATTGAGAGTGCACTGTGCCAGCTGATTGATCTAGATACTGTTGCGAGTGATTGCAAACTGCTCGTGATGCTCTTTGACAGAAAGTATTTTCGCGCGTTGGGCGAGTTTGTGAAGTCGTTGTCTTCGCTAAAGCCAAAGACTTTCACTTCAGCAGAAGTTGCAGATAACGATGGTGAAAATGGCTTGTTGACAGGCAGTTCGCCATGGAAGAGTATCCAGGAAAGTCTATTGTCCCGGAGAAAGCAAAGGATAAAGACTTGCGAAGTACGGCAAATTGACTCTGAGCACTTGAGGTTTTTATGCGGGTCGGCCCAGTCTGGTGAAGGTCGTCAGGGTGGCAGGGCTGGTTTGCATGATGAAGATAAGTTGCAGCTTCTCGACTACTGTCTAGACCAGTATTTCCAATGCCAGGCAACTTTTTCAACTTTGAATAGAAGGCAGGGCGCGGTGAGAAGGCCCAGTGACGAGAGCGAACATGTCGTGCTCTGTTGCATTCGCGTTCTATTCGCTCACTGGAAATCATGCGCGTCCAATAGCGAGAAGATCATGGCCAAAGCGGTTGACTGGCTTGGTAGCGCAATTCTATGTGGATTTTTCGAGTGTACTATAGCACTTCTGGAGACACAGCGCCGGTCACACCAGAACTATGCCTTGCTAGACACTGTCTTTGAACATCATACTAAGGCAGTAGCTGCTCGGGGTTACCATGAAAGTGACCAACCCTGCCATCGCCGAGCATTTCTAATTGCTTGCGCTGAAAATCTGCTAAATGTCAACCAGAGCACTTCTTTCAGGGAGCAGGAGCTAATGGATTTGTCTCCGTCTTGTGAAGTGGTCTCCGTGCGGACCATAGTGCACACGTGCGCATACAACTTACCCTTTGACGTCATCAAGCACTGTTTTGATCTTGTACTCCCAAATGGCTTTACTTCAAACGGAATAGATACTTTCACAACGTTAAAGGCGATGCAAGTTAGAGGGAAAACAATGGTTCAGTGGTTGGTGATATATTTACGAAGCGATGTGATGCAGTTGCTGCTAATGCGTATTCCAGCTGGATTAGAGCGCAGTGCATGGTGGGGTGAGCTTGTTGGTGCTCCGTCCTGTCGTTTCTACGATGACAACGAAAAGGAGTTTGAAAAAGCTCACACCAGCTTTGTTGACAGATTGTTTTCAATGTACGTGGATAATGTCGAACCCCATTTGAGCTCGACCGAATGTGACGAATTACTTCTGGGTTTGATGATAGCATGCGCCATCCCGAAAGACTGTGTGTCACTGATGGCGCGCTTGCTAGATTGTTGGAGATCTGGCGACTCGACGAGTAATGAATTAATTGAAAGGGGCAAGTCAGAGTTGCGCTGATGAAAGTAGGAATTCTTCACGCTATAACTCGGTGGAATGCTGTTCGAATCGCCGAGTGTTGCTTGTCTAGAGACAACGCTCGCATAGATTGGCATCAGGTCTTTGCAGAACAAGCCCAAGATCGTCACGCGCTGGATACCTGCAGGCCTCTGGAGCTATGTCATCTGCTTGGGCACAATCACTTGTACAGTCTGCTATCCGATTGTAGTAATATCTCTTCAAGAACTGATGAACACTCAAATGCAAAAGAACTTGATGAAGTTGAACCACCAGAGAAGACTGAAGAAGAGGGGAGGATATCCACGCAGCAGTTTGGTCTACTTCGAACCGTCCTGCGTATCAACGGGAACGAGATGACTAAGCAGCATTGCAAGAGCAAAATAGTGAGTTCACGTCTGTGCTCTACCAGCTTTCAAAATCGGTGGGAAGCTGCCGTGGCGCTTAACCAAGTGTCGCACTTGCAAGCGATGGCATTGACGAAACAACAAGCTGCAGAGACAGGGGTAACTGTGCATCATTTGATCCTCACAGCAATCAAGCACGGTTCATTTAACGCGTTGCGATGGATTCTGGAAGCAAATTCTCCTGTCGGTAAGAGTTTATCGGAATCAGAAGGCATTGAATGCCTATATACTGCAGCCAAACACCCGGCTGACGTTTACGCAGAAATGACAGGACTGCTATTGGAGAGTGGGCTCAGCCCCGGACGTTTGTCAGGTGACGGCATGGCCATTCCGTTGCTGCACCGTGCTGCCTGTTTTCGAACGTATCTCTTGCTTGTTGTATCATGACAAAGCTGCTGGAGCGGTCGGATTGCGATGTGAATGCACTCGATGCTTTTGGAAATACGGCCATTACGTATGCGCTTGCAGCAGGCCGTTTGCAAAATGCGTGCTTTCTCATTCAACGCTTGACCTGTCGACTAGAAGCCGAATATGAAGGGCAATCATGCTTCTATTACGTCCTTCACATCATCCGTCTTTCGCATGGCGTACAATAATTCGTGAACTGCTGATAGTCAAACGGAGTCGTGCATTCCTTCATTGTGACGCCGACAATAAGACTTGCGGTTGTAAAAGCTTCGAGAACCCTCGAGATGGAGATTATTATTGTTCGAGCGAAGTGTCATCTCGGCCGTGTGAATTTTGCGGCCATGAATTCATGTGCCATCGCATTGTACCATTACCGTCTTGGTATCGAGACCAGTACGACACCTACGTTGCCGAAACTCCACCACGGAAACGCTCTCGGTCGTCCAGTGTGGATCAAGATGACGAGAGTGATGACGAACTGAGTCGAAACGGACTACCTGATGAAGATAGCTTGGAAGATGAGGAAACAGTACTTGAAAACACACGAGGACGCTTGAACGTTGAATTGCTGGAACGAATAACGGTGATCAGGTATGACGACATTGCCCAAGCTAACGGATTAGTTGTGTCCGCTGCATGCGATCGTACAGTCAATGCAACGGCGATCATCAGTGAACCGATAGAGCAGATGGGAGATAACGTCCTTGGCGGTAAAAACTGTAGGTCATCAATGAATGACATCACCGAAATGGAGGCGACTGCTTCAGAGATATTGGTGGAGAGTACAATGGAGTTGTTACCACCCACGACCACCGCTGAAGACTGCACACAGGAAATCGACCCCATCGACATTATCAGCGATGAATGCGCGAGTACCAGGGCGATCTGCAAAGAATTCAAAACCTCTCGGAAGCTCAGCGACTACCCGTCGTATTTGCGTCCAGCGCTTGGGATGGTTCACTCACCGCAGTGTGTCTGTCAAACACCTGATTTCATAACTAGCCAAGCGCAGCTTGCTTACATCGTGATCTGTCGATGGATTCGCAACGTAGCGAAAGCGAACGTAAAGCAACATCAGACACAGGATCTTAACTGCTCACCCAGGTCTCGTTTATCTACTAGAGAGAGTGCGATTGTTGTCTTAGCATCGGTCGAACCAGCGTTCCAACACTGGCGCCAAGTCATGCAGTCGAGCGAGACTATCGCTGTTAGTGTTGATCGTAAACCAGTCGCATCAGGGGTGCTGAAAAGTGTATTATCCCAATGGAGATACGCAAAGGAGTTCTCAGCCTTCCAGCGGTGGAAAAACTACCGATACAGTGCTGAAGTCACACACCACCGCCTCGCAACTCGACTGGACCAACTGGAGGCCGATATGCGGCACAATCGGTTCTTAACGCTGCAAGTCCGCCAACAGCAGCTTCGAGATGCCACACGGAGCTTAATGGTATGACCACCGTGACAGCTTATCAGACATCAGAGTACACGTGACGAATATATTAAGGTGGCGTATCCATTAATTAGTTTGCTTGTCTGTCGTGTCATTCTTAACGTTTCTCACCTCTGCCCCCACACCGACTAACTTTACTATCGAAACTTCCTGTTTTCTCCACAGGTGCATCCACAACTTCCATCACTTCTCAGTGCCCGGTTCCATGATCTACAGATCGTCCATCTCAAACACGTCGCCATAGTGATGCACATGTTCATCTTTCTCAGGACCTAAGCCTTCCTCGTCCTTGGCTGAACAAGGCCTCGCCTCCTCAGATCTGTACTTCGCCAAGACTGTCTGGTCACTATTTGCACGGGCCTTCGAGCCTTCCTTGTCACTGATCTTCAAGACTTCGAACGACTCGCGGCTCTCGAACGACAGTTTGTAGTTCCAGAACTCGTCCCAAAGTCGCGCTTCACACTGGGACTGGCTCAGATGTTGGATCTGCTCGGCGTCCACGCCATGTGCCAAGTGCTCCCCAGACCTGCCGCTGCACTGTATCGGCGTTGGACCCCACAATGTTGAGGGATCGGCACTGGTGGAGAGCAGGGCATTGGCGGTGGGGAGCTGCATTGACCACTCGAGAAGGACGCGGCCTTCCGTACTAGTCTCTGCTGTTTGTACAGCCAGTATGGGGTGTTGAAGTGAACTGGGAGGTCTCCTCCTGCTCTTCCTCTTCCTCTGGGGTCACGATCTTGGGGAGGGCGGATCCACTGCAATTGGGGGCGGTAGCAACCCCAGTTGACGGAGCTCCTGTTTTTCTAGCTGAACTGCCTGTTTGAGATCCATCTGGAACCCGTGATGCAGGCCGCAAGGCGACCGGTGGATCTTGGCGCTTTGCGTCCGTTTGAGCCGATTGGACTCTGGGTGATTGTCGATGCTGATGCTGCGCTGCAATGGCGGACGTGATGCACACGTGCCTACCATGATTTTCCACAGATATGTTTTAACTTCAACGTGTTGTTTTTGCGCTTGTTGATTGTGTATTTAGCTGTTTGGCCTGTGTGCGGCAAATTCGAGTGTGACGAAGAGCGTTGAGCGAGTCGGCGCAGTGCGTTGGGCTTATCAATGTGAGCCCTGGTCCTCAAAATGCAGTCTGAGCAGAGAGACAGGTTCCGCACCGAAGGGCGCTCCTCGCTTGTCTTTTTACCTGTGACGTGTCTTTGCCTTGACAATGGGAATGGTATACTTTAAGCAAGTGAAACGCAAGTTTGCTTCCAGGAAACCTTCGAGAATAGTAGACACCGAAGCAGAAAACATAGAATCAATGACATCACACTGTTATTTCCGGTGCATTTTTCTGTGGAAATCTCCAGAAAGTAACAACAGGAGCGCTAAAAGTGACAAAATGTACCAAACGAGTGCTTCTACTGATAATATAGCACCGAATTGAAGGTAGCTATACTCAAGGTCGCCTTGCGAGATTAGGGGACAATCGTTGAGGCGCTCGTCGTCAGACCTGAATGGCTCAGAATAAGCTTTAGTGACGAATCCGTTGAAAGGGCGATGAGCATTCAGAGCGACCTCACTGTCAGCTCTCATCAAACGCGTGGTCAATTTCGCTGTCTCCTACATTGACAACCCGAAGAGAGCGCATCGACAGCAGACCTCTACAGACCACATGTAGCGGGTGCCTGAAAGCGACAATCGACCGGCGGTTTTGTTTGACATAAAGGTCAGACAAGACGGGGCACGCATGCGACGATTCGATCCCTTCTTTTTCTTAAGCTGCAAACGAATGGATGTATACTTTCATCCCGCCAGTCAACCAGGACACTGCAAATGCAAGCAAGCGAAGCGAAACTAATGTCGCTGTGAGCATTGGGCTGCATGCCCAAAACCGTGATATAGTCAGCAAATCGCTCGCGCTGAGCAACGGATAATCAGCAGTGCGTTAGCGAAAAGTGGCAAAGAAACAGAACATAATACCCCCAAAAAAAACAACAACAATTAGAGATGGTAATCCGTAGCAAGTTCATTAAGCTGTTGACAGTGGAGTTGTTTCCAATTGCATGTTCACAATGGTAATCCTGTTTAGAAATCGGGACACTTCAGGTGAGCTATTGAGGATGTGCCGATGCGACGTCTACAAAAACACCGGCAGTTTCGGTGCAGCAGCTTTTCTTCCTTTTTCCACTTACTCCGAGGATACACGCTACTGGTACTAAAATTCTGTCGCTGGTGGGGTACTTTTCTGTCGAGTACCTCGATTTGGTTGGGGTCAAAGGGCAGGGTGAACCAAGCTAGGCCAAAGACGAGTGGTTCCAGTGTGTCCATAACACGCACACTTAAAATTTAAGTTGAACCCCGACCCAAGCATGATTACACCTCGCTCGGCTGGATAGGGTTGTCCTTGGGGGTAATTGGAAACTCGCTCGCATCTGTAAATTTTGAGCGCCATCCATCTTCTTTATTACTGATGGCATCACAATGATTAATAGTGTAACGGACACTAATTTATGTGAGGACTCTCTGCACACTAATTAGTGTGAACAAAATCTCAAAACAAAAAATAGTCATTAATGTCAATAACACTAATTTAGAACTGACACTAATTGCGGTGACTATTGTACATGGTCATGCTGCTTCGTACGATTAGGGTTTGGAATAGTAGTGGATAGTGCACGCTGCCTAAATGTAGATTTCGGAAGTGCCTAGATAGGATCAATGGCTTCACTATTTTTGGCACTTTTGAATACCGCCGAAAGCTTTGCAACCAAAGTGCTGACGAGGATGTACGAGAGATGCATTGAGGCTGGGATCGCATTAAATTCCGTGGTTACTAACTAGCTTTCGCGGGCTTGGAATGCTTAATAATGTACACATGTGACACACATGATGGGAAAATACAAATAATACTATACAATGCGCGCCAATGAAAACGTGAAAATGGCAAGTCAGCCGTATATTTGAGCCAATAATAGGCTTTTGAATGCATAAAATGCCTCGTTTTATAGCCAATTGTGAGATCTCTCTCAAATAAAATCGTTTTCAGCAAATAAAACGCATTTTTGGTGCTGTGGTAAGGGGAAAACCAGAATGGGTACAATTTTGCAGTTATTGACGGTTGAAATATCAGTCGGTCAGATTCGTATTAAAAGCATTAATGCACCCCAGAGCGGTTGTTAATACGAAATATATCTTCCACGACACTTGGTTATCTGCTGACAGCGACTTTGCATCGAATTCACGAGCGACTCAAGGTAAGTAACCGGCACAGCGTCCCAAACTCTCTGCACGGCATCTTTGAGCTCCTTGACCGAGTAGTACTGACGCCTACCGCCGTATACTTGATACGTCATTCATCCCCAGAGGTTCTCGATAGGGTTTAAGTCTGGAGACTTCGCCGGCCATTTCATAACGGTGATGTTGTTGTCCGAGAGCCAGTCCTTTATCACTCGTGAGGTGTGCGCGGGGGCGTTTGCGTGTTGAAGCATGTGGGTTTCAGGGTCGAAAGATGGTTGCAAATACTCCTCTAGCGTTGTGATGTACTCGACGGAGTTGGAGGGCAGTCATAGAACTTGAGGCGCGTCCTTTGGATCCCTGAAACCCGCCCCAGACCATCACGCTGCCACCGCCGGAGTGACGGCGCACGACAACAAGATCAGTGTGACGGGGGTCACATGTACCTTAGCTTAGAGGAAGTGTTAGCTGACTAACCACAACAGACACCATGCGTTTCTGTTGTTAAGTAGTAGATACCAGTCCTGTCCTGTCATCTGAGGTATCAAATACCAAACAACTTACGAACTTCCGGGTTAGAGCTAAACTAACTGTATGAATATCACTTTTAGATTCGTACTACTATAAACTACCTTAATATTGAGCCGCCTTCTTGTGACACTAAACCGAATGAGTGGCTCTCGCAGTACCTGCTGAGATAGGTTGGCTTTGTGCGTACTTACTCGAACTTGTGTGTATGCCACACCTCGTGTGTGTGTTTCATACACTAAAAGGTCCTATCCTTCCACTTCGCCATTTCCTGGTGACGGGGTAGCCATGCTGTGGCCCCATTATAATCAGGGCGTCGCGTGTTAATCCAATAACGCTGCAGATCATCAGGACCGTCCAACTTTCATTTCTTCTCGTTGCTAAAGAGCACCGCAGTTCATTCAGCGTTCGTCGCGTCCTCGTGGTGGTCACCCTATTTCTTGCGCGCCGTCTGGTGGCGAGGCAGTAGCTCAGACCCTGCCCTGACCTTCTTGAACTTCAGCCACGACACGTCGTGACGTAAGCGCTGCACAGTCCAAACGCTGACATCCACATTTAACGCGTGCTTTACGCTTTTTGCGCTCGTCCCTGCCTCAGACATCACCTGAATGATCGAACGCTTGTCACGTTCAGTCACTTTCCTGAGCTTTCCGCGCCGCGACGGCTTTGTTGGCGTGTCCTGCAGATTGATCACCTTGTGACACACCCCGATAGCGCAATTGGTGGCCTCTAAGATGGTCGAGAGCCTCAAACCAGCATCGCGAAGAACAAAAATGTTCTTGTACTCACCTGGCGTCGGCTCCGTCGCCCCCATTGCGTTTCTGATCCCGTAAATTATTGAGTAGGTAGGGCGAATCGTAGCAAGCATAGAAATCGATTTTTAGCGTCTAAAACAGCTATGCAAATGTGTGGCTTAAATATTCCCGACATTCATTTAAATTTCAATGTATTACGGATACCAGCTCCATCAAAATTTTAACTGAAACTGGGTCAGAAATGCGTTTTATTTGCTGAAAACGGTTTTAACTGGACAGTTGGCTATAAAACGAGGCATTTTGCGCTTTCAAAAGCCTATTATTGGCTAAAATATTCGGCCAACTTGCGTTTCATTGGCGCGCACTGTATTTAAAAACGGTAAGTTTATATAAAATATATTTAGTAATAGCTCAGTTATATATTTGCAAAATGATTTTCAAGTGTTGCTTAAATATCGGGTAAGATGCTGATCGATCGTGCTGAGACTAACGAGACGGGCACCTACTTCTTCCTGATTAACGGACCCGAAATCAAGTCGATGATGACGGGTGAGTTAGATAGCGGCCTCCGTAAGGACGTCGAGGAAGTGGAAGACAGCAGTTGGTCCACAGCGTAAATGTCTCGGTCAGCATCTTATGGATGGCGTGCTGCAGCTGCCGGTGGTGGTGGTGGTAGTGGCACTTTAAGGCGCCAATGATCCCTGCGTCTAATGGTTGAAACTTTGGCGTAATGTTTGGCGGAAGGGAATACACGACGTCTAGTTTTTTATTTTAATTATTGCGATATACGATGCCGTTTATGACCACATGGCATAATATTTAATAAAAGTGGATTACAATTGCTACTTGCAACATCCACCCCAGTCTTCGTGAGAATCCATAATTCAATCTTACCTAGATGTCGTTACGCCACTGAAATGATAAGAAAAAGTGCAGATTTATCTTTAGGTCGCAGTGACCAAGCCACAAACCAGCACAACACCGTGCAGTAGGCTCAGCGAGCGTGTTCTTGCTCTGTGTTCCTTTCTCGCTGTCGTGGCCATGAACGAGCACCACTACGACGAGCTGTACAAAGGTTTGTTCGCACATTTTATTATGGCTGCTGCTCTTCAACAAAGTAACTAACCATCGTTGAAATAGTGGTGCTCGTGGGTGACCCTGGCGTCGGGAAGACAAATCTGCTCGCCACCTTCTTGGCCTCGGATGCTGTTACTGAGGAAGGTATATCTCGCACCTTCTCGGCCGTGCGAAAGCCAACCATCGGCGTCGAGTTTGGCACGGCCATCGTGCACCACCCCAACGGCAAGCGCATCAAGGCGCAGATCTGGGACACTGGTAATGGACCAGCAAATTTAACTTGGATGAAAAGGCTGAGTGCATTTACTTTTAACTTCCTTTGACGATTCTAGCGGGCCAAGAACGTTATCGCGCGATTACTAGTTCGTACGACCATTGACTATATCTGAGCTGCATTGATGAGGATTGTTGCCGTCAAATTAACATTGCGTGCTAAATTTGCAGGCACTATCGTCGAGCAGCAGGAGCGCTTGTGGTATTTGACGTGACCAACCGTGCAAGCTTTGATAACGCCCAAGAGCACTGGTTCAAGGAGCTCAAGGCGTCTGCAGGCTTGAGCAGCACACTGCCTAACTGTATCATGCTTGTGGGGAATAAAGTGGACTTGGAGTCGCCCAGTTTACTCCAGGACCCTCATTACGTGGACCAAGAGCTTCACGAATCGACTGCGATGGAGTTGGGATTGATGTCCCAGCGCGCGTCAGCTAAAACCTGCGTCAACGTGCGCCGAGCATTCGAGAATCTCGTCATTGCTATTTACAACGCTGACAAGGGCAAAGCGACCCGATCGGATGCAGTACGACCTATTCAGCTAGACCAACGACAGTCTGTATCGCTGTCGCCAACACAGAGGAATCTGAAATCTATTGACACCAGGTGCTGCTAAGGAGTTTTGAGTTATTAACCATCCGTCGGTGTTCTAAGACGCATCGAAGCAGCTTAAAACGACGAGACAGATAGAACGACAACAGCTAATTGCAACCAGACACTCGCTTTGCCATAGCTTACTTTTATTGATGCAGCAGTTAGCAACTGTTGTGGTGACGTGCAATATCGGTGCAAACCGAGCCACCTATAGCTTGCTGAACGGGTTTCGCTTCGCGATGCCCGAGTACAATGGGTCAATGTGTTGTTCCTCATTGTCAACATCGCCGATGGGCTTGCCATCCGGCGACCTGAAGAGCGTGCCCACAGGTTCGCCCTTGACGATCCGCAGGAGCACACCTGGTTCGGCCTTGGCGATCACAGCGGCACAGACCGAACCACTATCCACCGCTCGGATGCACGAATACAACTTGTCCTTCTGACCCATGGACGACACTCGAGACTCAGGCGCAATAAACTGTTTGTCTCCACGTTGGAAACGCGAAATCAGTTTACGGTCTTCACCATTGGGCATCGTCGCCGTGTAAACTCCATCGATATCCGTGATGAGGACCATAAGGTCCACCTGCATCTCCTGAGCGAACAATGATGCGAGTGAGTCGTTATCCCACGCCATTTTATTGCCTTTCAGCAATGGCGCCGTACGACGCGTGATGACGTCGTTCTCGTTGATCACGGGGATTATCCCGACGTCCAACAGCGTCGTCAATGTACGGGACAGATTCTCTCGAACTCGTGGCTCTCTGAAGTCGGCGTCTGACGCCAGGATCTGGGAGCACGCAAGATGATACTGGGCGAATAGCATTTCATAGAGACTCTGAAGGCCGCTCTGTCCAGCTGCAGCACAGGCTTTTTCGTAGAAGTGGACGTTTCCGTCCACCTGTCCACCTAAGTGGGACTGCATAGATCCGGAAAGTAGGTACTGGCGGTGTAATACCATTTTACCAATGGTGATGGAGCCACTTGATACCAAGATGATATTATGTCCTTGCATATGCAGAGCGGCGATCTGCTCAACGATGTTACCGATTTGCCCCATGGCTAAGAGCCCCTCGGGCGAGTGCACGATCTCCGTGCCGATCTTGATGAGGATGGTGCGCGCGGCGCAATTCACGCCCAGCCTCGCGCATTTTAGGCTCGTCGGACGACATCTTGAGCTAGAGGAGTGGGGAGAGTGGGCGAGGTGAGTTGGCGCTAATGTAATGTGATACGTCGACAAAGAAGGCGACTGGTTGTTTGGACAAAAGAATTTTGCCTTGAGTTTTGTATGCAAGAGCGTTAGAGGCAGGCTTCTGCAGTTACGTAGTACCGTGGCAGCCGGCAACAGCGCCCGGTCCAAGTGCGTGGCGACTTGAACTCCATTGCTGGCGCTGTTTGTGGCAATACTGCTGCTAAAACGTCATGAGGTTGTAGAATTTATCCTGCTGACAATATACGCGTCGAGTTGCTGTGTTTATCAAAGTCTCTCCATGTTTGTTGGCATTTTTGCTACTCCCATTTCTCCCTCCTCTGCGTCTGCCTGCTTGATCCTTTGCCTTGACGACACGTTCGTTCGTGTCAAAAGTCAACCTCAAGTCCGTCCTTGTTCATCTACCTTCAACTCCTCTTGAGAATATAAAAGCACACTGACGCAGTTCTCATCGTCAAATCTTAACCCAAGAGGATCTTGCTCTCTTCAATGAAGCTGTACGGAGGGATCTCGAGGTTGAGCGGGGCGGGGCCTTACGGATACGTCCCGACAGATCGTAGTGCGAGCCGTGGCACGGGCAGAACCAGCCACCATACTCACCAGCGTCCGATGTGGGGACGCAGCCCAAGTGGTGCACACTCCGAGCACCACGAGCCACTCGGGTTTCTGCACACGGACGGCGTCCGTCTCCGGGTCGCGGAGGTTTCCCACGTCCACCTGGTTCGAGATATCGATCTCCTTGGCCGTCCGGTGCTTGATGAAGATGGGCTTGCCACGCCACTTGACCGTGACAGTGGAGCCTTCGCTGATGTTGGTGAGGTCGAACTCGGCTGTGGCCAGAGCCAACACGTCAGCAGACGCGCTCATGCTGCCCACAAACTTGACGACCGCCAGACGAGCGGCAGTAGCGTAGGCCACACGGGCGCCACCCAGCATGAAGTACGTGAAGGCGCGCTTGGATGGGTCGCCGCTGTCAATCCGGTCCTTCTCAAAGTAGTGGTCGGGGGACTCGTACGTGTCCACCAGCTTTGGAGCTCATGGCAGCGCGGCCTATTGATATATATATGATCGTAATTTGATGTTAGTATCGTATAATGCGTTGATATCTGCTGAGGAGTTCGTTCGTTTAGAGAATTCCGCGGGTGCAGTTTTGTGTGGGTTTAAGTGAAGTGGGTTTAGAGAACGGTTAGAGTGATTAAGGGAAGTGTGGGGTTGTATTACCTTGGACGGCCTGTGCGCAGCGCGGGGCCACGGACTTGCTCAGCTTGTTCAGCATCATGGTGATCGAGGGCGATTGCTGGGGCTCTACCTGCCTGTTGCGCTGTCTGTGTCTGTGTGTGGAGGAGGCACGCTTCGTGCAGTCCGCACATTGGGGAAGGACGGAGGTAAAAGAAGGGAAGAGGTGAATTCTGATGGTTCTGCCGGAAAAAACTTTGTGATCATAGTGAAATTCAGATAAATCTATTGAAAGAGACGAAAACCACTTTTTATCTACACGCGTCTTTGTCACTGAAAATAATGAGGATATTTGCTCAAATAGTATTCATGAGACTGCATTCGTTCCCTATTATCACAGTGATGCAGTTGGTGGCCCAATGGAAACCACTCCGTTATTTCCTTGCAGGAGTTGTGAACGAGCGCTGTTTCTTAAGCGCATTGTTGTCTTGTAGCATTCCTGAAAAATTGGCTGCAAGTCCTGTCACTTACATCTAAATGACCTGTGTGAGATTACATTGATTTTCCTCCCCGGCCGCACAATTCCTTAATCTTCTAGTTCTGCACTGCTGCCTTGAAGGCAATCCTTCTATCTACATGTATCTCCTCTTGTAAAGATCAAAACACGACCAGTATGCATGTTTGCCTATGGTAAATTGGTCAATAAAAACACTGTACATTGAGGTAAATGCCTCATTTACGTCTAATTCCGTGGGTCCAGTCTAAAAGTAGAATTTATGTAAAAACAAGAAAAGCAAAAAATAAGAAAGTATAGGACCCGCATCCCACGGGCTTAATTTTAATATTTGGGCCAAGATTTTCTATCAATACTAAAATCGAGTGTCCGGGTTCGTTTTTTCACTCTCTGTTTGTATGGTCTGTTTGACACACTCCACCCAACACCATTCCAGAAGTTGCCACCAAGAGAGCACGTGCTTAATCGTTGCGTCCAAACGTCCACCAGTCGTCCCAGCATAGAATGTCCTTCTTCCAGCGCCTGGTGTCCTACGTGATCAATGACGTGGCCGTCAAGGCCCTGTCCAACTCTCGCACCTTCCAGCGATTCGCCCTCAAAACCCACTACCACGTGGAGGACGCCAAGACCATGGCGTCCACTGGCGCCGGTGCCCTCAAAAACTCGTTCGAGAACTACGCGCCCAAGGTTAAGGAGTTCGGCCAAGCTTTCCGAGACGAAGTGGCAAAAGACGTGAAGAAAATGAAATGAGAGTAAAGGTTTAAGCGAAAGTTTAAGTGACAATCACTCTTGCTCTCCCACACAACAAGTGACAAGTTTTTACTGTTGGCTATAGTTCACTTTCTCTATAATATTCACGTTCTTTAGATACAAAAGATATTGTTTTGTTTTTTAGTGCAAGGTGTTGCGTTGGGCGATGATGAACTGGTTGATTGCTGAGCTTCGTGTCCTGGTACGTTCGGTAGTGTTTAACTGCTAAGGCAAGGTGTTGTGCTTAACAACACACCAAAAATTGCTAACATTTCGACCCTTAAATGCCCATTTAGGTCAATTCCATACAAGCGAACGAACGGTACTTTAAAGCACTACATTATTATTCTTGGTGTGCGCAGTAACCGAACTAATGAGCAACGGATGAATCAGAGGCACGAGCTGAAGCTGTTTTTATCGTTTAACCACCATGTTTTTCCTCGAACACCGCAAGTGATTCTCATGCCAAAAAAACTTCCTCTGTCTAACCTAAAATCGAGGTCAAGTCAAGAAATTCAAGTGATGTCCAGACTGGTGTTCACGTCCTCCAAGGCGTTGGTCAATTTCTCTTACTGGGTCTTTGCACTCTGGTGGGCCTTCATTCTCGGCGTGCATGTGGTCACCTGCAGCTACAATGCACTGTACGCCTATTGTTACTGGGAGTTGCAACGCACGTATCTCTACACGTGTCTGGAATTCTATCGAGTCGGAATGCCGACTCCACACCATCACACAATCTCCATCGTTCATGCCGTCATGTCTGTGGTACATGGGTGTTGCATCATATTGATGTTGTATGGGTCACTCCGACAGCAAACGCTAGCTTTTACGCCGTGGTCTTCGTGTATGGCTGTCCCCGACGGCTACAAGGGGCCCTGGGCACATTGTATTGTCGTCCAGAAATGCCTCGAGATTTTTTCCAGCATCACTGCCCCATTCTCGGTATGCGGTGTCAAGGGCAGATACTTTGATATGGTTCTCATCTTTCGCGAAATCGTGGAGACGGCAATGCAGACCTCGCAAGCCTATCGGATGAGCAAGTTACTGCCACGAGTTATGCTCAACAGGTTTTACGTGATTCTGCTGGTGGTTAACTGTTTATCGTCAACTATTGTCCATTTTGTTTTCGCTGGGCATTGTGAAGCCCGCAGACGGTTTGAGTGCATCATTTTGGACTGCGTGTTGGATCTCGTAGCCGGCATGGGCGTGACGCTTATCATTGCGACGAGCTACGTTGGCGACTACATACCAAGCATACAAGGGTTTGACAAATTCATGTGGTACAATGACGAATGGGTGGCCCGCGCTCTCAATGAGTTTCAGATGGTGCTCGTGGTTTCATGGTGGGATCTCGCAAGTCGTGTCGTGTTCTCGCTTGGGTTGGCATTCTCTACTACCAGTATGAAGACATTGATACGCAGACTGCCACGAAATGTGAATCGTGTTGCTTCTGCTGTTACGAGTGTATCTGTTACTGGTACCACCGAGAAAAGAGGCAATGGACCTCTGTGGACTGACAAATTCAACGTTGTTGCTACACCTCCGCTTACGGCTAGGAAAGGCCACGCTATCATTAAACTCCACCGAAGAGTTCCCAGTGACAGAAGTGTGCACTCATATCGCAGCCAAGCGTTGATGCATGCAATCCATTTGTTATTTGGGGCCTGGGGAGTTGCCGTTCTTGGACTCCACGTACATACGGCAGTGCAGCCAACACGAGCACAGTGCCTCATGCAAGTGAGACCATGGGCGGTCTCACGCCCATCCTGCTATCTCGTCGGACTGGACTGCCATACATTAAACATCTCCGGAAAGAAGCATGAGATACTGGCCGAGTGGAGCGAATTCGATACCTCGACCGCCGTTCAATTACTCATTCGCCACTGCCCGATGTTGGAAGTGCCAGACACGATCAAGGAATTTCACCAACTACGTGGGATCAAAGTGTACAACACGACTATCAATGAGTGGGGTCATCGTCTGCGATCACCGACACGGATCATCCGGAAATGGCGTCACTATTTCTCGTTCGTGTCAATATGACGGGTGGTGTGTTGCCTGCGGGGTTTCAGTCGACCGATTTCCCACAGGGTTTATATGACATCGAGATGTGCGTGACAAATCTGCGCGAGTTGCCCGACGACTTGGACACGAAATGGATTCCAGGGTCAATCATCCAGATAGAGTATAGCCAACTGGCAGTGATCCCTCTGGTGCTCACCCGACTCGAGCCGATGTACATGTCTGTGGCTGGGAACCCGGCCACAGAGCTCCCTCTCGAGATTTTTGAGGTTCCTGGTTTGTTTTACCTGAGCGTCAGCAACATGCGAATCCGAGAACTTCCACGTAACGTGACGCTGTCTCCGACGTTGTCACAAATCTATATCCTGAACACGGATATCTCGTTCTTCTGGTCCTGGGCAGATGAACTCGTCGATAGCATGAACGACGGGTGGGGGCGATTATTAGCAAGGGGTTCCACTTATTGCGAATATCTGGAGATGATAGAGAATGATGCAACTGCTGCGTTCCCGATGTCCTTGTCACCCGAATATTCGACTCTCCTGATGAACTCATCCGAGCCAAATCGATTATTGATTTTGAAAACTGTATGCGGTGTTGCTGATGGCGGATTGCTGTACCCCTTGTTTTTGAAGACAGTATCAGTGCCATCAGTACTCCTCGCGAATTAACAAATGGGTTACCCGAAACGAAAAACGACGATGGTGACTACTTTGAGGCCATGAGTTATGCACGAACAGCGAATGATATTCTACAGGCAGGCAGCACTTGATTAACCAATGTTGCTGGCTTCCCTCTTCTTGAAGGAGCAGATTGTCCACATCACTTCGCTACGCTTGAGTACATTTGCTATCAAGTGTCCAAGCTTTGGACTCCCAGGCTCGTCTTGACTGCCTCCCTCTAAATCAAATCCTTCGAAGTACCCTGGAAAGGAAGTGTCGAGCTCATGCGACGAATCACTTTCAGTGCTCAGAGTGATCGAATAAATTGCACGCACCGGGTAGGGCCATGTGATCAAATCGTTCTGATGTGGACAAACGCGTGTATTTTTGTTTGGTTCGCCGACACCAACAATTTTTGTGGCTCCTTCCTGCTGCTCAAACAATAAAAAGTATCATTTTTATTACCTGCTCGTTACTGTGAGACCTCTTGTGGGTTGTTAACAACAGTTTGGTCTACGTGGAAGCGCCATACCCTTGCCAGAAGATATTTTTCCCGTCAGCATGAGCAAATCTCGATATCATCAACGTCACATGGTTTCATGTTCACCCCGAAGTAGTGATCCGACATCGGAATACACCCTTGACAAAGGGAAATAAGTCGTTGACAGCATCGCGCAGACCCCTCCTCGACTACTACTAACCAGCACTTGTTTACAAGTGTGAGGTTTAGTCGGGTGGCTGACTGCCCACAATAAAATATGGAGTGCTGCATTTAGTAGCATCTACTGACGTCTGGTCAGTGATTATTAGCCGTTCAACAAAAGGCTAGTACGTGTCGTGATGTCAATGCGATCAAGAAGAGACAACAAACGACTATCGGTAGCGTCCCGAGCTACCAGGAAGTTTGTCAACCTCACATATCCAGCTTTCGCGGTTTGGTGGATCCTCATTCTCGGCGTTCACGTGGTCACTTGCGGCTATAATGCATTGTACGCCTATTGCTATTGGGAGCTGCGAAACACTTATCTCAACTCGTGCCTTGAGATGTTCCGGGTCGGTATGTCGGTACCGTATCACCGCACTATAGCTGAAGTTCACGCCCTAATGTCCGCAGTCCATGGATTTTGCATCGTATTGATGTTCGGTGGTTCACTATGGCAGCGATCGTTAGTTTTACGCCGTGGTCATCTTACACGGTTGTCACCGGTGATGGTAGTAACAAAGTTCCCCAGAAAAAGTCGGCCATTGTCCGAAAGTGTTTGAAGATTTACGGTGAAATCACAAATATCTACGACGTCAAGGGCAGGTATTTCTACGTGGTCCTCGTTTGTAGCGAGATTTTGGAGACAGCACTGGAGACCGTACAAGCCTATCGAATGAGCAAGCTGCTGCCTCGTATTCTTCTCAATCGATTCTACGTGATATTGATTGTGGTCAATTGCTGGTCGGCAATCATAGTCCATTTCATTTTCTCAGGCCAGAACGAAGCTCACAGGCGGTTTGCGTGCATCGTTCTAGACTGCTTACTTGACCTTGTGACTTGCATGGGTGTGACCCTCATCATCTCACTGAGCTACGTGGGTGACTACATACCAGACATACAAGGGTTTGCCAAATTCATGTGGTACAATGATGAATGGATAGCTCGCGCTCTCAATGAGTTTCAAATGATTCTCGTGGTTTCGTGGTGGGATTTGTTAAGTCGTGTCGTGTTCTCACTTGGATTGGTCCTCTCCACAACCAATTTAAAGGAATTGATGCATCGACAACCGCGACGTAGAAATCGCGTATCGCATTCTTCTATTGCGAGCAGATCAGTCAAATTCACCGCTGTAACACCAGCGTTTTCAGAGATGCCTCGCCGCCGATTCAGCTCAATGATTTTCTTGATTCACGAAAGTACCTCTAACATCTTGAGTTTGCGCTCTCGTGGTGTGCGTTTGCTCTTACCAACAATTCACCTAGTTTTTGCGCTTTGGGGTATTGCGGTTCTTGGACTTCATATACATGCATCAGTGCAGCCAACACGAGCACAGTGCCTCATGCAAGTGAGACCATGGGCGGTCTCACGCCCATCCTGCTATCTCGTCGGACTGGACTGCCATACATTGAACATCACTGGAAAGAAGCATGAGATACTGGCCGAGTGGAGCAAATTCGATACCTCGACCGCCGTTCAATTACTCATTCGCCACTGCCCGATGTTGGAAGTGCCAGACACGATCAAGGAATTTCACCAGCTACGTGGGATCAAAGTGTACAACACGACTATCAATGAGTGGGGGTCATCGTCTGCGATCACCGACACGGATCATCCGGAAATGGCGTCACTATTTCTCGTTCGTGTCAATATGACGGGTGGTGTGTTGCCTGCGGGGTTTCAGTCGACCGATTTCCCACAGGGTTTATATGACATCGAGATGTGCGTGACAAATCTGCGCGAGTTGCCCGACGACTTGGACACGAAATGGATTCCAGGGTCAATCATCCAGATAGAGTATAGCCAACTGGCAGTGATCCCTCTGGTGCTCACCCGACTCGAGCCGATGTACATGTCTGTGGCTGGGAACCCGGCCACAGAGCTCCCTCTCGAGATTTTTGAGGTTCCTGGTTTGTTTTACCTGAGCGTCAGCAACATGCGAATCCGAGAACTTCCACGTAACGTGACGCTGTCTCCGACGTTGTCACAAATCTATATCCTGAACACGGATATCTCGTTCTTCTGGTCCTGGGCAGATGAACTCGTCGATAGCATGAACGACGGGTGGGGGCGATTATTAGCAAGGGGTTCCACTTATTGCGAATATCTGGAGATGATAGAGAATGATGCAACTGCTGCGTTCCCGATGTCCTTGTCACCCGAATATTCGACTCTCCTGATGAGCCCTTCCGAGCCAAATCGGTTGTTGATTCTGGAAACTGTATGCGGTGTTGCTGATGGCGGATTGCTGTACCCCCTTGTTTTTGAAGACAACATCAGTGCCATCAGCGATCCCCTGCGTTAGTGAATTGATTCGATAATGCGAGAAATTAAGATTGATGCTCGGTAAACTGTGTATATTTTGATGGATGCTGCCGAAGTGTTAATGGCGTAGCATTGAATACAAGTCGACGCTTTCTCGCCTATATTTTCCACTTCCGATAACAAGCCCACAACATTAACTCGCCTCATTTGTCTTTATGTGCTATTTTTCCAAACAGATTATGAGCTTGCTGCAGGACACTGTATATCAACATTCGATATCGAGCCTGATCAACGACATTGGGTGGCTTGGTGGAGTCTTTGCCCTCGCTGTATAATGCGTTGTATTTGTCTTTATCGGGATCCTAGTGGGTCTGTGGCGTGAATATATATCTTTCCTGGTGGCTCCCATCTGCCGCAAGTTGTAGAGACAGCGTTGAAGACAACTCAAGCCTACCGAATGAGCATGCTATTGTCACGAACTCTTCTCAATCGCTTCTACGTGGTCTTGCTTATGATCAATCGCTGGTCGTCTGTTATTGTTAATGCCGTATTCTTCAAACACGACGAGGGTCGCAGGCGGTTTGTTAGCATTGTCTTAGATTGTGTGTTGGATCTCATGGCTTGCAAAGGGGTTGAGTTCATTGTCTCGCTGAGTTATGTGAAAGAATACAATCCAGATATCCAGGGGTTTGACACAGTTTTCTGGTACAATGACGAATGGGTGGCGAGGGCTTACAACGAATTTCAAATAATCGTTGTGGTTTCATGGTGGGATTTGGCGAGCCGTGTCATATTGTCTCTTGGGCTGATCCTCATAACAAACAATTTGAAAAAGTTGATGTATCGAATGCCACGAAGTGGAAACCGTGTTGGCCAGATTGCTGATACGCGCCTGCGCTGTCGACGAAAGATGCGCTACAGCATTCGATCCAGTGGCACTGAAGTTGTCATAGTCGATTCTTGGACAGCAACCAGTTGAGTTCAATCGTCTTCTAAACACGGTACCAGCTACAATGGTATCGGCCTGCGCACTGCTTGTGGCCGTCTGCTGCTGCACATTGTCCATTTGGGTTTTGGAGTCTTAGCGTAGTATTGTTTATACTTCACATTCAGGCATATCTGCAGCCGACACTGTCACATTGTTTGCTGCAAGTGAGACCATGGATGGCGTCTAGACCATCCTGTTACTTGGCCGGACTTGATTGCGCCACCTTGGGCATTTCTGATGAAAAGGACGAGGTACTGGCAAAGTGGAGTGAATTTGATAGCTCTACTGTCGTTCAATTGCTGATTCGCCATTGTCCGTGTCAATATGACGGATGGTCTACTCCCGCGGGGCTTCAGGCAGCAGATTTCCCACAAAATCTGCATGACATCGAACTCTGTCGTACAAACTTGCTGGAGTTTCCAGAAGACCTTGGCACCAAGTGACTCCCAAACTCACGTGTCCTGCTCGAGTACGGCCAGTTCACAACTATTCCTCCAGCGCTCATCCGACTCGAGCCGAATTGCTTGTCAGTGGTCGGCAATTCCATAAAGTTTTTAACGTTCCAGATATGTATTCACTGAGCATCAGAAGCATAAATATTCACGAGCTCCCACGCAATGTGACGCCATGGTCTCCAGTGCTGTGTCATAGTTGTATGTTGGATACCGACATTTCGTTCTTCTGGTCTTGGGTGGATGAATTCATCAAGCAAAACGGCAAAGTACCTAACTGGGTAGCTGAGCGTTCTACTTATTGCAACGACCTAGATACATTTTTGAATGGCACCACGGATGCCTTCCGAATGCTGCTACCACCTGAATATTCGGCCAATCTAATGGATCCGTCTGAATCGAATTAGCCGCTGATTTTTCAAGCCGTCGGCTGCGATATCACCATCGATCCAATCTTTTACCCTCTCAACTTTGACGGCGGTATCAACGCGATTAGCACCCCACCCACGCTCGTAGGATGATCATCATGGTCGTTTACTTACATAAATCCCATGGCAAACCAAGCAGCTGACATCTTCATTGTGCAATGTTTTCGTCGCGGTGAAAATCATTTTGGGCTCTAATTCTTATCCATCTCTGGCACAATTACAATGTCGGCTCACTTGAGCTGGATGCTCTCCAAAATATACCCCATCTTCCCATGCATAACGGCTTCTGCCGTTGACAGAAGTCGCGACTCGATTTCGCAAATAACTTCTCGTCATTTTCGCTTTCGCCCCTTGACACAAACCTCTGATACCGACGCTTCGCCAATAACAAGATGCATCGCGCAAAGCCCAAGACCCCTCTCACCGTATGTGAAATGATTTACCTTTGAACGCATTTCTACCGAGCATCAACTCACTTGGCACTTTGGACGCGCAGATCATGGAAAAGAAGATCCCACAAAACCCGCGGTTCAAGAACACCCAGAGTAAGATCGACTCGGGCGCGACGGTGAATAAAGTGCGCCTCATCTGTGAGTTTCTGCTACCTCTTATCATCTTGGTTAGCTTCATGGTATGATGGTGGATTTGCATCTAACCATGAACTCTCACAGCTAGCAAGGAGTTTTTGAAGCGGCGTGATGAAACCTTCCGCCGTATCACATGCCGCTGTCTCGCTGAATTATTCAACGAGTATGAAGACACGGGTAGCACCGGACAGCCGGAAATGGTAGCAAGAATGGTGAAAGGTCCCAATGGGGAGTTCTCAATGGAACGTGTGCCTGTGGAAGACAATAACCGAGACATTGCGGTCCTCGCATCGTAAGTTACGATGCCGAGGAAAATGAAGACTACGACCCACCTTACCTGGTACTGGACACACGACCCAAGGAGGAGTTTGCCACCAACCGCATCCACCGTGCCAAGAGCTTCCCTGCCAGCTTTTTGAACCGCGACGTGTTGCTGCCGGAAATGCACCAGTTCAAAAACCAGGAAAACAAACTTGTCATCATCTATGATCTGGATGATAAGGCGGTGGCCCAAACAGCTCATACGTTGGTGCAACGCGGTTTCGACAACATTTACGTGCTGACTGGTGGCATCATGGACTACGCGGACGAGTTCCCCGACCAAATAGAGGGCACCCCACTCCCTCGAAAGCCGGTAGATCCGACCAAAAAGTCTGGCATGCGTGACGTATACAAAAGCTCGTCGGCACTTGCACCATCCGTGAGCTCGGAGTGTCCGTAGTGTCGCGACACGGAAGAAAGGCACCGCGTCTGATGTGAGCTCCGTCATGAGCAATCTCTCCGTCGCCGAGTCCGTCATCTCCAAAGCCACAGCACGCAAAGAACGTGGCATGACCACTGCCAATTACAGATAGGGAGCAATTGTAACTAGCATTGCTAACTCTTGTAAGTTTTCCATTGCTTTTTAAAAACACCAGGATACTCTTGATCACATGAAAACATGTAAAAAAAGTAGTATTATCATGCCTGAAGTGACTTCTTTGCTGTCCTTAGACCGACTCGGCATAGCTGTTCATTGCAATAGCCATAGCAATGTCCTAGTAGCACAACAGACATGAACAATTGTTAGTCAAGTGTTTTAGGATGGGCCTTATGATACGTCGACCTACGTTCTTGGACAGTCCTCCGCAGTCGTGGGTGCTCAGTGTCACGTCCACTCGGTTGTAGACGTTGAACCACTCTGGATGGTGCCCCATTTGCTCCGCCAGGAGCGCCGTGCGGTTCATGAAGCCCCAGGCCTCGCTAAAGTCGCGGAACTGGAAGCTTCGGTGGATGGCGTCGCGCTTGGGCACCACTTCCCAAGCGCTGGTGATCTGTTGCATGGCTGTAGTACGTTCCGAGTCCGTGAGGAGAGTGGGGACAGCATGCGTGGCCATCCCATGCTGGAGGAATGTTTTGGCAGGCGTCGATAGCTGGCGGAGCAACATGGTCTTTGACGAATGTAGTGTATTTGTGGTGGACAGAAACTTCACCACTTGAAGTACTGGCACGGATGCGACCAATCAAGCTGATGTGACGCAGCTTCTGAGGCACGGAGCTACACTACAATGGCCTCACCTTAACGACGAGAGGAACGAACTTTTACTTAAAGACGCAAATCTACGAAATTCAATTTCTCTTCCACTGACAGCACTGGTACCTTCCAACTGGATCAATCGGTTGCGTGTTGGTAGAGCCTCTGCAAACGTCGAGCACTGCTGTACTAGGTGCGGAATCGTGCCCTAGATCAAGAGTCAATTGTAGCAAAGATGTAGGTGGTGCCAGTTGCTGGTAGTGGAGTAAATGCATGTGTTCCTTTAAAGATTACAGAGCGAAGCCCTCGTTGTTGGCACTCTAGTTCTTGCGGGCCTTGCGTTTGAACGCCTTGAGCTCCTTCTTGTAGGCGTCCGTGATCTGCGTCGACACCTTGCGCAAGTCCGACAGTCCCGATCGCAGTGCCTCGTCACTGGGAGCACCTGCAAACATAATAATAAACAACATCACGTCAGTCAATCTGCCAATTTACCAAAGCTCCATGGCTCAATGCTCAGTGTTTTTATTGTGTTTCTGACCTTGACGCGTCTGCAGACGAATATGCATTTTGGGCTCGGATGGGTGCGGGATCGTGTAGCCGCAAAAGTCCACGTCAGGACTGCAACACAAACAATTATCCAGTCATTCGTTAGAACTAGTCGTAGATCTGCGGAATGAACAGCTACAGTTGAATAATGACTGCTAGAGACGTACTTGCGCATCAACACGTAGCGCAGAGAGTTACCCAGCGTGTGGTCTTCCTCGTGGAACACGTAGGTCTTGGAGTAATCAGTCGTGGCCGAGTGTACATCGAGCTTCTTAACGGCCGCCATCTCTGCTGTGTCAATTGGCTAATAGACACTCTCTGACTGGTGGCGACGGCTCTAACTTTTTAGTCTAATTCACTATGATTTACGCTAAATCACTACGATTTAAAATGTACCCCAAAAATGCACCCGTTCATAACCATAAGAAGCTCGGCGACCTCTTACGCCCTCAAGGCACTTCCTGATGCCTGCAGTGGACCGTCGAGGCAACGGAGGCCTTGCACAGGACCCCAAAACGTCCTCCTCAGGTATCTTCGTCTCTAAAGCTGCGCTAGAGCCCGAGACTGCTAGTAATCAGGAAATTTCCGACGCGGAAGATTACATCAATGGGGCTTCTCGCGGGGTTACGCTGCCAGTATCATCAGTAGCGAAGGCAGTAGCGACAGCAGCGACGAGGAACAAGATGCGGACCCTCTGGACGTAACGCAGTACTCTGCTGCGGAGCTACAGGAGCAACTCAGCCAACAGTTCGTCGAGGGAATCAATCCTTACGTGGAACAGGTCGGAGAAGAAGATTTTGCCTTGGAAAGCGCCTCATCTAGTGAGAATGAGGACACTTTAAACCAAAATGAGGACAGGGGCATGGAGAAGGAGCTGCTGGAGTGGGAGAACCCATCGTATCTGGTGAAAGATCTGGATACAGGCGAGTCGTATCGAGTAGAAGAGATCGACCAGCGCTATACACTGGTGACCTTGGACTCTGTAGCTGCACAACATGAACACAAGTATGTGTTTAAGCTTTTTTTATTAGAAGTGACCTTGTCTGACTGTAGTTTTGGGGGTGGTTTTCATGCAGAGAAGAGGAGCAAGAAGGTGAAAAGGAGAAGAGTCGACGTCGTCGTACTTGCTGTCGCTGTATACAGCGGACGAGACGGCTGATATTGAGATTGAAGATGATGTTATCCCTGAGAATGAGGAGATCGGATCCATGCGAGTTCGTAGCTCCAATATGTCTGTGATCTATGCGCCGAGTGATGAGCTCCCGACTGGTCCGCCGCGAAAATGCAATTTCTCGGGATGTACGGAGATGCACCAGAGGGTATCGGGGTACTGTGCGGACCATGAGATCATTGCCAGAGAAGAAGAGGACTCTCGAGCTCAGGCGCTGTATCTGATTCCAAGTGGTGCCCGCGCAGAGTTTATCAAGATTGGTAGTCATGGATTCGCGTATGACGCTTCGAACCGTTTGTACACAGTGTATGCCATCGAAATGCGGTGTGTGCAATCAGGTGCGAGCTGGGTTATTTACCGTCGATATCAACAATTCAAGGAGCTGAACGACCGGTTACGGCCGATGGGAGTACGAGTCCCGTTGCTGCCTCCGAAAAATTGCTGGGTTCGTTCGAACCAGAATTCATTGCTAAGCGGCAGGGTGAATTGTCGAATTGGCTGCGCTGTCTCTTGAATTATGACCGCGTGGACCAATCAGCTAAAAACCCGCACCTGGTGGAAGAAGTGCGTAAATTTTTAACGAGTAAGGCTGACCAGCCGCCGCTTCTGCTTGATCGACTACCGCTCAAGCGCTCGAGGTTCTTTGGTGCATCTCTAGCCGATGACGGAGAGGATGAAAACGGCAGGATTTCTTCCAGCAAGCAAAATGTTTCACTGCAGGATTTCAAGATGATTCAGGTTATCGGTCGCGGGTCATTTGGCAAAGTCGTGCTTGTGGGCCACAAGACGACGAAGAAACTTTATGCCATGAAAATGCTGTCCAAGGAAAATATCGTAAAGCGCAAACAGGTGGAGCACACCCGTACCGAGAGGCGCGTATTAGGTTGCACACGCCATCCATTTATCGTCGGGCTTCACTATGCGTTCCAGACTGCGCAACGACTATATTTCGTGCTGGATTATTGCCCCGGCGGCGAGTTGTTCTATCATTTATCGCGGATGAAAAAGCTGCCGGAACACATGGCGTGCTTCTATGCTGCTGAGATCACACTAGCGCTTGAGCATTTGCACGGACTTGGTGTGGTGTATCGAGATCTCAAACCAGAAAATATCCTACTCACAAAGGATGGACATATTAAGCTGGCGGACTTTGGGTTGGCCAAGGAAGGCATTCGTGACGGTGTCAACGGTACGAATTCTCTCTGTGGGACACCAGAGTATCTCCCACCGGAGATTCTAGATCGCCTTGGCCATGGAACTGCAGTAGACTGGTGGAACCTGGGCATGGTGCTGTACGAAATGCTTACGGGCTTACCGCCATGGTACACGAATGATCGCAAAAATTGTTTGAGCGACTCCGATCTGCTCGCCTGCACTTCCGCCGTACGTCTCTCGACGGGCAGAAGCCCTCATTCGACAACTATTGAACAGAAATCCAGCCGAGCGGCTGGGCGCGAAAGGCGCACCAAGTCAAGAATCACCTCTTCTTCGAAAGCATCGATTGGGCAAAGCTGATGAAGAAGCAGGTTACACCGCCATTCAGACCGTGCCACTCGGCCATGAATGATGGCGAAGCTCCGCTCAACTTTGAGGCGGAGTTCACGCGTCTCCCACTACCCAGTACTGAGAACGCTGCTGTGAGCCCACCTAGTGGGCGCGGCTTAAGCGCAATAGCGGCACGAGCGCGGCGAGACTCGGATACTTTCAAGGACTTTACGTATGAGAGCCCGGGGTATCTCGAGTCAATGGCGAAGAAGGAGGACGTCTGAGGTAGTTGTTACGCACATATATATCAGCAGACTTAAGTCTTGCTGGATCGACCAGGCAGTAGTTACGTGTTCAATCAATCAAATCTAATGAATTAATGAAGTGATGTAGTAAGTCGAAGGTCATCACGAAGATATGTTCTCGTGAGGAAATACTGTGATCGATCTCGTGTGACTAACGCAAGCAGACGCGTTTTGCATTCTGCCGACCAAACACAGTAGATCGCCAGTTCGCGGACCCTGGTGCATGTTGCAGATGAACGCTTAGTGCGCGACAGACATTGACTCTTCCGCCCAACGCGGCAACGTCAAGAAGGTTTCTTACAGTACTTGTGAAACGAGCCTGTGGTTGCGACGCAAAAATCCAGACGCAGTGCTCTTACGACTAGACGGCTGTCGTGCATGATGGCCAGCTTGAGTTATCGTGAACGGCCTATCCGTTGCTTTGGTTCGAGTCGCAAACCGGATACTTCGGAGATTAAAATTAGTTCTTCTGGTGCAGTGAACTTGCTTTCAGTGGTGGTGGTTGGAACATGGTAATGGTGAAGTGCAGTGGATTGAAACATACTTTTGCCCTCCTTGATGGCATTTCCTGTCATAATCTACATGCCAGAGAGCGACAGGCGTGGTTGATGTTGATTTGCGACGTGTAAAGCAGTCAGAAGAGTGCAAGTGGGTTGTTTGTTGCCTTTGTTGTGCATGGTCCTGGAAACTCCTTCTTGGGAGTTATCGTTAATAATTTATTGCGACGAGCATGCATGTACATTAGTCTTCGAAACCAGTTCAAGTTTCTGTAGCGATTTACGCCGCCAAAACGGTTGTTATCAACATCCAAAGCGAAAAGTTTTCGTTGCTATTGCAGATTGATTCGTACTGATTGAAGTCTCCAGGCCTCCATCGTGTGTTGGAGGTGGATTTCGGCGAGTGTGCTCTTGCAAGTGTGTTGCAAGTTGTTCTAGTCCAGACACAAGTTGTGCTGATGCCGCCGACATCGTTAGTCATCCGTTTTGTTTTTGCCAACCTCAGCCCTAATGACGACTCGTGTTTCACTTGAATTCACTAAGGGATCCGTCCTTCGTCTGCTCGAGGTGTCACAACGTCGGTGCGTAATCGCCGTCCGAACGTTGCGTGGACTCAGTCCGTCATTATTCAATAGCCAGCGGCAGAACACAAACCAATCCGCCATGGAGGCCCCAGAGCCGAAGCGCATGCTGGCCATGCCCAGTCTCAAGCGCATAGTGCTGAACCCCGGGCATACCTCACACCTTTCGTGCTCTACATCGTATTCCATCACCTACCCATGTTCCTCGCCTACTTCCTCATCGATAAACCCCACGAAGGCTACGAAAACTGCCATAGACTCAAGGAACTCTTCCGGTGGCTGCACATATCCTTCCTCCTGCATGTAGTACTAGCTGCTATGATGCTCGCAGATGTGATTTTTACACTCGTCACCCGTGTCTACCACTACCACCGACCAGAGGTTCGATCTATTGTTGCGTATGTGGGGGATGATTCACGAGGATTAACAGTGTTTTTATTGTGTTTTTACTACAGGGCTGGTTAATTTTGACCATTTTCTTGGGTTATTGGTTCAATTTGAGCTGGACAATCTACGGGGAGGCGGCGTTCCGTACAGACACGTCGGTATGCGGCGACACTAACTGGGAACAAGTGCAGGATCTCGCCGACTCCATTGGCTACTTCCAGCACTTCGACTTTGTGTTCACGCTCTGCATCATCGGAGCAGGAGCTTGTACATCGTATATGTGTGGTGTCCACAGTGGAGATGATGCTGCTGAGGCTGAGAAACGCTGGCAGAAGCGCTGCATGTGCTGCTTCCACGCCTTTACGTGCCACAAGAACGTGGAGTACGAAGGGGATGAAGATGTGTTTGAGACGCTGGGTCGCGTCCTGGGCAAGTTCTTCGTTGTCCGTTATAAGACAAACCAATACGAAGGATTGAGTTTCACAGATCTGCGCTTCAGTTTGGACCTGGTGTCGAAAGTGCAGAACAAGGAGCGCGAACGGGAGGCCGAACTCAAGGCTGAACTGGCTGCACAAGGCATCCCGACTGTGAAACATTTCGCGCCAGATGAAGAGGAGAAACGGCTGGGTGATCTAGCCTTTTACTGTAGAATGGCCATCGGTATCTACGGCTGGCCTATTTACTTGTGGTTCTCACCGTGCTACTGGTTCCGGATCTTCGGGTGCTTCAAGAAACCCCAAGACGATCAGGTGTTCGAACATGACAACTACTTCCAGGGCAACCGCGCGAGCTTCGTGCAGTACACGGGCGTGAAAGAATCAGACCTTGTATACCTCAACTGCTACAACTTTGTGTTCCAGGCGCCGTATTGCATCGTCAAGGACAAACAGCGCAAGGAGCTCATCATCAGCGTGCGCGGCAGTATGTCCTTCTACGACTTCGTAACGGACGGGTTGGCGCAGATCGTGCCGATGGATTCTGACGAGCTGCCGCACGACATACCCAACTCGTTTGACACACGCACGCACTACGGCATGCTGCGCACGGCCCGCCAAATCTTCAAAGACCTCCAAGAAGGCACTCGCAAGTCTCTTTTCTGGGATTTTGCGAAGGCTAACTGTTCAGCTGAAAATCTGACAGATAATGAGGAAGCGGATTGGAAAATTGTGGTGTGTGGACACTCGATGGGTGCTGGCGTGGGCTGTATCCTCGCGATACTGCTGCGCAAACTCTTCCCGAACACGAAGGCGTTCCTTTACGCATCTCCGCCGCTTCTTGACCCCGAGACAGCGGAGTGGACTAAGACGTTCGCGACGACCGTGGTGTACGGCGACGACATCGTGCCACGCCTCTCAATTTCCAACATGGCGACTCTGCGTGACGAGATGGCCACACACTTCGATGCCGTGGCCACTGAGCCGCTGTACAAGGTCAAGTACGGCGTTCACGGTAAACTGAAGAAGTTGGAAGAAGACCGTCAGCAGCCCGTGGGAGTTCCAGGCCCTGAACTGAGCGAACGTAACATATCAGTCACCCGACTTCCAACGGTGCTCGAAACTTTTGACTCTGTCGTCGATACTGGTTCGACGTTGAACACTGGATCGTCAACACCAACGGACTTTGGGTCTTCAGGCTGCAAAATTGTGAATCGCCCCTCACGTGACCTGAGCAACGCTACTATGATCACGCTGCCTCAGGAGGACAGCACACAGGATGTGGACGTTCCTGGTGAGATTGTCCACCTCCAGACCGTCAGCATGGCGCGTCGTTGTGGCTGCACGATGATACTGGGCGAACAGAAACTCCAGTATACGCTGCGCGACGCGAGCTACTTCCGCCGCATCTGGGTCACACCGCGCGCACTGCAGGACCACATGGTACACCACTACGACCGCAAAATCCGCTTCCTCGTGTCGGACTGTATGGATTTCGAGACGCCTGTGGCAGCCCACCGCCCCAGCAGATCCTCAGACTCGTGGCTTGAGGGTGCTGACAGTAGTAAGGATAAGACACCCGGCACGCCTGAGACGAACTACAAGGATATGGAAGCCATCGTGTAAACCTCCAACGGAACTACGGGAGGGAGTGTACATAATATTTAACGATTGGCAAAGCTAGCAAATGTCTGTGTGTTAGCTGTATCAATACTAGATGCAGCTGGTATGACTTCAATTTGTTATGTTGTTCGAATGTTATGGGAATGTTGCATTAATTTTAATTTTTGACCAATCAGCGCGTGAATGCTTCAAGAAGTTCATCGATTGCTTATCATTCGCATTTTTGCATCCAAGGACACAGACGACCTCCACTACTAATTGCTAATGGCGTCTCCTCTACAAGACATCACACTTGACGAAACAGCATACGTGGAACTTCTCCGCAAGGTCATCGGTGTGGCAGAGAAAGTTCAAAACGCCCCGAGTCTCGGACTCATTCCGCAAGAAAACCTCGTGTCGGACATCATTTTGGCGGAGCTGGCGCCCTACACGACAGACAAGGGCGGATACCTGACGGTGGAACGTGTGGAGTTCATCCCTGGCCGTGGTAACGTCATCATCACGTACCAACACCCTGAATTTGCACATATTGAGAAGACTGTGGCCTATGTGGGCTCCCACATGGACGTCGTGCCTGCCAACCCGGAAGGATGGCAGCGCGACCCCTTCACACTCACGGTAGAGGGCGACAAGCTCTATGGACGCGGTACCACGGACTGCCTGGGTCATGTGGTGTTGATGGCAGAATTCTTTAAAGAATTAGCCAAGAGGAAGGTGCGACTGGAGACCAAGGTAGTGTGTGTGCTCATTGCGTCGGAAGAGAACACGGAGATCCCTGGAGTGGGTGTGGAGACACTCATGGAATCAGGCAAGATTGACTTTATCAAGAACGGTCCTGTGATATGGGTCGACTGTTCGGACAGTCAACCGTGCATTGGCACGGCTGGTGTGATCACTTGGACACTCAAGGCCACGGGCAAACTGTTCCACAGTGGACTGCCAAACTTGGGAATTAACGGCATTGAACTGGGAATGGATGCGTTGACCAAGATCCAGGAGTACTTCTACCAGGAATTTGGGCCTGTGGAGAAGGAGAAGGAGTACAACTACTCGTGTCCATCGACCATGAAGCCCACGCGCATTGAATCGTCCGTCAACGGCCTCAACCAAATGTGCGTGCCTTGTGCTGGTGATAATTGAGCACGACGGATTGTACTGACGATTGTAGTCTGGGTGCTGTGTTTTTACAGTCCGCCATGGGTGAAAATTTCGGGCGACGTGCGGTTGTCCCCGTTCTATGACATGAAGGACGTACGTAGCCACTTGATTTTTACTGAGAGAGGAGGCTTGTGGTGCTAATTTGCTTTTGTGGTTATAGTTGATTGCCAAGATGCAGTCGTGTGTTGCCGACCTGAACGCGAACATCACGTCGCTGGAAGGCAAACGCGGCCCAGTGTCGAAGTACACGCTGCCCGATGAGAACTGGAACGGCAAGCTGGAGCTGACGTTCGATAAGGAGTATTTCGAAGGCATTGCGTGCTCGCTTGACTCCGTTGGCTACAAGTAAGCTCGGACATGGATTGGTGTGAAGTAACGCTACGAGTACTAATGACGTGGATCTATTGTGTTGTTTACTAGGTCCATGCACGCTGCGATTAGCGACGTCCTAGGCGAGGCTAAGCCGTTCTCCATTAGTGGCAGGTATGAATGCGCTGCTCTTTTCTCGTGCTACTCCATGAGTTCTAATTGTACTGACGCTGGTATGACTTTGTACTCGATGCAATAGCTTGCCGCTTGTGCGTGACCTGCAGCGCGCTGGCCTGGATCTGACACTCGTTGGCTTCGGAAAGAGTTCCGTGTACCACGGTGACAACGAGTACTGCCAGCTGAGCGACATGAAGGACGGCATCAAGATCCTAGCACGCACTGTCGCGAACGTCGACGCTGCCACCTCGACTGCATAAGCGGTCACAATTGCATTTACAGTCCGAGGTGCTCTGCCCTCGAGTCTATAACACGATGTCTCAGCTCATGCATAGGTAGTCAATGGTAAAGTCGCATAAATTGGCATCTGTTGGTCCTGAAGGCCCCTGTCACATTGAATAAGCAAAGTATCTACTCTGTCAGCTAGAGTTGGTTCGGGTCTGCTGTTGGATCGAGGCTCTTTACCTACAGGACACCACTGGTGCTGGTAGTCAAACGAGGAAACTCCCAGGTAGTCCAAAATCCTACTGGAAGCTTCATACAAGCAGAAAACATCATCCCCAGAATGGCGACGCTGCAGAATTTTGAGCTGAACGAAGATAAGTACGTGGAGCTTCTCCGCAAGCTCATCAGCGTTTCGGTAAGTAAATGCTACCGTCTATACTTTGTTATTATAAACATTCACATGTGCTTTATTGTATTATTTCATTAGGAAAAATCCAAAATGCTCCTGGATTGGGTCTCATCCCCAAGAAAACCTCGTTTCGGACTTTGTCCTGGCTGAATTGGCCCCGTACACTCAGGACAAAAACACCCATTTGTCTGTGGAGCGTGTAGAGTTTATTGCTGGACGTGGCAATGTCATTATCAAGTACCAACCCCTTCGGCCAGTGACAAGACGGTGGCTCTGGTGGGAGCCCACATGGACGTGGTTCCTGCTAACCCTGAAGGCTGGCAGCGCGACCCCTTCACACTCACGGTGGAGGGGATAAGCTCTTTGGACGAGGCACTACTGACTGTCTCGGTCACGTTGCGCTCTTGACTTGTAAGAGTCCTTTTGATACTTTTAGAGCCCCTAGAAAGTTTTTGTACTAAAATATTTTATATTAGTGTTATTTTGTGAATTGGCCAAGCAGAAAGTAGCTACGAAGACACAGGTGGTGTGTGTGCTCATTGCGTCGGAAGAGAACAGTGAGATCCCTGAGTGGGCGTGGAGACACTCATGGAGTCGGGCAAGATGAACTTCATCAAGAACGGTCCTGTGTTCTGGGTCGACTGTTCGGACAGTCAACCGTGCATTGGTACGGCTGGTGCCATCACTTGGACACTCAAGGCCACGGGCAAACTGTTCCACAGTGGACTGCCAAACTTGGGAATTAACGGCATTGAACTGGGAATGGATGCGTTGACCAAGATCCAGGAGTACTTCTACCAGGAATTTGGGCCTGTGGAGAAGGAGAAGGAGTACAACTACTCGTGTCCATCGACCATGAAGCCCACGCGCATTGAATCGTCCGTCAACGGCCTCAACCAGATGTACGCACATGCACTAGGTATTGTGTTTGGCGAGTTTGTAGTTATGTTTTTTGTGGTTGGCACTGTAGTCCGCCATGGACAAAGATCGCTGGTGATGTGCGACTGTCCCCGTTCTACGACATGAAAGAGGTGCGTTCGTCGTGAACTGCTATGCAGCATTGGCTGCCTTGTGATTCCTCGTCATGACCATCACACTCGTTTCGCGATGACACGCAGATGATCTCCAAGATGACGGTTTTTGTGGACAAGCTGAATGCCGACATCACGTCACTGGAGGGTAAGCGTGGACCAGTGTCCAAGTACACCTTGCCTGACGAGGGCAAGGATGGTAAGCTGGAGCTTGTGTTCGATAAGAATTTCTACGAAGGCATTGCGTGTTCCCTGGACTCTGCTGGCTACAAGTAAGTGTGCCCACTCCTTCGGATTGAAGGTCCACGTGTTCTCTGTTACAGAAAACGATAGGAGATACCAGTTGTTCTCACACATTTATTGTGTTACTTTTTACTTTCAAACAGAGCGCTGCACTCGGCAATCGGCAATGTGCTGGGTGAAGCGAAGCCGTTCTCTATCAGCGGAAGGTAAATAAAGTCCTTGGAATATTTGTCGCTTGGTATTCCAGCTGACAGCCAATTATACTTTGCTATAGCTTGCCCCTTGTTCGCGACATGCAACGTGGCGGCTTCGACTTGACGCTCGTGGGCTTTGGCAAGAGTTCCGTGTACCACGGCGACAATGAATACTGCCAACTGAGCGACATGAAGGATGCCCTGAAGATCCTCGCCCTCACGATCGCCAACGTGGACACTATTCAGGCGTAAGCTGTGGTAGTGCACTGGAAAGAAGACCGATCAACTTGAATGGTCATCTGTGCATCCTCAATGCATGCTAGCACGTAAGTGCAAACTAAACTTGGTGAGTATTCAAGAACGGGGACCTTAAACAAGTCCTTGTATTTTTGTACGTGTTGTTGTGTTGGTATTGGATTAATGCTCTATTTAGGACCAATGAACACTAATAGCACGCAGTAGGTTGCTGAAGACAATAATGTTCACTGCGTTGAATGAAATGGGGGATACAATTCTAAATGGATGCGAAAACAGTATATGCGTCATAGATACCTTTAGGTTCTACTTGCTATACGAGGAGGGTGAGCGCACACGGACCATCATGCAATCAGTCATCGGTGGCGGGTACTCGTTTGCGCTGCCAGGACATTTCTGAGAACTGCGGACTGTGGGGTACTGTAGCTTTTTTCGTTGGAGTGCCTCAGCAGCAGCTCGCTTACTGACAACCGAGTCACGACCGAGGTTGAGCATTGCAGCTGTAACAGAAGATGGGAGTTTGGCATATGAGCGGTTTGTGACGAGGTTCACGTAGAATAGTCGTCCAGTCTTGGGGTCTGTGCGCCGTTGCCACTCCTTAGGCAACGTGCTATTGGTCCCGGTTCCAGATCGTCGGCTTGACAGGGTTGTGCCACCTCCACGGCTCGTGTGAGATTCGGGTGTCAATGCCTCTGACGGAGATGATGCTGCTGTCGACGGTGTGCCCAATACAAGCTGGGTATTTTGATGGTGACCGTAAGATGCCCGCGAAGGTGCTATGGAGGAGGATGAACTGCCTGCAAAAATGTTGTCAAGTGGTTTGTGTTTGATGGGCAGCTTCCAGGACGCCACCTTGTTGAGCGTGTCATAGAAATATTCCCGCCCGCTCTTTGAGTGCGTCCGACGTATCCAGCCCTCAGGTAGGGTCTCTTTCCGAGCAGATGAAGCTGGCCGCACCGTACCAGTTATTCCAACCTGTCGGCGCATTGCCGACGCTGTCGTGGCGGTGGTCACAGCGCTCACACGCTCCGGGCGACGGACGGCATCACTCTTTGCATTACTCTTCACAGAATCGCGATCATTCGAATCGACTCCCCGCGCACTCAACTGGTTGTTGTTGCTTCTGGTAGCCGCTCTGGCAGTTCCAGCACGTGCGGTAACAGGCGCGGACTTTACAGCACCAGCTCGGCGATCGTGAATTGACGATGTCGACGCGCTGTGGCCAGTGGAGCGGTGCAAACGAGAAGAAGCTGTAGAAGCCATGACACTGGTGCGTGGGTGGCCCCACTTTCCTCCGTGCTCTACTGAGTCCGAGCCGCTATTATTGTTGTTGTGGCTGTGACGATTATTGCTACTCGTGCTTGCAATTGAGGAGAGTTCGTCTTCATCACGAGAATCCCGGTGTGAACGGTAGGTGATACCACCAATACTTCTGCTCGTGGTGTTTCCTGTGGTAGCAGTGCTTGTGCTCCGACGCGTAGTTCCAGCACTTTTGGACGCCCTGCTGCTGTGGAAATACCTGTCTTCGTTGTGCCTAAAGATCGATGCGAGGACACGTTGGCCCCTGTAATTGCCGTCGCAGTCGGTCCACGTGCTGTAGTCTTGGCGGTCTTCTGAGGTTCCTCGTCCTTTTCATTGTCTTGAGGATCCGAGTCTACATCCACAGGCTGCTGTTTCTTCGGCACCACTTCGACCTCTTCGTCCTCCTGCTGTTGCTGTTGTTTCTGATGCTGAATATCTTCATTTTCAGAATCCGAGTGGGCTGGTTCGCACTCATCGATTTCGGGCTCTGCATGGGCCTCTATTGTTGCCACAGCTTGCTGCGAGTCTTCTTCAGGTATCACACAAGGTTCTTCGACCTCGTCCTGTTTCAGTGGTTGCTCAATACGGTCGCTCGCGCGGGTTATGGGTGCCTTGGCTACATGAGCAACAGGTACTGGGGACGACGCAACTTCAGCCTTTGGTGGTGCTGTGGTTGCGACGGGTTTGGCGATGGAAGGAATGAGACCATCCTTCTGCAACAGTTTTACTTCGCTTTGAATAAGCGTCTTCAAATGTGCAAGTGGGAACTCCTGGTAGTCGAACTCAAAGTCAAAGGCCTTGTCCACCTGGAAGATTGGGGGTTCGCCTAGCTGCAAGCGAATGCTCTTGAAGTATGGGTGTGCCAATGCTTGCTTTGCCGAGATACGACGAGCAGGATTGACACAGAGCAGGCGTCGGAGCAAGCTCACGGCCTCGGGAGATGCACGACGGAACAACTTGCCGAGTGCTGAGGGTGAGCAGGGCGGTAGACCTTCAAGAAAAGCAAGCGCATCTCCCTCAACATCATAACCCCGCTTATCACGGGGCGGGACAGGCAACACGCTGAAGACACGTGAGAGCTGATCCAAGAAGTCCGATCCTGGAAAAAGTGGTCGGCGGTTGAGCAACTCGCCGAATATGCAGCCAATCGACCACATGTCCACAGCCTCGTTGTAGGCACCAGTGGGTGCCAACATGATTTCAGGCGGGCGGTACCAGCGAGTGACAACATACTCAGTCATTAACGCCTCTGCCTTGTCGACTGGACACCGCTGTTGTTGTCCTTCTTGACCAGACGTTGGCGACACCGACGAAATTGAGTTTTCAGGTCGGTCGCTGTGCGGGACGTATCGTGAAAGCCCAAAATCCGTGATCTTGACGTCGCAGTTCTTGCTCACGAGAATGTTGCCTGGCTTTAGATCACGGTGTAAGACGCCGTTCTCGTGCAGCGTTTGAGACCCGCAGAGCAGCTGGTACATGATCGCTGCGATGTGGGCTTCTTCTAGCTTAGTTTTACTCTGAATGAGTCGGTGCAGATCAGTGTCCACAAGATCCATCATTAAGTAGAGTTCGTCCTTCTCGATGCACGTGCTCAGGTTCTGCAGGGATGCAATGTTGGGGTGCTGACCGAAGTAGCGCATGAGTCGAATCTCCCGAAGGGTGTGCTTTGCGTCCCATTCGTCACCAGCCATAGGCGTGATCTTCTTGATCGCGACATTCTGCTTCGTCTCGGTGTCAGTCGCAGCGCATACAATGCCGTACGAACCTTCGCCGAGCACTTGAAGCGGTTTGTACTTCCTGGGCACATTGAAGTCACAGCTCTTGAGGGTGAAACCTGAACCTACTGGGCAGTCATTCTCCAGTACAGGCACGTCATTGTTACTTGCACTGCTTGCCCTTGATCTCGAGGCCGTGCTGATATCAGTCTTAGTAGCCTCCGGCTCCTTGTCTTCAGGCTGCGGCTGCTTCTTGACAGCGGCACGATCGTTGAATGCTACCACCTCGTCACAAATGTATTGCCGAAGTGTAGCGAGCGGAAGGATTGTGCCTCGAAAGCAAACTCGAGTGAGTGCGGGAGCTTCAGGGCATTGATCTCCCCCACTCGTCCTGAACGCCTTCAAAAACGGGTGCGCTAGTGCCTCGTCCGCGGAAATCCGTTCTTTGGGGTTAAAACACAGCAACCGTCGTAACAAATGCAATGCCTGCGGACCTGCTGTCTCACCTAGCTTGCTTTCGAGTGCCCCAGGTTCGGGTGCAGGTAGAGATGACAAAAATTTGAGGGCATCTTTCTCAATGATGTACCCGCGATCTTCAGGCTCGGGAATTGGGAGCACCTGGAATACACGCGAAAGTTGATCCATGAAGTCTGTGCCTGGGAATAGCGGTTTGCGGGATACTAGCTCGCCTAAGATGCAGCCCACGGACCACATGTCCACGGCACCGTCATAGGTGCCATTGGGTGCCAGCATGAGCTCAGGTGGGCGGTACCATCGCGTGACGACATACTCCGTCATGAGAGAGATGCCTTCGGTCACTTCTTGCTCAAGTCCCACCTGGGCCTTCTTAGGCATCATCCGAGCCAAACCAAAGTCCGTGATCTTCAGCTCGCAGTCTTTGTTGAGCAGAAGGTTTCCTGGTTTCAGGTCACGGTGTAGCACACCGTTGTCATGCATGGCCTTGACTCCAGAGAGCACCTGGTACATGATGACACGGATGTGGCCCTCTGTCAGTGGACACGAGCTCTGAATGAGGCGATGTAAATCTGTGTCGGCCAACTCCATCATCATGTACAGCTCGTCCTTCTCCTGACACATACTCAGGTCTTTCAGCGCAATAATCTGAAATACAAGTCAGACAAGTGACGGTTAGACAGCTCAAGAAATGGCAATGCGTCTAGAAATCGAGACACTCACGTTTTCATGGGCGCCAAGACAGCGCATGAGGCGAATCTCGCGCAGTGTGTGCGTGGCATCCCATTCGTCACCGGCCATAGGCGTGATTTTCTTAATGGCCAGCTTCTCTTCTGTTTGGGTGTTGAGCACCGAACACACGACTCCATAGGAGCCCTGGCCGATGGCATCAAGTGGCTGATACTTGGGGTCCACGTTGAAGCTGCAGCCGTTGATGGTGAAACCATCGTCGTTGATCACTGTGGGACCACGGTCATCTTTGCCCATGTTGGTTCCTCTTGAGCTTGAATTGCAGAGAGAAATGCCGGCTTGTCTAGACTCGAAAAATGACCTAGGAGAGACTACTGCATGCGAGGAGAACCTTACTTTGCCAAGTCACCCAAGTCCCCGTTGGGCAAATGTGGGACGAAGCAGGTAGTGGAGTGAGGCTTCTGTGCGATTGTCGTGGTGGTCGGGACCAATTTTAGCGCTGTTTGTTTGCTAGCATCTTCACCAGCATTGCATGCGATGCTTCAGGTACGTTCTGGCGGTGAAGATAGTCGTGTAGCAAAGAGTGCTGAATTGGATAGTCGCAAGGAAGTTTTGAAACGAAAGCCCGACTGAAATAACGCGAGACCATTCGAAACCAACTAAAATGTGATACACGCAATAACCAGAGCACTAATGGAGGAGGACAAGTCGGACGCCATTTGCATTATTGATAATGGAGCTCGACTTGAGCCTGGAGGATCCCACCCCAACGGTGAAAGGAGCGTTAGGTCTTTAAAAATACGGGAGATCTCGACACTAAATTCGTGTCTTGTCTTGCTCGCCTAGAATGGGAGCTTCCACCACGTTATGAACTCTGCCCAACTGATAGCACCGCTGTGCGTGACGAAAGACGTGCACATTGCGAAGCGGTGAGTGCGGTTTGAACTCGACGACATCTCGATAACATGTCAAGACACGTCAATTACGTACCTCTCATCCGTATCAAACTCCTTGGTGAGGTACTCCAGCTCGATCTCGGACAACGGCTCGCCCAGGTCTTCAGCAATATCACGGAGCTAGAAATTGTGTGCCAAATATCACTCGGACGCGATAAGACGCTGGCATTAGACCATGGAAGCATGAATTGCGAGCTTACCTCGTCAATGTCGATATCTCCAGACCCGTTCTATCGCCGACAAAATTATATTTTTAGCTGTTGCCTTGTGATATAACGAGGATGCCCACTGTTGACCAACCTGATCGTAGTCATCAAATATTTTCCTGAGCTCCCGCTCGTGTTCTTCCGAAAGTGTTGCCGACTACCACAAATCGTTGGGATGACAGGGCACCATATCAACTTAGTTTCAAGACGGCGTGTGCATATTCCTTCGCACACCTCAAGCGACGAACACCTACCATTTTTGGTACAGATTCAATTGAAAACCGAGGAGTCTGGATCAGCCGTTGGTTTGTGGAATGAACGACTCTTCACGTCTATCAATGCGATCTTCCATCGCTCATTTCAGATTTTGCACATCAAATCGGGGCACCAGCACGCATAGCGATCGTCTCCTGCCATGTTTGGTCTCCTATCGACGATTGTCTTCGTGATTCTGGCCATACCCCCAGCAAGGGCACAACGCAGCACGCTTTGCGATGACGGCAGACCCGTGGATATCACGTGCAATGTCGTCGTACCCGACACTCAGAGTCAGCTTAGTTCTGCATGTGGTGTTAATGGTGTCTTGGCGCTGCAGGCTGGCTGTTATCTGTGTGTGGATGCGACGACGTGCCAAGGACTTGGCTTGGCCGTCGCTTTGAATGGACATGACGACTCCCTTACGCTGCCAAAAGCGAGCAGCGACGACATCTCAATAATTTTGAATGACCAGGCGGACAAGAGCCCAGAAAAAGAATCCTTCGAACAAGCTGCGGCAGTTTCCAATGCAAACGTCGCTGTGCCTTCACCACGAATTAAAAGCGCAAGTGATGACTCTGCCAAGCCCGCGCAAGTCTCCAACTGGTTATTCGCCATACCAGTGACGCTAGCGCTCGTGTCATTTGGGCTTGCAATCCGAAACCGGTGCCAACACGCCGTCGCGGATTCAAACGACTGCAAGACGCTAACCTGCATGACAATAGTCTGATGTTCCAAGGCGACATCAACCCTTTCTGCACGAGCGAGGAGGATCTAGCACTGGAAACCGCCGGTCATTTTGAAGGATCCCAAAGCTGCAGCGATGGGGAGGAAGCTCAATTTCTCACTGCCGCAGAGACAACAGAGGACGAGTTTGTCCGAGCGGAGGCTGAAGCCATCAAGCAAGCAGTTTTACTGCACATCAAGGAGTTTGAGGAAGAGGAGGATCAGGTGGAAGTCTAACAATATAAAACCCAGTGGGTTTGTTACTGTTCTGTAGTGCACTTTTGTCGTACATGGAGGCAATCACTGTGTTTCATCACTCTTCAGCTTGTCGTTCATACACTACAGTTCCATCTCTTTTGACGGCTCGAAGAAAGTAGCGTTGGTCAATAGCCCCGAATCTCCAATACCCGGACTCAGTACTACATTGTTGCTGGACTTGTAGAACTTGATCCCGTCCGTCATCGCCATCGGGTAGTCAATGTAGAGCAACAAGTCACAGTTCGACCGCATGCCACTGACCACGTCTTCATCTGTCACCTCCTTCTCTGCAAAGTGAATGTGATTTCTGCTCATTCTCGACAGTCCGGAGGTCCAAATACTCTCCCAATTCTTGAGGTACGTGCCGTGTACACATTTCTCCAAAGCTGCAGGGTCCTCCAATGGTGTGAGGAGCTCCTCGTCGCTCACGACCTGTAGAGTGTGACCTTGATTGGCTCGGATAAACTTGATATTTCCTGATTCGTCCGTTGTTATTGAGAACCGCTTCTTCGCGTTAGTTCGCACTACTTCCTCCACTTGTTCCTCCGTGAAGGTTTTGAACAACGGCAGAGTCAAGAGCTGATTCAGAGGCACGAAACCTGAAGGTCTCATGTCCAACTTGAGTTCTTGGGCTCCATGGCGCAATGCATATGCCAACGTTTTCGACAGCCGAACTTCAGGAGGATCGTCTTTCCTCCCGGAAGGACGCGTTTTCGCTCGACGTTTTCCTTGTCCGCTGCCCGAACGTTGACGTTGATCTGCTCTTGACGCCATCAATTCAAAAATGACAAGAATGATACCACGAGTTTTTGAACCCACTTTTCTATGAGTGTGGGTCAATCCACTACTTACAAAAACAACTATAATGTACTCGAATGATGGAATCGTGTCGCTGAAACTATACTTTTTTGCCTAATTGGTTGT